>JAPKLX010000027.1:1350606-1552888 GCA_026898415.1 Leonotis leonurus
TTTTGACTACAAGTTCACCCAGGTGGACCTTAGAGACATTTATCCTATAATTTTTGGACAGATCAAGTGAAATATATCTCTATAGTTCGGGCCTATGGGCCACAAAGTTTCTCTTTCGGGTCAAGTATCCCAAAATATGCCGGGCCGGGTCCTAAGCTCTCATCTTCACTAAACTTCAAGTTACTCAATTACGTACTACGAACAAAACCACTTAAATATATGTCTTCATCAAAAGCAATTAATTACCTATTAATTCAGTAATCATACGATTATGTGCATTTATGATTTAAATACCTGCCATCAATGCTTGCTTTCAAAGAGACTAATTCCCAAATTTCTCAATTTCACATCATTATATATGTCTTGCCATTACGTCAAGTATATATGCCATATTATTCTTCAAGAATCTAAAAATAGTAGAAGAAAAACAAGTGTCTAGCTAGGATGGAATTAATATTTATTCAAGATAATTATATGCATATTTTTTCTTAAGTGAGGATATATTGAATTGTTGAAGCATATGTATATACATCAACCATTAATCAACTAGTATCAAACAATCATATATGTAGTATTTCACATAAAATATGATGAACCTAAGTAGATCATATGATGACTTTCACTTTCACTTACACAAATTGGAAAAAAAAAAGAAATCGAAAATTAACTATAAATTTGTGAGTTGAGATTGAGGCACAAAAACCCCATGAAAGCCATAAGGAACTCTTCCGGGAAGATTAACGGCGGCAATAATATCAAGATTAGGAGATTTTGCATCCATCACTATAAATTTGGATTCTTGTGTATTCTCATTGTGTAAATATGTCACTAAATAGCCATCATCCTCCTCCGCGGCTGGATTATTCGGTTCCCTTGCCACGAAAAATGGTTCGCCGCCGTAGCATCCCGGGGGATATTGGCGGCTCGCCACCGTGCAGTCGCCAGAGTCCGTCGTTGAAAGCGATAGGTCTATCTTCACCACCCCTCCTATTTTTGGCATTGGGTCTCCTATTGCTGCATACACGTACCTGCATTTTTGAAACTAATTAGATTAAATATTAATGATAAGGTATTTTTTTTTTTTGAAATTTGATTATATTTTAAAAATAGAATTAGTTTGTAATTTGTATTTGATGCGATTTATGTACTCCACTCCATATATAGTTGTTGAAGAGTGCACGCAAAGGTGGAATAAGCATGAAGACAGAATCTATGTCTCTTTCTATTTGAATCTTTGTTTAACTTAATATCTACTTGTATGATATATTTTTAAAATTTTCCATAAATTTGAATTATTGACATATTTTTGAAAATCAGAGACAAAAGAATTAGAAGCCGATCATTAAGAAAATTTCAAATATCAAGAAACTTGTTTTTTCACAAATTAATCAATTTTAAATAATAATAATAATAAATAAATAAATAAAATTTGACATTGAAATTGAATTGAGTTACCTGTTCTTCTTCCCAACATAAGACGGATTCATGACGGCGAAATCCAGATTTCTGAACGCCACCGGTCGCCGCCGCACACTCTTCTCCTTCAAATCAATCTCAATTCTCTCGAGTGAAGCGTGAACCAAATCAATTCGATCCAGCATGTGCTCCACCGGCTGCACGTTCGTCGCCACCATCACCACCGTGTCGCCGCCGTCCTCCTCCCACGCGTTCACCGCGTGCACCATGTTGAACCCGGGAACCTCCGCCCACCACATGTCATTGTCGTTCTCCGCCCCCAGCCGCATCACCCCCAGCCTCGCCACCTTCGCCTCCTCTATCCTCAGCGGCACACGCCCCCTCACCACCTCCCACGGCCTTATCACAATCTGCGTGTCGGGAAACACCGCGTAGTTTCCGGTAACGGCAAAGTCGTGAATTAACGATGGCTCCTTCATGGAGGTGATCGGAACTTCGGGGAGCTTAATTCCCTCCGCATTAATCTTGAAAAAGGATAAGTACGGAGCTCTGATGCTATGCCGGAAAGCAAAGGCCTCGCCGGTTTCCGCCACCGTCTTGGGGTGCGCCGTCATCGTCTTAAACGGTGCCCCAAATTCCAGGTGGCGGCCAAGGGTGATGACGTCACCCTCCGGCGTGATTTTGATCCGGTAGGGGAGGTCGGATTCGCCGAGGGCGAATAATTTGCCGGCAATAACCGCGACGCTGGTGTTGGCAGCGCCGACGCCGCACTGGGGGTCGTATTGGCGGAGGAGGTAGCGGCCGAGTGTGAGGGAGCACCGCGCTAAGGAAGCGGCCAGGCCGTTGAAGGCGGAGAAGACGTTGAGGATCACCGGAGAACCAGTTTCTCTCTCCAAATTATACTTATAAGTCTTGACGAAGCGGCTGCAAAAGGTGGCGGCTCCGCCGGAGAGGGTGAGGGCGTGGAGCATGCCGTCGCCGTCGAACATGTGGTAGGGCCCGCGCGGAGTGAACTGGGGGTTGGGGCCATTACGGATGTAAACACCGTTCAAGGAAGGAGGCAAGGAGCCCTCCACCACCGCGCACGGGGTCGGAGGCAACTCCGGCACAGGGGCGAAGTTGCCGGAGAGGACTTGCGTGGGGTCTACGGAGGGGCGGAGCGGTGGATCGATGTAATCGGTGATGAAATTGTCCAATGCGTTGAAGATTCTGCTGACGTCATCGCCTTTCGAATCTGCATCATTTTGTTTTGATATTATTTCTTTGTGATCATTATATGAATCTTTAGGAGTCTTTGGAGAGGGGAAAGTTTTTGTGATGAAAGGAGTCGTAGTAAATTTTGGTTCATCGATTTTAACAGAAGAGATTTTGAATTGAAAGAAGGATGATGATGGTGATGATGAAGAAGGTGTGGTGTAATTGAGAGTGTAGTTTGGAAGGAATGAGGAAGAGAGGATTTCCATTAATTAATTTCAAGTTTCTTGATTGGAATGCAAAATTAGAGGTGGGATGTTTTGTTAGCTTTGCGAAGAAGGCGATATGATCTCATCAACTATTTATGGAATTCTTAATCACTTACCATGCACGTTTACCTAATAATATATAATATAATATTAAGACAATAAAATATCTACCTACTTAATGTTCCTTATACGTTTCGCTAAGAATATGTATAACAAGACCCAAAGATTATGTGTTTTTCAGCAATGGCAAATTCATTGCAATTCAAGCTTTATATTTCATAATCAAATTTTAATTTATTTTTAATTTTTATTTTACATTTAGTACTATAATAAATCCTATCTAAATAGGGTGAATATAATATTTAATTTTAATTTTAATTAATTTTTATATTTGGTAACTTCAAAAAATAAAGTGTAATTTTAAAAATTACATCCCATCGTCCACGTGGCTATGTTTTTTCCAGACTGATATGCAGACAAAACTTATAGTGGGATTTTGGTAAAACTATATATATGAGGGAAAAAAAAAACCTCTGTATGTATAATATATATGTTCATAAAATATATATAGTGGGATTTTGGTAAATTTGTATGTGACATTTTGTGTAGAGAGAGACATCATAATTATTATTTAAGTTTCAATATACGTTTTTTCTTATATATACGTATAATATAAATATTAAACTCTAATTATACTATATCTCATTTTCATATTGATGTAATGCGAAATATCAGACTGTCAGATAATAAGACATACAGAACCTTTCGAAGAGCGTTGGAACTACAAGAACGAAATCCAGACTCTTCCTGAGATTCAAGAGATCAATAGCATACGCCTACCACTGATACGGCTAGTTCATGATACGGGACGCTGGCTCCCACCCAACTTAAGAAGGCAAAAGAAGAGGTGTGATTCGTGATATAAGTATTCATACTATACTCAATAATGTATTTTGGGTTGTCCTTTATGGCTACACACATCATATATGTGACTGCATCTTAATTTAGAATAGAAAAATGCATGTATTTTTCATTTAGAACGCCTTCAAAATGGGCATTTAAGTATTCATATATACAACAGCTAGCCTCAATAATGTACTCATGGTTTGCCCTTTATTGCCACAATATTAAGATGTGAGTGTATATTATATAATTTCCCCTACTAAGTATATATATTTCAAGCAAATGAATTAATAAAATATAGAACAAAAATAATCGAGAGTGTAGTAGTTAGTTATAAGTATGAGGCAACGAGGCATCAATATCAAAATGTGTTGACAAATAGATGAGTGGCTAATAATACACATCCAACAATTCTTGCAGTGGGAGACGTGCAAGATATATATATTAATTATATATACTTCAATCTATACAAATTATAATTTCGTCCTACTTCCACCAACTACAGTTGATAAATTGCATTTTTTTAACATATAGTATTAATTTTCTCACGTGCAAACTATATTTATTTACATTACTTTAGCATATTTTTATAGATAGCCAAATCGGCTTGTTTATTATTCAAACATTTTGAATATATATATATATATATATATGCACGTACTCATAAATTATAATATTTTTTCTGTCCACTAAAAGTGGTTTTTTTGATAAAAAAATTCTTAAATATTTAATCAAATCAAATTATTTTTAGGTGGAAGGGAGGGAGAGAGAGTATTTAAATAGGGATAAAGGATATATAAATAGATTTTTTATTCAAAAGGGAGTATTTAACTAAAAATTGGGCGAAATAAAATAGATAAATCATTATTGATTGTCTTGTTGCATTCTGATTTAAAATATCACGCATAAAACTTGAATATTTAGTCTCTCTTCTATCTAAAAATTATAAGAGTATACTGTATATATAAAATAAAGGATTAATGTCTCTAAGGTCCACCTGGGTGAACTTGTAGTAAAAAAAAACCACCATTTTTTCTCATTGTCAAGTAGGTCCATTCTAATGCACTTTTGTTCAATTAAACCCAAAATATTGATGTGGTTTCACGTTTTTAACCTTAGTGTATTAATTATATTTTTTATTTTTTTATTTATGGAAATATCAATAACGGTTGCAGAAAATCATATGCGAATCAAATTTTGCATGATTCGCCGTCCATTATTCCTTTTTTTCAGAGATTTCTTCTTCTATATTTGATCGTTTGATGCTGGGTTGATTGTTATTACATTTTTCAGATTCAATTGCCTATTTTTTCTGTTCTAATTTTCGTTTTTTTGTTTCGACGGTTTCTGTGTTTTCATCGTCGGTTCTTCCTTGTTCCGAATTTTTGTTTCCTAATGGATTGCAGTTTCTTATTGTTGATTAAGTATAGAGAGGAGACGTTGGTTGTCAACAATTCACAAGTTTCAAGTTTCAATGATTTGATTTCCGCTGTTTTATCGAATTGGTGTGATATCAACGTTGGTTCGGTTTCGTTTTTTTACAGAATGGATGGGCATGATCGATGTTGTTTGAAGTCAGAATCAGATTTTGGGAATATGTATATGATTATTGGTTCGGTTGGGTTGAAATTTGTGAATGTTGACGTGCTTGAATTTGAAAAATCTTTGGTTAGTGATAGTACATCTGTGGTTTGTTTAGAACCAACTGATGGTTTGACTCATTCTACTCTTGACGATGGAGATTCAGATTATGATGATTTTACTTACGATATATGTCCTGCGAATAAGGAAAAGGCTTTATTATCGGATGGTTGGTGCGATCTTATTAGATTTGTGGGACAAAAGTTTGAGAGTGTTGTTGAATTTAGGAATTGTCTCGTGAAGTATTCATCGCATGTTGGATTTGGTTATGAATTTATGAGAAATGAGCCAAAGAGAGTCCACGTGGTATGCGCTAAAAAATTTGTTGTTGGGTGCGGGTGGTTTGTGAGGGGTTCTGTTTATTCTGTGGATGAATGCTTTTATATTAGAGAGTTGAATAATGTTCACTCTTGTGAGTTGTCGTCATCGTTTGTTAACACTTCGAGAATTGGTGTGAAGTTGTTGTGTGATCTTGCTTTGGAGAATGTTCGTAAGAAAGCGACGTTTTCTCCAGGTGAGCTTCGGCAAGTTATGTTGGATCTATATGGTTTTGACATTTCTTATCAAAGGGCTAGACGAGCTATAGAGAAGGCTCGAGATTCTGTGTATGGTAACTTCAAGGATTCATTTCATGATCTTGGTTGGTATGTTGATGCTATTGGGAGAACAGATCCTGGTAGTCACGTGCAGCTGGTGGTTCATCCGCTTACGAAACAGTTTCAATCGTTGTTTGTTTCTTTTGGTCCATGTATTGATGGTTTTAAATCGTGCCGTCAGATGCTTTTCCTGGATGGCACTTTTATGAAATCAAGGTTCAAGGGGACTCTTTTAGCTGCAACTAGCAAGGATGCGAATAATGGTACGTTTTTATAGCGTTAGGCTAATTTTAAACTGTGTTGTTTGGTGGTTTAGTTTTTTAAATGAATGATTCATTATTGATATGCTAATGGTTCTCATTCTTTATCTGTATGGTTCTGTTTTATTTATTTAATGGCATGAATTTTTTTTTGACCTTTATGTTTCTATGGTTCATTTTTTTTGTCTTAGTGGTTTCACATGTCTATGTTATTGGTTTGCATGTTTTATTCTTATGGTTTTTATTATATTCTGATCCGGGTTTTTTATATTCTTTAAATGGTTTATCTTTTTGACCTAATGGTTCAATATGTGATATTCTGTAGGTCTTTTTCCAGTTGCATTTGGATTTGTTTTGGCTGAGAACAAAGAGAATTGGAGGTGGTTTTTGATTGAATTAAAGAAGATTATCGGTAGTAATGTGATATTTGTTACCGATCGTAATATAGGTCTGTTGGAGTCCCTTGATGATGTGTTTGCTGGGCAACACCATTTTTACTGTCTGCAGCATTTAAAGAATAACTTGCTGGATGCTATGAGTTCGAAGGTTTTCTGTAATAGTAAGCGTGAGAGGTTGTGTTACCTGTTGTTGAAGATGGCAAAGGCTCCTAACAAGAGGTTATTTGATCAGTTTTTGACAATGTTTGAGAGTGAAGGCGGCAAGGTTTGTAAGTCATTTCTGAGTGACATTCCTTATGAGAAGTGGGCAATTTCATATTCTCCCGTTATGCGTTTTGGCGAGATGACATCGAATGCCTCTGAATCTTTGAACAATTGTTTGATGGAAGCAAGAGGATTACCTGTTACGCATTCGGTTGATTGTGTTCGTAAGAAGTTGATGGATTGGTTTGTTGAAAGGGCACAGAGTTCTGCTAAATGGGAGGGTCATTTGTGTCCTAGGTTTGAGAAAAAATGGCAAAAGTATATGAGGCTTAGTGCCAATTGGAATGTTCGTGTGAGGGATCCTTCTAACACTCAGTTTGAAGTTTATGCAACACCTAGTGTTGCAGTTGATATTTCACAGAAGACTTGTACATGCTGTATTTGGCAAACAAGAGCGTTTCCTTGTGTTCATGTTGCGGCAGTGGTTCGTCGTTTTGGTATTTCTTTGACAGATATTGTTGACCCCTTACTTAATGTTGATATGTATAAGCAAACTTATTCTGGTTGTATTGGTGTGCTTCCATTGAGTGAGAGGGTTGAGTGTTCGGGATCAAGTAGTCATGGCGAGATTTTACCCCCGAACATGAAGAGACTTGCAGGTCGACCACGTAAAAGGCGAATCAAGTCAAGGGGTGAGGAGACGAGGCTGATTAAGTGCGGCAGGTGTGGAAAAATGGGTCATCACAACAGAAAGTCTTGTAGGGAGGCTGTTAATTATTAGATAGATATTTCCATTTTTATTTGTTTTTCATACGAGATGGTTTCTTTTATATATGTTACTGGTTTACTTTTTTCTCACTGATGGTTTAGTTATCTTCAGTTGATGGTTTTTTATTGATTTATGCAGTTTTGAACTTAACTTTATTATTCTATCCAGATTATGCAAAAACCAGAATAAGCTAACAAGAGAACCATCAAGAGAAATCTTTGAACCATATGCACATAATCTTAAAACCATTATTTTTGTTTGCTTATATTTAGATTTGTTTTTCATACGAGATGGTTTATTTTTTTTATGTTTCTGGTTTACTTTGTACTCACTGATGGTTTAGTTATCTTCAGTTGATGGTTGTGTGTTGATTTATGCAGTTTGCAACTTAACTTTATTATTCTATCTAGATTATGCAAAAATCAGAATAAGCTAAGAAGAGAACCACCAAAAGGAATTTTTAAACCATATACACATAAACTTAAGACCATCATTGTTCCTACATAAAACCCCAAATACTAATAATGAATGTTTTAAAACAGAAATTTGCAAAGTGTACCAAAATTTTTACAATCAGATGTTGAATATTCTAAATCATGTTCTTGATATGACTACTGCCCTCTTGTCAATTCATCTTCAATGAAGATTTGAAGCATTTTAGCTCTGTATTTTGCAACTGTTTCTGTGTTTTGGAGGACTGGTTTCAGTTGAGGTAGATTCTTTATCATTTTGTTGATCATGACACAGACAATTATGCCACAGTCGTCGCTCATGATTTCTTGCTTTGGGCTTGGCTCTGAGGTGTACTGTCTCTCGTAGTCTGGCTTCATCAGTGGCATGTCCAAGTGACGAAACCGTGTTTTGATTATATGCTCTATGTGGTCAATCTGTTAATAAAACCACACAACCACTATAAGATTTTTTGGATACCATTCGATTTTGTTTTTGAACCACCAGTTGGATGTTTTTAAACCAATGTTTTAAAGCATGTTGTGCTTACCAGAATTGTACACCTCTGGAAATGCATGTCCTTTTCACCCTTTTGATACTGAAGTGAGTTGTAGTGGGCCCATTTGCAGTTGCTTACATCAAATGTAAGCAAGGTGAAGTGATCCAGATTGCCATCGGCGATAGATCCCGGACCGGTGGTTGACATTGGAAAGATCACGAGTTTTTGTTGTAGGGCTTCACCTATCCTGCTGTTGACCTCTTGTTCCATCATTGTCTTGTAGTATTCGCTTTGTTCACAACGTGCGACATATAGCTGCATTTATTTGTTGTATTAGTTTTATAGCTAATTCATTTTAATAATCAAATTTTGCATTCATACTTACCCAGCTTAATGTTGGGAAAACGTAGGTCGATTTTTCAGGATGCCTCTCTCCGATTATTTGAGCCCAGTTGTCGATGTGCTGTGTTTTTTGTCACATTTGTTAGGGTTAGTATTTTTATTTTATTTTAAAAAAAATGATTTCTTACCTCTGATCCAATCTTCATTCCTTCTAGGAGTTCGATAGCGTTCGCCACCGTTAACAGTTGTGTGTCAGCCCTTTTCCAGATTGCTTCCCTGCAAAACCAATTTAAAAGTAGTTAAGCAAGTGTAAATGTTTTGAACCATCTGTGGTAATATTATAAACCATCTACTTTTTATGTTGAACCATCTGTATATTTTTTATGAACCATCTGTATAATTTTATGAACCATCAGTATAAATTAAACTGTATATCATTACGTACCCGATTCCTCCATCATTGTACTTTTTGACGATGTAATCATATTCTTTCTTAGGTAGGTACTTGTATGCTGGACAAGTTTTGTCGAACATGACATCGGACCTTTTTTGTACGGCAGCTGTCGTTTCCTCCTCATTCTTATCAGCTGCCTTCTCTTCTTGAGATTCTTGCTTCTTTCCTTGTCTCCTTCCTACTCCTCTTCCTCGTCCTTTACGTCTTCCTCGTGTTTCTGGTTTCCCTCCTCTTCCTTGTTTATCTTCAGTAGGTGTGTGCAGCTTCTTCTGTTTTCTGTCCGTGCGTTCAATAATTCTTCTTGCAATGGAGGATGGCTCAGTTTGTTGAGTTTTTGGGGCTTCTTTTGTTGTGGCTTTTGGGGCTTCCTTATTCGTTGCTTCACTGGTTTTTGTTTCTGTTGCTTTCGGTTTGCCAGTCGTCTTTGTGTCCTTAACTTCCGGAGCTTTCGGCGTCTCTGGCATCTCTCTCTTCAAGCTCTCAATCTCTGCTATCAACTTTTGGATGGTTTGTTCTTTTTCACCCAGTTTATCCAGCATGTCATTCTTCAGGGTATCCAGTTCTTGTCTGAGTGATCTGATCACGATGTCTTGGTCAACGATTTTTGCACTCTTTTCGGCGCTTGTTGACATGACAACTTGTGATGCAGTAGGTTCGATGCTCTGCAGTCTTTCTACCTCCTCTCTCAGAATGTTGTTTTCTTCAGCCACTTTCTTTAAATCTTCAGTTAACTGTGCCACCTTGTTTTGTAGACTGTCACGTTCTGC
This sequence comes from Leonotis leonurus, assembly GCA_026898415.1. Taxonomy (NCBI): domain Eukaryota; kingdom Viridiplantae; phylum Streptophyta; class Magnoliopsida; order Lamiales; family Lamiaceae; genus Leonotis; species Leonotis leonurus. The sequence goes on from JAPKLX010000027.1 coordinate 1,360,769, forward strand.
AGTTAATGAAGCCAGTTGGTTGTCCGATTTCTCCATATTTACAGCCGATGTGTGGATTGACTGTTGAACGAACGGATGTGCCATATAGTTGATGTCATCGACATTATCTATAGGCTCTTTGTTGTGTGTGTGTCCTTTTAATTCCTCAAGCCTTCTCTTTTCATTCTCCGCAGCAGTGATGTTGTTGTTAAGTTTCTGTATTCATTTTAATATAGAAAAATGAATGAACCACAAATAGAGATTTAGTAATATTCATATCATCAAACATAATCAACCAGCAGGACATATGTAACGAACCATCTATATACATGAAATGAACCAGTACTACATACATAATCAACTAGGTAATGGACTATGTATATTGTTGTCATAAACCATATAATCAGACATATTGAACCATCAGTACATAACTATTAAACCACTTATTGTAATATGCTAAACCACTACTCCAGGTATTTTTGAAATATGAAAACCACATTTTAAGCCTGTTTTAAACCACATTTTTTTTGGACTTACGAATCTCAGGTTGAACTTGGAAGCACCCAATGTCCCCAATTTCAGCAACGGTGTCAGCGCTCTAAGATCCCATTTGAGGAACCTTGGGAACGCATCTTTATCCACTGGTTTCAGCATATCGGTTTTCTCACATAACAAATACTGCATATAGTAAACGAAATTTGTAAGTTTATCATATTAATTGGTTAATTAAATAAATTTTATTTAAGATGTTGGACAGACACTTACTGGTAGAATCATCAGGCATTTGTCCAGTTTTTCCTGTCCAGATTTGAGGCTTTTGAAAACATGGTTGACTATGTGTGCAGACCAATTATATTTTGACAATGTTGTCAGATCCTTCACTGTCTCAGTATATGCCCATGGCAGATAGTTGTTATTTGGTACCACGAAGAATGTACACAGCATGTAGAGCGTTACCAACAAAGCAACCTCCTCCACAGTCTTTGCACTTGTGTCATTTATCCGCTCCACAATTTCGTCTTCAAGAGTGTTTTGGACAGCCTATAATTGGGGTTGTTCTTTTCTTCGTTCAGTTTTTCCGGAAAACAACTCTTGAAGAAATCGGTTGTGTCGTACCCCTCTACATTCAGAAGAATTGGTATATCTCCTGAAACAACACCAAATATCAGCTCTGGGGCAGATTCATCAAGTGTCATCACAGTACTTCCCACAACAAAGTCGCTGTGGTTCTTGTCATAGCATTTTACAATACTGAGTAGATCTGCATCAATTTTTTGGCAGTGGTTCAGGTTTAGTGAACCACTGAGCATTGCCTGAATGAACAATGAAAATGGGGTGCGTTTGATGACTTTCATGTGACAGTCTTTGAGCTTCATTTGTTTGAGTTCACTTGGTAGAGAAGCAATTCGGCATTTGAAACCTGCATATATTTTTTTTGACCATTGTTAATCATGCGTAAATAATTCTCAATTGACTTGTCAAAAAGTGATGTGGTTTTTTTGGTTATTACCTTTCGGTTCCTTTGTCATTTCTGATGTACTTGCTTCAGTTTTCCTTTTTTTGTTTTTTGATTGCCGGTGTTGGTCTACAGAAACATATGAATGTATTATTGTCAACTACATGTTTAAATTAGAAACCCATCTGAGCATTATCTGTATAACAATCAACACAGAACAAATGAATCACAACTAAGACCTCTATATTATTTTATAAAATAACCATCAGCATGTGATTACATAATGTCTTGGTTTAATGCATGAACCAACACATTAGTGAGATTGGATCATTAGCACATATTAAATGACCCATCTAACCTGAACCAGCATACCATTACAGCAGGTCTAGATGACCATCAGAACATAATTAAAGAACCATGTCTGTTGAAGTTTTAAACAACTACTGTAGGCATGGTGAACCACCACTACATAAGTTATGAACCATTCAAGTATTGTATCCTAAACCGATACACATGTCATATTCAACCATCAACACATAATAAATGAACCATCTAGAATCACAATCTAAACCAATACACACGTAATAGTGAACCATTAACACATAACAAATGAACCATTTATGATGAAGACTAAACTAATACACAGAGCTTAGTGAACCACCAAAATATAATTAATGAACCATTAGAACATAAGTAATGTATCATTTACTTTGAATCCCTTAACCTATGCATAAAGCCTAGTTAACCATCAGCATCAGAATTAATGAACCATCATCATAAACCATAATACCATCAAATCAAAACCATGAATTCATTTTTCCTTACCATAATCCTGAAAATCGCTGTCCTGTTGTTGTGCTGGTTTTTCAACGTTTCTTCTCTTCGTCATATTTCTGATTATATACAATGGAAATTTGAAAACTACAATTAGATGTTAAAATATTGAAAACCACAATTGAATGCAAAATCATTCTTATTTTGGTTCGAACAAGCGTTAGTGATGGTTGCATGCAAGTCTATTTCAAAATCATTTCATCATTGGTGAGAATCAACTATATCTATCAATTTTTTCAACAGTGATGGTTTCGGAAACCACAATTAAATAGATTATCGTTTAAGATTCAACATTGATGGTTTCGGAAACCGCAAAATCATTTTGGTTTGTGTGTTTTCAAAAAAATATCCAGTCATTCAGACAAAATGACGAACTCAAATTGTAATGTGAATTTTACCTTTTTGCTGTTGATATCGACGGGGATTAATGGTGGTTTTTGCACGGTGCTTCAGTTCCTTATCGGTGCTGGTTTCGCGTTGATTAGTAGCTTTCTCTTCTCGGAGATTTAGGGTTCCGGTTTCTGGTGGCAGAGATCGTGGGAAGTGAGAAGCGCAGTAATGGGAAGTGGATAGGCGCGAGTAATTGAAGTAATTGTTTGAATAATAACTGCAGCTAAAAATTCCCTATTTATATGGGTGGTTTTTTTGTCCATCCACTTGTAATTTGGGGCCGGATGATAACAAGTTTATTTGGTGGTTTTTGTTGCCCAATATTTGGTCATAATGGACCGGCCTTCGTGGTGGACACAACTTAACATACCAATAACTGATGTGACATTAATAACACACCAACATAAGAATCACTATTAAACTATACTAAAAATAAAAATTATTTATTAAAAATGTAATATTTAATTAGGAGATATTTTTTTTGATATGTATACAGCCGCAACTATTTAAAGTAGCCTAATAATCTTCTAATCAATTCTGATGTTTCCAATGATTATAGCCCAAGAGCCTATTTATACAGGTCGGCTTTCTTAAATGTTATTGGAACCAAAATATTTAACATTACTTTGAAAATTCACTACAAAAAAAAGTTTATTTAGCAACGGAATTTTTCCGTTACTAAAATAAGAAATTCCGTTACTAAAGATGTTAGTAACGGAATTGTAACGGATTTATCCGTAGTAATATTGATGATTGCTAAAAAAATTTAACAACGGAATATATTCCGTTACTATATAACAACGGAATTGTAACGGAATTTCTGTTTCTAAAATGAAATTTTCAATTTTAGTAACGGAATTGTAACAGAAAATTTCGTTACCAAATTTTAATAATGGATAATTCCGTCACTAATTCTATTACTAAAATTGAACAACAAATTCCGTAACAATTCCGTTGTTAATCCGTTAAAATTTAGAAACGGAAAAATTTTCCGTCACTATTCCGTTGCTAGAAAATATGTTTTTTGTAGTGATTGTTGTTTTATTCATTATTTTGTAATTAAAACTTATTTTCTAAATTTTATTGATTGTAAAACTGATTTTCATCTATTTTCATTTTCATTAAACACCAATTAATAACATTTCTAAAAAATATATGTTCGATCGACAAATGGGATTAATTTAATCGGAAATTCAATAGTGTTTTAGTTTAAAAAGAGAGTAATATCGGAATTAATGTCATGCATAATTAAACTTATGTGTTAATTAAAACTGAACAGTGGTGGAGTTTTTTTATGTTAGACATCAAACCTTCTACAAAACTACTCTATATATATATTTTGTTCAGAACTTTATTTTCTTAAAATAATATTATATCTTAAAGTTTTCATAATTTAGTAGTAGTTATTTTGTTTGCATTTTCAATTAGATTTACTTAACGGATAAATTGGTTGATTTTTCAAAGAAAAATAAGCACGACCCTCTTTACAAATTCGAATTCTTTATATGGCCCAAAACGTTATAGAAATTTGTTCTAGTACATTCTAATTTGGTACCGATAATTGTTTAATTCGGCCCAAAACCATTTCCATTTCCTTTTAAATGGTCTCACTTATTTCGTAGAATATATATATTTTCTCCCTCTTATTATATGATTTTGACCAAAACTGTAGTGAAATATTTCTCTGAACTTTATTATTAATAATTTATTAATTTGATCAAAATAGGAGTGAAATATTTTTTTATGACAATGAGAATATTTATTTTTCTTTTGAACTATCATTATTTATGGGGTTTTATAATAGTGAGAATCTCAAAACACCATATCCTATGTTGGAAATAGCTTATGATGCTTATAATGATAAGTTAATTATATTAAATTTATATTACATGACTATATAATGAAAAGCTCGGACCTAAAATATTCAGTCTCAGATATTAATTAACTTCCTATTACTATACTAAGGCAATGCAAAAACACTAGCTTTCAATAACTAGGGTGTTTGGTTAAGCTTATAAGCTACTTAAAACAATTTATTAGTTGTTTAATAGCTTATAATTAGCTTCTTAAAAGTATTTGGTAAATTAAATTTTTTAAAAGTTTATAAGTTGTAAAAATAAGCTCTTGAAGCTTATAAATTCTTAAAAAAAATAAATAGTTCCACCCAATTTATTTTTTCAACAAGTTCTTGCAATAATTTATAAGCTCTCTTTAATATATATATATATATATATATATATATATATATTTGCATGTGCATGTGCATAATGTCGTATGTAACTCGATGTGTTGTTTTCACCTCTTTAGTTCAATTTTTTATTTTGTCCCATTCTCAAATGGGAAAATTAAATTAGTTATCACGTTTCCATCGTGAATTTAATTTATTTTGACACTTTTGAAGTTTGTGATTTTAAGCTGGATCCTAAACCACTTTTAAGCCAAGTGTTTCAATTATCAGGATTGAGTTTTTACGTACTTGAATTTTTTTTTCAAATCAATTTTATATATTTTAATTTTATTTTATACTTAAATCCATTAAAAGTGTATTATTTCATTATTTTACACATGATTCCATAAAATATTTACTCCTTCCGTATACCAATATTTGTAACATATTTCATTTTCGGTATGTTCATCAATGTTTTAACACTTAAAATTTTCTATATATTAGAAGACCCACTCATTCAATACACACAATCCGATTAAAAATTATAAATCATTTAGAACTCAAACTCCACTCAATACACACTTTTATTAAAAAAAATAATAACAAATGAGACTCATACTCACTGACTACACTTCCACATACAAAGTCAAAATACTACATTAAAACATGTGGCGGTCAAACCATTAGAAACATTTGTGGACGTTGAAATACTATTTTAAATTTCACATATATTATACTTTATATGTCAATTACTGTATTAAAAATACAAGTTACAATTTTTTTCTTAAAACTCGTGTCTGACTTCAATGCACTTTTTGTAGAAGTACTAATACTTATTACTAGTGTTCATCCCACCCAAATAAAATATATTATTATCTTTAACATTTAATATCACCTTTAGTTAATGTTTAGGGCCGGTAAATTCAAAGATCATTAAAATACATAAATTTTAGTATTTTTTTTCAAATATTTATTAATTATTATTAAAATATGTGTAAGGTTACAATTTCTGAAGATGAGTTTGTTTAAGAAATATAGAATGAAAGCCTTGAGGCACTTTGTGCGGAAGCTTCACAGAAGTAACGATTTCAAGTGTCGGTGATTTAGCATCCATCACCACAAAATGCGACTCTTTCGTCTTCTCATTGTTCACATACATCACCAAATACCCATCATCCTCCGCCGCCGCCTCCTGCCTCGCCACGAAAACCGGCTCGCTCCCGTAGCAACCCTCCCCATACATACGGCTCGCCACCGTGCAATCCGCCGCCGGCAGCGAAAGATCGATCTTCACCAACCCCACCATCCTCGGCGTCGTCTCCATCACCGACGCATACACGTACCTGTTCTTCCTCTCTGCATACTCACCGTTGATCACTCCGAAGTCGAGGCTTTTGCTCGAAAGAGGACACCTTATCACCACCTCCCTCTTCTTCGCATCGATCACGATCCTTTCTAATGAAAACTGCACCAGATGTAACCGCTCGAATATATTCTCCACCGACGTCATGTTAGAAGCAACCATTATTATAGTGTCGCCGTCGTCTTCCTCCCAAGCATTCACCACGTGCAGAATGTTCAGTCCTTGCTCTTCGATCCAGTACATTTCTCTCTCGTCTTCTGCATATTTCGGAATCACGCCAATCCTGGGAATCTTACCTTCGTCAACGCTCAACACTGGTCTCCCTCTCAAGATCTCAAGGGGCTTAATCACGATCTGAGGATCGGGAAATATAGCATGATTCTCAGTCACGGCGAAGTCGTGAATGTAGGAAGGGCTCTTGAGGGAGAAAATGGGAACATCACGTTGTTTCTTCCCGTCGGAGTCAATTCTGAAGTAGGTCAGGAAAGGAGGAATCACAAAGTATCTAAACGCGAAGGCTTCGCCGGTGACCGGGTTGATCTTCGGGTGCGCAGTCATGGTGAGGTAACCGTCGCTGCTGCGAAAGTCGTGGCGGCCGACGGTGGCGATTTCTCCCACCGCCGTTATCTTCACTCTGTAAGGAAGGTCAGTCTCAGTCAGCGCGTGCAAGCCACCGCCGATTAGGGCTAAGCTGGTGTTAGCCGCGCCGAGGCCGTGGACGAAGGGGTTGAACTGGAAGAGAAGAACCCTAGCTAGGGTGAGCACCATGTACGGAGTGAAGTTGCTGCAGAAGTAGGCGACGATGTTGGGGAAGATAGGGTAGCCGAGATCGCGCTCCGTCGTAAACCTTAGGGTTTCGACGAAGCGGCTGCAGAAGACGGCGTCTCCGCCGCAGGCGGAGATTTTGAGGGAGTGGAGCATGCCGTCGCCGTCGGGGAAGACGTAAGGGCCGTGAGGGGGGAATTGAGGGTTAGGGCCGTTTTGGATGTAAGCGCCGCCGTGGAGGCACGGAGGGAGGGAGCCCTCCACCACCGCACAAGCGGTGGCAGGGAGCTCCGCCACCGGGGAGAGGCTGCCGGAAAGGACTATTTGGGGGTCTAAGAAGGGAGGGAGATTGGAGTTACTAAAGGTGGAAATGAAATCTTGTAATGGCTTAAAGATGACTTCATGGAGAGAAGTAGGCTTCTTTCTAAATATTGATGGTTTTGGGGTAATATGTTGTTGTGATGGTTTCTTGATTTTGAGTGAAGATTTGTGTGGGAATAACTTGTTTAATGGGAGGATTTTGGTGATCAAGGAAGAATGAACATATGAAGGTGAAAATAAAGAGGTTTGCATGTTTGTTGATAATGTTGTGTGCATCTTCTTAATTTTGGGCCCTATATATTGTGTGGATTCAAGAGAATGGGTTCATTTTTATATATATAATTTCAATTTCCCAAAATTAGTATTGGGTGAGTACTAAAGTAATTTCTCATGGTCCACGAGTTTTATTAAACAAACATATAAATGGAAATAAAAAAATGTGTCTTCACCTCTCCCATTCCCTTTTGCACTCTTCATATATCTGAATATAGAGAGGTGTTCAAAAGGTAAATAAATTAGGTTCTGGTTGTGTTAGTTTAGTGATTATATAACAAACTAAGGTGTGGTCGTGTAAGAATAGTGATTATATGACAAACTAAGGTGTGGTCGTGTAAGAATAGTGATTATATAACGTGGTTATTGGTCCAGTTAATTAAAGCCAAGTTTTTTATTTTGGATTTTGAATCTCAAGTTTAATACTATAGATCTTATTATAGGTTTGTATCTCCTTGCTGTATGTGTTGTATTTACAAAAAAAAAAGAAGGAAGAAGATAGAAGGTCTTCAATTCAAGTTTCACCACAATAAGATCATGATTTAATATTATTGAAAATACTCACCCGGTTGCAGCAGGCGGAGTTAATATGCCCGTGAATAATATGACGTATCTCGTAAATAAATATTAAATTTTTAAATAAAAATTTATTAATTTTTACTTTTCGATTATATTTTATTGATTAAAGTACAATTTAATATTATTCAATACGAAAGTATATAAAAAATTACAAATAATGAAAAACGAAAAATTATAGTAACTCGTATATATGCTGATGTGATATTTCAACATTAGTTATGGAGCGGTCGTATTAATATTATATATTCCTAGTAGTCTAGTATGCTCATGTATTTCACCAATCCGGATCTTCTATTGCCTATCCATCTTACAATTCATATTACATCAATAAAATGGTAACACGTGACATAATTAATGGTGTAAGATATAAAATAGTACAATATATCTTTTTCTTGTATATACCCTAAATCTTAAACCCTAGTCATGTCAGATATCACAATCTTATTAATGCAATAGGAAATGCAACACCGTTAGATAATAGATTTGTTGATATCTTTACAATCAAAATATAATTATGGAGTAATATATATATATATATAGGAAAGATATATATATATATATACATAAATATTATACTCCCTCCGTCCATCAAAATAGTTTACGTTTTGCCATTTTGGGATGTCCACGAAAATGGTTTACATTTGAAACTTTCCTTTTATAGTAAGTGGATCCACCACATCCACTACACACAACTCAATTAAACAATATTTTAAGTGGAACTCAAACTCCACTAACTACTCACAACCAATTTAAAACTATATATGAAGTGAGACCCTAACTCCACTCACTACATATCCCCATTAAAGTCAAAACACAATATTAAAATCCGTATCGGGTCAAACCGTAAACCATTTTCATGGACGGAGGGAGTATATTTTATTTATTTTAATTTAATTTTATTTAAATTCTATTTTTTTTAAAATAATTTTATCAAATTATTTAATTATCTGTTTGTACAAATAATTAAAAAAACGAATTTATTTGAATTAACTCTTTTTATTCAATAATTAAATTGTTTAATTATTATTTCATACCTTTTTAATAGCAATAGTTAAATACAGTAATCAAAAAAATTGAATTAATTGCAATAATTAAATTAGTAATTAAAATAATTTGAAACAATAATTAAATTAAATAGAAGTATATATTAGTGGGTCAATAATTAAATGAATTGGGTTTAATTAAATAGGTTGGATTTAATTAGTAATTATAATTAGTGTGTTAGATATCCCCTTATTATTTTCCAAAATAGAAAGAGACCATAAATAATTATTAAATCCAAAATAGGCTGGATTTAATTAGTATTTATAATTAGTGTGTTCGATTATTAATAACGGCAGTTTTCTTTAATTGGTAAATACAAAAATTTTAAAATGTGTTATGGAAGATTAATTTAATTGGAAAAATCCTATGCAAGGAAAATGTGATGGAATTAACTCATTCAAGATTTTAGATTAATACTTAAGGTGATATTAATAAACAATTATGCATTACTTACCACGAGGTTTATAATATTCTTAATTATCTTGATACCGGAACTTATCGGTAAAATATAATTTTTATTTTAATTGTCAACTTTCGTATTAATAAAATAATAAGTACATAATAATAAATTTCAAGTTTGGTTGGATATTTCATAATCGAAAAATAAATAAATTCAATACTGGAATTCGTGGCTATTCTTAAAGCTCTTATTTGGTTTCAACTTATCAGTTGCTTGGAACAATAGAATAAAAGAAAATAAAATACAAAATAAATAATATCATATTTAACTTTGTAATATTATAAATTAAAAGATAATTTTCATACATATTGTATTATTTTTTTAAAGAAACTATCATAAATGTAATTTAACAATTTTATAATATTTTATTCTTTATAATATGGAATTTATTGTTGAATAGTGTTCTTACACATTCTAGAAAATATATTTAAAATTAATTTCATTTTTATATAAAAACTTGCTGACTTGAATTTATTGATTATTTTATAATTTAATATTTATTAAATCAAAATAAATAAGATGATATAATATAAAATTAACCTAAAAATAAGTTTATTACTATCAAGACTTATTTAGCAAAAAAGAATGAATGGTTATGATAAATTATATCCAATATTAAGAAGAAGAAAAAAAGAATGAATAGTTCATATTTATTTGTAGTTGACACAAAAAAGATATTTTTAATATCAGTATAACTATCTTTTATATATTATTTTCGTCCTGCTAAATACGGCAACAAAGAATCCAACACGAAGACTGAAAAAATAAAGTGTTATGTTTTAAAAAAATATGAGTGATGTATTTTAAAGATAAAACTTTTTATTTTTTCAGAAAGTGATCACTTTTAATGGAACGTCTCAATAATGAAATGTGAGCACTTTTACCGGGACAGAGAGAATATATATATTACGCAAATAAATTAAATATAAGTTTGTAGTTTGTTACATAGGAATTCAATTATTGCTTGAGTTTTGTGGCAAATCGCAATAGGGGTGAGAATTTGGACTGGATCAGGCACATGTTCCTAAGTCATGAAGTCTCGATTCATCATCGGTTTTATAGTCTCGATTTCGTTCGGAAATTCAGGACTTTAGTCGCGAAATTAAAAAAAAAAAGTCCCGATTCCGATCAGCCAGTCCCGAATTTTTAAATGAGTTCAAAATTTCTTGAATTTATAAAATTAAATTTATAATTAAAACTTAATCTAATTTCATAATATAAATTTTATTTTAAAATTTAAAATTAAATTTATAATTGAAATCTTAATTAAAATTAATTTCAGAAAATCGGGAGTCCCGATTAAGATTCGAGACTCCCGAGACCCAAAAATTTCCAAAATTAAATTCAATCCCAACCTTAAAAAATTTGAAACGCAGAGTCTCAAATCTCGTCTTGACTCGGATTAAAACCAAAAAAATTCAACATTCATATCCCAAATTCTCACACCTAAATGGCAATACAAATAATACGATTAAAAAAAAATACACTTCTATTTACATGTGAAATACCATAAGTCAACTTTTCTTGTAGTCATAATTTAACATTTTCTGGTATACATCGATTTTTTTAAACATGCTAATTATTTGAAAATTGGGGGCAATTAGTACCGTTCATGTTTCTTTCTTTCCACTAGTAATTGAATAAATAATGTTTCGTTATTTAATTCGTCCTTATTTTAAAATATTATTTTACAGAAACACGCGCCACTTGAAATATTAATTATAGTTGTGTAAATGTTTTGGTTCAAGGAAGAATTCATATATAAGAAATGAAATGAAATCATATAAAACTGAAAAGAAAAGTTGTGCATTAAGTGTGGAACAAAAAATTAAAGTGGAATATTAAATCCTATTTTCCAAGAGAAACATATTTTACGTGTATATACATGAGTAATATTTTTTCAACTTATTAGTGGTAATTAATTCTTGTAAAATAGATTATTATCAAAATTCACAAAAAAAAAATATGGTGGAAGCATGTACATTAAGGATTTAGCGAGTTTTATGGAAATTCTAATCAATAATTTAATAAAAAAAAATAACAATACGCCACTAATTACATGTTGCTGCTGATTAGTCAACTTTCTCATGGTTAATTAGGAATTTCATAATTTAAAAAATTCTAGTAATTAGGGATACATAGATGATTTCTTAAGCTTTTTTATTGATGCTTAAATTTATAAGTTATTATTCATGGAGAAAATAAGTGTGGTTTTTTTTTCTGATGAAATAAACAAATTAAATAATCTTGAAAAAAAACAACAAAAACAGGAGTTCAATCAATCTATCATAAAAGTATTAATTTACAATTGATTATCAGTTCAGTTGGGAATTAATTTCCAGTCACTATTTCAATCTGCAACTCTCAAATTTTATTTTATATTGAGCAAGTCATACTATTAATATTGAATTAACTAATGGAGAACGTGGCAATAATTTATAACACATGCAACTGATTAATTAGGATAAAATTATAAATGGAACCAAATATATATATAATAAAGGGTCAATTTTTTTAAAATAACAAAACGAGTAATAAATTGGTGCATAAATATAAAATACCAATAAAGAAAATCAAAATGAGTGTTGATTTTTATTAATTGATGAAACGAAATTTACTTTTTTATTTAAAATAGAAAAACTAAAATTAATTTAGAGGAGGTGAGTTTGTTTAACAAAGATAGAGTGGAAGCCTTGAGGCACTTTGTGAGGCAGCTTCACACAAGCAATGACTTCAAGTGAGGGTGACTTTGCATCCATCACCACAAAATGGGACTCTTTTGTCTTCTCATTATTCACATACATCACCAAATACCCATCATCCTCCTCCGCCTCCGCTGCTGCTGTCGCCACGAAAATCGGCTCGCTCCCGTAGCAGCCGTCCCCATGCATACGGCTCGCCACCGTGCAATTACCCGCGCCTTCCGGTGTCGACAGCGACAGATCTATCTTCACCACGCCAAGCATCTTGGGGATGTTCTCTACTACCGCCGCATACAAGTACCTTCATGTTTTTTCACACATAGGTAGATATATAGTGGTTATTAATTAATTACAACACAAATTAACTAACCTATAATGAAAATGTGACTTTATATTTAGCATGCCATTTGAGAACATACAGAATTAGCCTCACTTTGAGCTTATTTTTAATTTTGGACAATACATATCAAGCATTAAAATCACCATACAAACCATAGTTTAGTTATTCAATTTTATAATAATTTGTAAAAACATTAGCTTAGTGTTTTATAAATAATAATAAGTGACTCCTAAAAATTGTGGACTCTACTATTTTTTTAAGATAAGTCAATTTTTGCGAATGCAAAGTAAAACATAAAAAATACTCACATATAAATAAAAGATAAAATATATACACGCACATGAGAAAACGAAATTGTTTGTAATTATATACTAAGTATTTCATTAACTAAATATTTTGAATATATAGACGAGCGCATGTATGAGATAATTATTCATATTATTATATAATATATAAATAAATTTATCTTATTTTGAAACATATATTTTATCTTTATTTTACATATATAGATATATAGGTATACCGTATACCTGTTCTTCTTTCCTGTATATTTAGGGTTTATGACTCCGAAATCCAAGCTTCGATCTGAAAGTGGGAACCTCCTTACAACCTTTTTCCTCACATCAATCACTATCTTCTCCATTGATAAATCCACCAACTCAATCTCCTCCACCACGTGCTCCACATTCACCATGTTCGACGCCACGATCACAATCTCGCCGCCGTCCTCCTCCTCCCATGAATTGGCGGTGTGAAGCAGATTCAACCCCGGCGCATCAACCCAGTACATCTCCCTCTCATCCTCTGCGTATCTCGGAATCACCCCAAGCTTCGGAACTTTCTCCAAATCTACTCTCATCATCGACCTCCCCTTCGCAATCTCCATAGCCTCAATCACGATCTGCGTATCGGGAAATATGGCGAAGCTCTTCGTCACCGCGAAATCGTGAACGAAGGAAGCGCCATTTACTGTGTGTATAGGGAAAGATTTGTGCTTCTTTCCACTCGCGTCGATGCGGAAGAGCTTCAGGAATGGGGGGAGCATGAAGTATCTGAAGGCAAACGTCTCTCCGGTGTCGGGGTCTAGTTTAGGGTGCGCCGTCATCATCGCGAACCCATCGTCGCTGTCGAAGTCGCGGCGGCCCACGGTGACGATGTCTCCCTCCGCCGTTATCTTGATCCGGTAGGGTATGTCGGTCTCCACGAGCGCGTGGAGTTCACCTCCGATTAGGGCTAGGCTGGTGTTGGCGGTGCCGACGCCGTCGGCGAAGGGGTTGAACTGGCCGGAGAGAACTCGAGCGGCGGTTAGTAGCAAGTAAGCAGTGATTCTTGTGGTGAAGGCTCCGAACATGTTGGGGTAAATGGGGTAGCCTAATTCATTCTCGGTGTCGTATTTAACGGTTTTGACGAAGCGGCTGCAGAAGGTGGCGTTTCCGGCGGAGATCTTGACGGCGTGGATCATTCCATCGCCGTCGACGAGGTGGTAGGGCCCGCGGGGGGTGAAGTGGGGGTTGGGGCCGTTTTGGAGGTAGGCGCCGTCGAGGCAAGGCGGGAGGCAACCCGCCACCACCTCGCAGGCGGTGGGCGGGAGCTCCGGCACCGGGGAGAATCCGCCGGAGAGGACGTGGGTGGGGTCCAGGAAGGGAGGGAGATGGGGGGATTTGAAGGTGGAAATGAGGTTGTCTAATGGCTTGAAGATTATTTCATGGAGTGGTTTCTTTCTTCTTTTGTCACCTCGGGTTTCATCGCCGCTGATGGCGGCGGCGAACGGCGGTTTGAAGACCGGTATTTGAGAAGATGGGCTTAGTTTGGGAAAGAGAGTGGTGGTGGTAGAGGAGAGGTGGAGTGAAGGAGTGAAGGTTGAAGTGAAAGAAAGATCAAAGGTTTTCATGTTAATTAATGGAACTTGAAAGTTGTTTGCTGAGGATTTGTGGAAGCAATAAGGCTGATGTATTTGTAGCTCATTTGCAGTTTAATTTAGTCCAATTTTCCACGTAAAAAAAAAGTAAACAAAATAGTTGAAAAATGAAATATTGTTGTCATGTCCATATTTAATATAATGTCCACGTGATCAACATTGAAAGAAAGAAAAGAAGAAAAAAAAAATACATGTGATGCATTTTTTTTTTTGTGATACTTTTTAATTGACTGAATAATTTAAATCTCAAATCATTTTACTTCGTCTATCAAAATAATTTAAGAATCAACCCAAACACAACTTTTAATGTCTTGATTTTTATTGCCAGTGTATATTATGTTGCATATCACCATAATCAGTTAAAAGTTAGGTAAGAGCACAAACAGATGACATGGAAAGTCAGCGCATTCAGTTCAAAAGAACGTTACACAGAATATTCATATATATATATATATTTGGAAAATTGTGGTTTTGAATGCAACTGAGGTCCATCAAAAGGAAATATATGGAAGGAGCCTGGGTATGATAATCTTAAGTTAATCCACAATCTTCGGTATAGAGGGCGAAGATCCGGTGAAAATGTGACCGAGCTGGTAGGAGATCTTGTTGATCGGAGAATCCCGATCAACGAGAGATTCTGGTGACCAAGGTGTGTGAGGACTTCCTCCCAAGGTTACCTGTCTTTCTCTGTAGGATGCCCAAGTCACCAGATAAAGCCCAGCTATTATCAGAAACCCTCCCAAGATACTGTTTCCAAAGACAGAGCAACAGCTTAGCCACAAGAATGACTGAATGTCGATGAATAAGTGGAGAAGTCGTGCACGTGCTAAAAGAAACGTGTGAAGAGGCATAGAGATGTAACCTTCCTAAGTAAATTGGGCTTCCGAGGAATATTCTTGATAGAAAAGCAGAAGCAGCAGGTTGAAGTGGATTGTACAAAGCAACCATGGCAGGACCGAGAGTTTTATTTGACCATGTCAAAAGTCCGTAGTTCAACGCAGATGCTACAACTCCCTACAGAAATATTTAGTTAAAGCATGAAAGAAATACAGAAACAAATGTGCTTCTATATTAAATAAAGAGAGAACAAAACCAGAATGATCTTGTATCTAATTTTAATCATAATTCGTAAGTCGTACATTCTGCGACCAGATTCGTTGTTATTGGCCGGGATGACCATGTGACCGAGCCTCATGCAGCAATGAAACACCACTTCACCAGAAACTATGTTTTATGTTCTACTTATATATGCTGTTGTTGTGTGATCCAATAGTATTAAGTATTAACGTATACTTTATGATAATTGTTTAGGAAAGCAAAATCAAGCTCTGAGGATTTTGTAATCCAAAACCAAGGAGTGAATATACTTACAGCATATAATACAGCAAAAGCTTCAGACTGTGTGAGATTCCAGTCTGTTGATTCATTTGTCACAAAAAAGGCAGTCACTACCATAAATAGAGCACCAAAAGAGTAGGAATATGCTGTCACTGATATACTTGCAGGATACTTAGCTAAAATTGGAGCCTGCAGAGGAATATGAGTAAAGCGCCGTAAACATCTCATTTATGTTATTGGAGTGGTGCAGATTGAACAACAGGTGCGAGAACAAAGAAAAAAGGGTAATTGCATGCCATATCAACTTCTTAAAAACATAAGCTTAAAAGAAAATTACCTCATTATTATAACAACAGAAAGATTGAAACATTGGAGTTGTAGATTTGTTAGGGTTAATAATACAGCAGTTTTCTCTAAAACAATTTCCAACACCGAGGTTATTCCATTCCAACTGATGACATATTGAGGTTATTCTTATGCTAAGGAAAACGGCTCTAGTATCCCTAAGATTTCTAAAAGATCCAACATTAAGATAGAACCAAAGTTGTGGAATATTGAGTTTAGTCAAATTTATTTCAATTAGAGTACAATGAAACCCAATTTTTGGTACTTCAAAGTTTTGGGTGGGATGGAGGTTGGTCGAGATAGTATACGTCATTAGTCTTATCGGGTAAGGAAAACGATCAATTGAACACTGGAGTAGATTCAGATATAATATTGAACATCAAGAATGGTGTATATATTACCTGAATCGCTAGATATGTAGCCATGCACATGCAGTTCCCAATCAAGCATAAAACTCCAATGTGCCAATTATCGAACCCCAAATCAATAAAAGTGGACAGTAGCCAGCCAGCTGGCTCTGGCTGACCCTTGGCAATTATTTCACTACGTGATGCAAAATCTAATTCTGTAGATCCAAACACTGCTGGACCACGGAACATAGCCATAAGAACTGCACCAGAAACACAAACAAGAGTACCTCCCAATTTTGCTTGACCTTCTATCTTCTGTAAGTTCAGAGTTTCTGTACTGCATTAGAACCGCGTGTAAGCATTATAGAACTACAACTTCACGTTTGTTTTTTGTGAGTAGAAAGATGGATGCATGTCTGACTTAACATGTGCAGAGGCACTAGATACACAAGCAAACAATGCAAGTCAGGAATTTGATGGTTTTCTTATTTATTAATTTATTTAATTACCTTTGCGCTCGAGCACAAAGGGACATTCGTGTGCGCGTGAGAGAGAGAGAGAGAGAGTATGATGGTAATAGAGACTGACCCCATCATTAAAGCCAATATGAATGTAAATACTGGAATAGCAGGCTGTATGGCTGCAGCATAAGTTGGATTCGTGTAGCCAAGACCAATTAGAAACAGAAGTTGGTTCCCGAAAATACTAAAACAATGGCAAAAGAAAAACAAGCAGATTATCAGTCTTTTATGTGAACAATTCAAAAGGCCATCATAAAGCAAACTGAAGAAATTATACTCACCCGGTCAAACCAAGAAAGAAGAAGGCCAATATAAGCCGTCTATTAAGTGGCAGTCTTAATCTTCTGCAAAAACAAGAACGATAGCAATGGGAATTGCTACTGCATTAATACACAGCAAACGAACAACAGAAAACGGAAACACATAAATGACTCAATAAACGAATTGAAAAATTAAAGCCTGGTTTTGTTTAATCTAGGACAATACTGGTAAGTCTCACTAAAATATGATAAAGCATCAACCTTGAGCACCCATTTTCACATTAAAGATACTCAGCCACAAATCTCGTAATACCATTCTCCACAAAAGCAGCGGACACAAAACTATGTAAAAAATCAAATTCCACAACATAGGTCCACAGTCAGAGAAACCCATTAGACGACAGGTGCAGTAAAAAAGTAATAAATTATGTTCCTCTCCCAATCAATGAGCCCAGTCTCAAAATCAACCAATTCAACTACCGAGCAATCAAACACTTGTCGTCAATCAAACAGTAACCACATCGCAATCATTGACGACGAAGTCAGTATTCAGTAATCCAAACCAGGAGGCAGTAGAATACAGAATCACATAGAAAACACAGAGAGAGAAAGAGGGGGAGGAGGAGAATGACTGACTTCTCACGGACGTAAGCGACGGGGGCGAGAATGGAGAGCGCGAGGAGGTCACGGAATACGCAGAAAACAAGCTGATTGACGCCGACGTTGAGCGCCACCTTGGTGATGACGTGGTATCCGCCGCTTAAGACCTGTACCAGCGCCATGGCCATGTGCGCCCTCGAGATGTCGCCGCCATTAGCCATCATCCCCTTCATGGCAGCAGAAATGTCATTCGAGAAAGCAGGCACTGAGCCAGAAATAAGTAGAATAAAAGGGGGAATTGGATTGCGTGAATTGGATGTGAAGGTGGTGGAAATGGGATTACTTTGCGAGGAGAGGAGGAGAATAGTTAAATCCGGCGAGAATTCTGAGGGTGGAAAGAAATAGAAGAACTGAAGAAGAGAAATGCAATTGAAAAGTGAAGAGAAGAGGAGACTTGAGTTTGGACTTTCTTTTAACAATCAACAGCCCATTAATCATCGATTTCAACGGCCCAGATTTTGTCTACTTTCTTTTTGTCCAGCTACGTGGCACTGTCCGTGTGCATCTTTTTTATTAATTTTAATAATATTATACTCTCATTTTATAATCAGGAAATGAATATCCATTTAATTTAATTTTAGGCTCCCTTTTGCCCTTTTCACATGCCCAAAAGTGAAGCTAAAGGGATGCATTGATGTGTTGACACGTGGAGAGTGCCGGATTGAAGACTCGAGAGAGCTGAGGGACTTATTTGTAAATTATAGCAAAGAGTTTGGTAAAATCTGTTTTCACACTTATTAACTCTGACTACGATTTAATCAATATTTTTTTAATTATGATTTTACAAAACACTGAATATTTTTAGCACTATCTATTTTGTTAAAAAAAAGTTGGTACATTGGTGGTGAGAGGAACTCGTCGTGCTAAAATTGAAAATTAGTGATTTTTTATGTACTTTTAGCAAATAATCCTTTTCTTTTTTTTGGAATGATATTTATTATATTCACAATTTTATCCTCGTAATATTATTCATTTTATCCACTTACACACTCACCTATCATTTATTAAAACATGGGACCATAAATATGGTTTGAAAGGGTGACATTTATTTCAATACAAAGTTGATAGAAGCCATAAAAATAAATATTTATAAGAGTTAAAATAGCAAAAATGCTATGGATCAACAATATTTTTCATGAGAATCCATGCATCATATATTGAAGAGTTTGCAATGATGTAACTAAAAAGTATAATTATAAAAAATGATTACTCGTCAACTCCATTGGATCTAACTAAGTTTACAAGAAGGATGAGAAAGAAGAATGTCATTATGTATACAAACTTTTAAAGTACCAACAAGAAGAGTGAGAAGAGGATAGTAACTAACCAAGCAGCATTTAAATTCCCAGAATGGTTCGAATTTGATCGGGAGGATGCCTAGCGAGCGACCTTGGATCCGGGTAGCCATTTTCGGGATCCATGATTCCTTTATAAATTACTTGATATGCTTCGGCAAGGGATCTAGACAATTGAGAGCAAGCTTCTGAACGCAGACTTGGTGCCTGTATCTGCTCAAACTCGGGCAAAGAGTTTTCGCTTCCCAAAACGAGCCCGAAGAAAGCCTTAAGACACTCTGAGAGGGCAGCCGGGGACATGTCTTCCATCTCGGCTAGTGGTGGCCTGGGGATGGAGTCAACAGCTACGTAGTTCAGGGAATCATAGAAATGAGACATCTTGTTTGACAATCCACACTGTCGCAGAACTGTATCGACTTCCTTTTCAACAAGGCCGTGAATGTGGCTTTCTATCATTGATCCAAGCTTCTTCACATATGAAGAAGCGACATCATGTCCTAGCAATGGTTGGCGGATAGCGCATAAGCAGTTAATCAGAAATATCCGAGAAGGTGCTTCGCGGGTCTGCATGGAACAGTATATCATGTAAATTATGCTTGAGGGGGAACTCAGAGAAGTAGTCAACAAAGATAGCAAGAGACTTCCAGATCAAATGCAATCACATATGAACCACAGACTTCACATTCTATAAGACCTTTCACATCTAGAGTTTCATTCTGCAAACTATGACAGTGAATTTTGCTTTATTATAAGACCATGATTCTCTTACGCCCATCCCATACCAATGGACACTGAAAGGATCAAAAGTAGTTCGACTTTTCTCTATGCTTGACTGGGCTCAGGCAAAACTTTTTTCAACAGTCAATATATACCTGAGATGAAAGGGAAGAATTGCTGCTATCCAAAATAGCATCTATAGATGATCTGCGGGGTTGAGCTGGGTCTGTGCCGACTCTACTTCTCCTTGATGGCTGAATTACTCCCTTGGACTTGTGAGCCTCTGCTGCTCGTTCACACATCTGAAAATTACGATCATGGAAATAACATGGTTGTAAGTGAGCAATGTCCAAGACAAGAAATTTCATGATAGTGAAGCCAGCATTAATTGAACATAAGATGGTATCCACTGGACAAGCACTAGAAGTGACATAATGAACTTTAATCGAGTCCAACACTATAGGCATGCACATGCATATGGTCAAATGGCATATGCAGCAATTCAAATCAATTGAAGCACGTGGTGGATATTGATAAAAGCGTTCAGTGAAAACTATGGAATCAACTTAGGATTTAAGAATACTAAAATTATTATGTTTCCAGTTCATATTGAAAAGAGAATCCATGGAAAGAAAGAGATGTTGTCAAATGTCCGTGTAACATACCTGAATAATAGGATCTAATAAAGCAGATATGACAGGTTCAAATGTAGGATTTTTGCCGGATGTGGGAAACATCATACTGTCATATGTCTCAATTATTTCAAGCAGCAGTGAGATTCCTTCTCTCAGTGCTTGAGGTGGAGAAAGATCAACCGAAACTAGGGGCGGATAACGTAAAAGCTTCTCTCCTCGAGCTTTTAGTATGTCGAAGAAGGTTTTCTGAGCAGCATCCTTGAGAGCCCAAAGTGTATTACACAGAGCTGTGTCTCTCCCCAGCAGATCTGATATCTGTAGATAACAAGTTGAGTTTAAAGAAACAGAGAATAGAAAATAAGAAACTTAATGTATGTGTGTGTGTGTGTGTTTAAAGTGGAATTTACTCACAGTATGGCTGTAAAACTCCAGAGTATTACTAAGCTTATAAGAAATTATAAGGTTAGGCTGAGACTGCAAAACTTGTTCAACTCTCACTTTAAATGGACGACAGACTCCCTCAAAAATCCTGTCCAGAACAAATGTCAAGTCTGTTTCTGTCTTTCCTACATCACTATCATTGGAGAATCTCTGAGCAATTGATCCAATATCTACAGTCGAATCAGGATAAAGTAATGCAAGTACAAGTTCTCTTTCAGACGCCAAGGCCTGTCACATAGCCCATAACCATAAGTGAGAAATGGAATAAAATTAAGTTCCAAACTGGAAGAGAAACTCTCCAATTAAACACGAAAGAAAATCCAGAAATGTATACCTGATGCAGCCATCCCAGCATGTCCCCTACATATCTTAAAGGGTCATGCGCATGAACTTCAATTGGCCTAGGTAGTCCACCCGGTCCTCCACGAGTGAGGGCGCTAATAAATCTTCTGAAGAGCGCATTATGTCGCATATTTGCCACCTATACAAAACTCTGTGTAAAAGATAATGGTAGGAAATGCAACCCTAATGGATTTGTATAATGTGATTTAAAATAATCAATGCATAATAACCTCTTCTGCACAATACTTGAAAAGAACTGGTCTTGCTTTTAGACATCTGACAGCAGTTTTTAGGAGGTCACCAACTTCAGGATTGTCAACATCCCCAAGTCTCCTACATTCGGCTTGGACCCACCTAGATAGGAGAAAAAGGTCACATGCCGAGAAATTTTGCTAGGAAACATTGCATGACAGTAAACATACAATTGTAGCATCTTTTACTTTCCGATAATATGTTCTCTGCCAAACTATTACTAAAAAGCAATACCAGAAGACAAACATAAGTTGAATTCTTCTCCTTATATCTCATCTTAATAATTACATTGTATAACAAAATGCAAATACAGATACTGTTGACTCAACTAACAGCATACAGCATACAGCATACAGCATACAGGACAGACTACCAGTCAGATTTTAGGACGATGCAATCTTAACATCACGATGAATATGAAAAAAGTGTCACACTATGAGTATATATGTGGGCCTGTTATGGACCTCTACAGACCGACATCAAATTTACCTGCACAGTCGTTCATATGCTCCTTCTTGGTAGACAGCCATCATATCCATTAGTTCCAAACCTGCTCGCTGCAAAGAGTCTTCAAATGAATTCATGATAATATTTAAACACACATTGAGTTTCCCATAAAGAATGCAACATACGAAATATGAAAATTGGATGATCTCAAGCTATGACAACCATTAGAAAAGCAAATAGTCCCAATTGAGTAATCAGTTTTAAAGTGTCAGCAACTCAGATGACCAAAGAGATGCAGTAAAAAACAAGTGGAGAAATACAAGTTTGGTGTTAGTTTTCCATACATCATATGCATAAACGTAAGATGCATTAGTGTATGCTAGTGTGCTTTTATGCAAGAGTGTCGGTGTCACTCACACTAACAAGGAAAGAAGGTAAGAAGCAGAGAGGCATTGATGATGAACCTGATGGTGTGTCCGCAACAGTACTTTGCAGTTGGCATGAATTTCATGAACATGAGCAAGTGCTTTAAAAAAGTTTTCAGTCAGGTCCTCCTCACGGAGTGCATTTATCTAGAGAAATGGAAAAAAACAAGCGAAAATCTCAATATGTCATTTAAGCATGATTAAAATGGAATTAGGAACCAAGGCTAGAGAAGTACAATCTCAGCCACTACCTCATCATTAGAGAGCTGATAATCACGAAGAAAGCATGATGCTATCTCTTGCCTGTGTGTCGTATTTTCGAGCTCCTGTTTAAGCCTCTCAGTAGTACTGATTATATCACCAGTTGTAGAGTTACAGTTGTTTAAAGCCTTTGCAATCCTACATTGAGAAAATTGATAAAATCATCAACCGTACAAATTCTTGTTTTCACAAGGTATTAGAAATTTGATTGTTTTCATTTTTCCTTCGTTCAAATGTGAAATGCTAGTGGGGAATACGTAAGGTTTAGATTCAGGAATGCTTAATCAGGCTTAAAATAATATGGACAGCAAATGAATTTTAACACATAACAAACATAAGCAGCTGAAACATATTATTCAATGAATTATGGAACTCGCCTAAGCCAGAGTAAGTGAGAACCCTCAATAATAAATTCTTTTACGAATTTCTAGCACAGCGTTTTTGCTATTACTAGTTTATACCTTTCAAGATTAGAAGCACAGTGCAAAGAACATTTAATTTGTGACAATTAAAATGCTGTAGGGGCAGCCAGAGAGATATTCAATACTATTACAATACATTTTAAGAAATTATATATCATCTTCTCCTGAGGAATATATTATGTCTGGCAAGCAACTAGTAAGTTATTCAACTGTAAACTCTTTCTTTTTGTGAATCTATTCATTATAACGAATGAGAAACATACACACAAACCATTTATGACAAGGAAGAGAGAATGCATACTTATCACAACACTCAGCCAGGGAATTCACTTCTTCCTCAACGCGGTCCAAGGCCTAAAACTCAAATCATATACAATATAGTTATTGTATGGCATTGCTGATCATTGCAATTATAAAATGACAATCACATCAAATAAACTTACTTTTTGCACCATGACATCATGTAAGTATGTAAAACATTAGTTTAGCTATTATATGCTAGAAAATTCCAGCTGAGCAAAATATATCTGCGAATGAAAAATTGGACAACCAAATCTCCCCATTCTTTTCCAGATGAAACATTGATTTCCAAAACAGTTCCGGTGTACTTGAAGAAATTTTTATTAATTTATGTTGATATCAATAAGTGTGACCAAACATACAACATTTCGTCAAATAATTCAGCCGAACTAAAAAATTATTCCCCTTTTCTTTGGTTTTCTCCATATTCATCTAGAAGTCTTAGATTCTGATTTTTGTTCTCCCGAGATATTATCAAGCTCCACTCTGTTAGATTTGAGACTTTCTATCGGCAACATTTATGAAATTCATATTTACCCTTGGTAACCTAGAAAATGAGAACTGCTAATCATTGTTTTCTGCATGCTAATTTACAGAGGACATGCTTTGTTCATTCATTCATTTTATTTGTACTAAACCAAGTTTCTTTTATCATATAAATATACAAAAGTCTATATAACTTATTCTCCGTAGATTGCCAAAGTAGAACAACCGACAATACATAGTGCCATGACTATTGCAAAAACTATCATATTAGAAGTTTGTCAAACAATGTCTTGTTATGATGACGATCAGTTCATTGTTAGGTGAGAAAGCTCTCAAGCTAGTAATCACATCGCAATGACAAAATTAAGGCCAAGATGAAATCTTTGGCCATAGTAGCCATGCAATTTCTAAGTAAACGTGATTACCCGATCTAAACCTCGGAATATATAACAGCTGATAAACAACATCACTGTGTTCCAAACAGAGTTAAATAGAACTAGAGCTGATTTTAGTTCAGTTATCGACGAATCAGAATGCATACTATAAACTAGTGATCATCAAATGAACACCGATCAAGCTCTAAACAGTATCAATATAGTCGAACGGACTTATTTTCATTGACCGCGCATAAAAATAAGGTATAAATAGCAATGCGCGTTCTACAGGAGCAGATCGCAGAAGTCCGATGCTTGAGAAGAGCAGTTATGATAAAGAAAAAAAAAATCAGATTGTACGAGCAAGGAATCGAGGGAGCAAATAGCAATCGCAACCCGTACGTTAGGCTTCGGGTAGTGTACCTGTTGGGCGGAGGAAGAAGCTGCCAAGAACTCCTCGTTGATGGAGAGGCCGCGCTTCTCAACGGTAGATCGGAGATTCCGGCGGGCGTGAGGGGTATTCTCGGAATAGAACGTGGAAATAGTGTTGAGAGAGGCGAGCAGATCGGAGCTATCAGTGCGAGTCTCCAGCACCTTCTTCAGCTTCCTCGACAGCCCCGGCGCTAACGCGGTGGCGGTCCCCATTCTCTCTCTTCACTCTCTATGACTCCGGCAGCCTACAAATACATAAAATGCGTAGTGTAATTGGACGTGAATGATTGAATGAATACTTGCAAAATCCTAAAACCTTAATCTCTTTGTGATTTAAGATCTGCAGGAAGCTGGTTCCAAGTTTCAACGATAACAGAGACAGAAGGCTGGTGGTTAAGATGGAATAAATGTACAACTCCGTAAAATAACGTACAACACATGCGATGCGTGAGGACAACACAATCGAATTGGGCCAAAAGGCCCAAAACTTACTAATAAATCTAATTATCAGCCCATACGTAGTCCTTAAATCATCGGCCCAATTGGAAACTCAAAATCAAAATAATGAGTTCATTTAAAGAATTTATAACCTTTTAGTTATAAGATTTTGACTATTAAAATTTATTGAATTTTATAGCAATTTAGTTGTCTTGAAAATGAAATTTTTTATAGCATTGATTGATAATTTTTAATTTATCCTTTGATTATAAAATATAATAAATATCAAATAAATGTTTTTTTGTGATGTAATTTTTTTTAAAAAGTGATGCGATTCATTACACGTAGCTAGAGTGGAATCTTGGATTTAGTTGAATGTTGTAATAAATTGATCGATGCTTAGGTGAGAATGAGATTTGATGTGCGCGTGCTCTTTAAGCATTTTAAAAAGTATAATTAAAAAGTGGTCGATCACTATATATTAATATTATTTTCTACATACACAATGATGCCAATTATCATATTTTCTTCCACTCGTAACAACCTAAAAACTAGATTTTCCCACATGTATATAGCTCACTAATAATAACACTCAATAATCATTAGTATGTTTACCAATCATTATTGCATATTATTCCTCAATATCTCACTTTTTTTTATCATTGCAACAATATATATGTAGCACCCAACGTTGGCCATCTCATTTATTTACAATTTTATGACCAAATTAACCCTATGATTGATGTTTCAACATGAGGGTGAAGGCAAAAGAAGTGAGGACATCTATGATATATGCATCAAGAAGTAATTAACTAATTAGTTAGTGTGTAACATGCATCATACAAATAACAATAAAAATAAAAGTGTAATTACGATTGAGGAATGGTTCGTAAAGCTCATGTTTTGAGGATAATGATTCAAACCCGAGATTTATTGACTTAGCTATTAAGCTCATTACCACTGGTTTATATATGCTATGGAGTGAGGTGGCTTAATACATGCATGCTTGTATTTGATTATTAATTCTCAAATATGGGGAGCAAAAAAAAAAGAACAGGAGGTATTCCTGTCTAGCTAGTGTCTACTACTAAATCTTGAAACCCTAGCAGCAGCAGCTATATATATTTTATAATAATGCCTGCCTATATATATATATATATAATCACTTCCTCATCACCCCACTTCCAAACCTATAATCCACTACCACTTTCTGCATTTTTCTTATAAAACATAATTTAACTAGCTAGATAGCTAGGGTTTTGCCATTCTGGATTCTTCATCATCAAACTTGAGACCATTACAGTAAAACATCTATAAATTAATACTCGATAAATTAATAGTTTCTTTAAAATAATAAAATCTTCCGGTCCTGACTTAGACCTTTGTAAAAAATCATCAATTTCGATAAAATAATAAAATAATAAGTTTTCGGAAAATCCCTTTATAAATATTAGGTCCCATCAAAACTCTAAATTAATAATTCATAAATATTACGAAAATTATAAATATTATGGTAATTTGCTAAAATATGAATTATTAATTTAGAGTTTCTAAGAGTGTTTGATATTGTACCTTGACTAACTTTCAAACGATATTTTTCTTCAACCCACTCTTGTAAATCTTTTTGAGTGCATGTGGGATGATCTCTCTTATACTCACATAATGCTTTACACATTTGATCATTCATGGATGATTTTGTGATGCCTTTTAGATGAGAAGACATAGTTGGGACTTGGGTGTTATGAATTATTTTATTTCCATATCGAGATTTATATAGTATATGTTTCATTTATGATGCATGAATATATTTAATTGACAATGAATTGATACATCTATGTAATTGTTAATTGCATGAATATATTAAAGTAGATACACAATAAATTGGTTGTTGATACATGAATATAATTAATTGAAACATAATAAATTCATTTATTTTCAATACATGTACCAAATTTGCTGAATTTAAAAAGTCTCTTTTTTAATTAATAAATTATTAATTTATCGATATATTAATATCTCTCTAAATTGATAAAATTTTATAGTCCCAAAAATATTAATTTATAGAGGTTTTACTGTATATATATTGGTCTAAGGGTGTAACCACATGACTCGCATCTAACTTGAATTAATTGATTATTTGGATTCAAATTAAACAATAGCTAGCATTATTAATTAACCTATTATCTAGTCTCTAGGCACTAAGATGGATTGTAAATTCAATTGCCCAAACTAAAGCAATAAATACTTTGAGACAAATTATAAAATTAAAACCAAAAGTCTCGAGTAATTAGGAAATTCCGAGGATATATATTAATTAATGAGGGAAGATATATCTGGACAAATAGATCAATGGATTTCGTTGGAGTGCATAACTAGTCAAGTGAGTATGAAAGATTAATTGTAGTTTATACGTAACTAGAATTAATAATTATGCATGCACGAATAATAGTATAACGATAGTTGGAATTACTTATGTCGGCGTTCAGTTAAAACTCACTTTTAATTTGTAATGAAGTATATATGTGTGTGTGTGTGTGATTTTATCATAAACCGACGAAATTTGTGAGGAAAATCAAAATGTGCACGTCTTCTAATATAAATCGGCAAGATTTTGTAGGCCTACTTTTACTACATCGATCTACATGAGTAGACAGTAGTATATATCAATTTTTAAATGACTAGATTGAGAGTTTCGTTTCATCACTTGATAAGTATTTAATTACCCAAAAAAGATCATTAAAGGTGATATAAATTTATATATATATAATCATATATGATTATCAGCCCACATGCATGGCTTATATTTCTTTGGACATGGTGGATTTTTCCCACTATGGGAGTTTTTCTCTTTATCTTTTCAAAACATCAAAATATATCATCAATGAGCTATATCGATAGGTACTATTAATTACTCAAATATGTTGAGTTGTCACTTTGTGATTTTTCAGAGTCTAGTTCATGCCATGGCTTTTGGATTTCTCGTATCTTTTTTCCAGCCCATGGGATTTGTTTTATTAATTAGATAAGGAAAAAAGTTTCTTATCGTTTTAATAATTTAGGTTAAAAAATAAAAGAATAAATTGTGGGGGAGGTAAATACTAGAGAGATGCATGTGGCACTATACATGTCTAATCGAAGTGATGAATTCCATTGCCATAATTGGATGTGGTGACTTCAAAAGTTTATTCTTATTAATTTGTTCCATAATAGAATGCATATATATAATTGGTAAATGAGGAGGCATTCCACTTGCGTACAAGTTTCGGAATTCTATAACTCGGCTCGAAATGTAATTATTGAATTTGAACTCGGTTCGTGGATTGTTTTATAAAATAATTTTTGAGTTTGGGTTCGACCTCGACTTATTTGATATCCATATTAATAATTTTTGAACTCAAGCTCATGTAAATTTTTATTTTTAAAAAATTAATTATTTTAGCTTAATGGAACATCTCATTTATCTTAGAAAAGAAAGATCACCATTTGAATTTTCTAACTAAACGAACATTTGAATTTTGGAAACATGCTTAGATGATGATAATGGTGGTAGATTATTCAATATGTTTGTTGGAAAGATGAGTGATTAAATGTGACAATATATATATCATATATGAAGATGTAGTGATGTCTAAGTAATTAATGATTTAGGAAGTTGTACAGTACATTTGGTTGTGCAATGATAAGATTGAGACATTTGAGTGGTTATTCGAGGTTTTGATGAGATATATAGATGGCAAAGATCGAATAAATACTCCTTTAATTAATTTATTTTTTACACAAAATCAATAAATATTCAATAATTGTAAATTATATGAAAATTAATATACACTCAATATATTAATCTGTATATAAAAAAATCGTTATTAATAAAATATTTTAAAAATAAATATGAATCAAAAGAATATATAATATTGCGTAGATAATATGTAATAGAAAATGTTTTTCCTACCCCACCCACATGCTATGCATATGTCATTTGTACCGTTTGAGAAAATTGAAGTCCCCGTAAGTATATATGTTTTTAAAAACGTTTAATTAAATGTACAAATGGAGATCAATAACTGCTTGGATTGGATAGGTGTCCAGACTTCTCTCCCAAACGAAGTTAAGGCTCATTTCATTCAGTTCTGCTTTTTGCTAAAAGGTACTAAACTTAGAGATTTTATGGCTGCGATATGGGAATGCGTTGTTTGAGTGATTTGGAAAAGTAGGAATGATATTGTATTTAATAGTGGAGTGTGGAATGTAGATAGATTGATGGGTGAGATTAAGTCGACCTTGTGGAGTTGGGCAGTCGGGAAGAAGGTTAGCTATTGCATCCCCCGGTTAAGTTTTAGATCGTGGTGCTATTCTCCTTTTCATGATGTTTAATTTGATCTTAGCTAGGTTGGTGGTCTCATATTTGTACTATTTGCTGCTGGTGTTACAGCAGTAGGCATTTCTTATGCCCATCTAATCCAATTCCTTTTTTCTAAAAAAAAATAACTGTAAAATTTTAAAGTTCAAATACAAATGAAAACTGAGCTAAGTTTGTGGTTAATTTTAAGGCAACAGTTTCATGAATTTTGAAGACAAAACTGAACCAAGTTTATGGTTAATTCTCATTTGTGAATATTGTAATTTTTTCTCTCTTTATTCTTAAATATTTCCTCTACTCCATTAAAACTAGCTTGATTTGACCAAATATGTAAGAGTTTTTTATCAAATCAAACCACATTTAGTGAGACAAATGGGAGTGAGTATGTACATATTTTTTTTTAACATATGGAGTATTTTAAAATTAATTACATACATCAATATCATTAATGGAGTTTGTAACATTAATGAAAGGATCTGAATGAGCTCAACTTCAACTATTAATTTAATGTTGAAACCATATCACCTAATCTTATCATCACTGTTAAAAGGAGGTGCATTAAGGTTGTTAAGTGACAACAATTAGGCCAAATTATATACTATTATTGAGAACTCAAAGAAGTGCATAAAAAGGAGGTGGAAAATCAATACCAACTCATTAAATAATTCTGCAGATAATAAGTGAGTAGGACACCCCACAATCCACCATATTTGTAGATTTTTGCAATTTGCACCACTTGTAATTTATAAATAATAATAATAATTGTGAATGCCATTTTTAAGAAAAAAATCCCACCATTATATTTATTCCCCACCTGCAATTAAGAATGCTTGCTACGTGTCGACTTCCTAACTCTTTTGCATCAACTCAAAACGACAAGTATTATGCTTTATATTTGCATATTGCCCCATCACCTTCTCCAAATCTCACTTAGACACCCCAACGGGGTTCCAAGATTGCTGATCAGTTAATCCAACGCATGCGTCTGGTTTGGTTTGACCAAAAAATACTCGCATATTTTGTCAAATTAAGTTAGTGATAGTGAGACAAAGGGTTACATATTAACTAGGCTTGACAATTTTCACCACTACATAATAATTCATATTAAATTATGAATTTGAGTTGGTCATTATTGGATTATCTGAAATTCTCGAGTTGGGTTCAAGTTGAGTTCAGATTATCAAAAATATATATAAATATTGTATTTAACATTAGATAATGTATTTTAACATGATTAGGATTCATTTTTTCAATCTTTACATCTCATGTTTGACATTTTTATTCTCCCTCCCACCTCCCGTGTACATTACGGAGCAGCATCTTCCATATTCTTAAATTATAAAATATTTACTAATTTATTTTTGCATTATTGATCAAATTGTATAATATCGGGTTGTTATCAGATTAGGTTATTATCATGTCTGTAGGGTTTGGACAATTCTGGTTAGGTTCATGTTCGATTTATAATATTCTTAACAAGTCAGGTTAAGATTTGACCTTAATAACATCTAAGTTGTTATCATATTGTTCCGATAACAACCCAATCTGCCGGCTCTAATTTTAACACATTATTCGCCTTTTTTCCTTCTAACATTCAATTTATCTTTAATAAAATGTAATCCAAACATCTAAAGTTGAGCTGAAATTGCAATGATAATATGGAGGAATCCAAAGGAATAAAACAAAATAAAGTGGGGGAAATAATGGGCAAAACATGCATGACGATAGTGGTATTTGATATAAGAATAATAGATATGGGGTAAAATAAAATAATTAATCAAAAGTGGAGTGAGCATGCATATGCATATGCATATGCAAATGGGATATCGAAGTTATTTCCCTTTCTTTGAAAGTGATCGATCGTCTTCACTTTGAAACGAGATGATCAAATTATAGGGCAGTATAATCTACATGTGGACATTTTCGACTTAACCTTTTATTAAAAGTTTATTACTTATCTACGTAACAATACCATATTAATCATGAACACGTTAAAATTATGTCAGTCGCGGCTAGTGGAGGAGTTCGATCTTTACTATGAATATAAATCCATAACTCTAAACTAAAAGTCTGCCTTTTAATTCTATTCTCTGTGACAAAGAGAAAAAAAATAGTCAAGAGTAATTTTTCTTTCTTGTGTTTAGGAATAGTTCTCAAAAATCTAGGATTGATTGACTTTTAAGTTAGGGATAAACTCTTTAATTAGATTAGATAAGATAAAGACAGTTTATATTCAGGGGAATATTAATTAGTACTAATATTCTACATGGATGAATAATTATTCCTCTAGATATATTATTTTTTGAAAGATAAAATTGAATAAATGTGAATTGTTTTAGTGCAGGAATCATGGTCTTAAATCTTAATCGTTTATTATAAGTCACCATTTTGGATTCTGTGATTAGATAAGGAATTTATTAGTTAGAATTGGAGAAGGGAGAATATTGTATATGAATTAAATAGTAATATTAATGTATTGTTAACTGCACAAGATGCATGCGATTGAGCATCTCATGCAAATTGGCTAACTTTATTCCATTTATTCGTTTGTTTAATTTTATTATTCACTTGATTCACTACGTGCAAAGGTATTGTTTATTTATTTATTAATATTATATATATTAATGATATTGAATATAGGTCAAAGTCGACGAGGATAGGAATTGCAGTTGTAGGAGTCGTGGAATATGTTTATAGAATTTTATTATAATTTTATTTTGTTCGAGTTTCTCGAACCACACCCACTATATATATAAATCGCAAAAATGAAATAAAATATTATTATAATATGATAAATTTTAATTAACATTATTTGAAAATTTTGTATATTTAATTTTTGAATTTATCAATCCTAAAAAGGATTAAAAGTGACATTATATATTAAAAAATAAGTATATATATGTATTATTTGGGTGGGATGAACCTATATTATTAACCACAAACATAAATTAAAGCATTTAATATTCAATTTTAAAAAAGTAATAAAATACATATTAAAATTTACATTTTGACCCGATAGGATTTTAATGTAGTGTTTTGACTTTGCATTAAAAATGTGTAATCAGTGTTGTTTTGGTGTTTTGTGAGAAAGTGTGTAAAAAGTGTATTTTGAGTATAATAATAAAAACTTTTCTAAAATGACAAATTTCAAGTATGAAGAAATTTTGTGGACCGATCGAAATGACCAAAAGTAAATAAGTTTTGTGAATCGATGAAATATTAATTATATTTTTACTACAAACTAAAAGGTATAATATCTCATATTACATTGATAAAATCATGATATATAATATATATTAATAGTTTACAATATCTTTATTGAAGCAATTCAAAAGACATGATTTGTGCATTAATTTAGAACTATAGTCTAAAATTAAATAATATAATGGAGATATTATCTTTACGGTCCAAATAGGGCAAATCTAGGCCTTTTTGTAAAGTGGAGGGCGGCAAAAAAGAGAATTCATGCAAGATGAGGCTACTAAAAGGAATATTATGAATTAAAGAATGTGAAAGGTAATTGTTATTCTTAATTCTTAAATCTAAATACAAGTGGAGCAAATTGCCCCCAACCATTGCATTTCCTTAATTCCCAATTAACCTTTTTTTTCTTATATTAGAATGTTCGAGTTTAAAAGTCTCGAAGTAACATCATTGTCGATAATAAAAGACTCTAGCCACGAGAACGTTAACGGGCAGCAAAGTAGATGCATGTATGTGCAAACCTTTTCTTTCAATGGGAAATATTAAAGGACCACCACCTTCTTCTTCATAATGAGTTTTCAAAGCTAGAAGTATAGTTGCATGTTTTTTAGTGGACATAACATGCTTTTTTTTAAAGGTCGAAGCGTTTTAAAATCATATCATTCATATATGTGTGTGTGTTTGTCTATACCATACATACACACACACGTATGAATGAGTTTATATGACAAAAGGAAATATCTGAATCAACTTTGGACAGATGGATGTGCAGTTCAATGAAAAATTACATATTTATGAGTTTAATGGTCCATATTGATTCTTATTTGTGGAAATTTTTTAATTTAAATTTATAAAAATTATTGAGATTTATCTTTACCTTTTAAATGCAGTAAGCAATTTTATTTTCCTATTGAAATAAAGAATTTAGTCATCCTCCTAAAAAGTGGAGGCTAGGGCAAGACTCCACTTTATTTGAAATGAAATGGTCAACTAAATTGAGACAAATCAGTCTCTAATCAAAGGCATTGTGTTGTTAATTTGTCTCGAAATTGGAGCTCTAGCCATCCAGTCAATCAAAACAACGATAATGAATAACTTTAGCAATTAATTAAATCATGTCACACCCTTTATTAATATGTAATTATATATGATATAATGATTCGTATCTTTGATTTAAGACTCACCGTGGCCATATTCAATTTGTGACTTTTTAGGATCTAATTTGGTTCGTTCATCTATAATTAGCAGTTTGTAAATATCAAAAGGGCAATTTCTCTATAGTTATATTTACAACTTGTGGGCCAGCCCAGTGTAGCCCGGCATGAAACCATATATCTCGTTACTTATGGTCAAAAAATTAATAAAACTTTCACAATTTTAATCAAGTAAAACTATGAATGAGACGAATCGAGTAAATATTTAAACTCAGCCCAACCTCGAAACCATCTGTGAAGAGGGTCTGGATTGGGTTGGTTTCAAGCTTGGAATGGGGTTGTGAATTGTGGTTTGTTGGTTTAAAATAAACTTCAAACCATGTTAAATTTGATGAGTTTCAAGTGCATTTTTATGATTTTTTTATAAATATATACAAATCTAACTAGGAATGAAGACTATGTGTTTAAATATATTGATTATCACATGTTATAATATCAAATATATATTCTAAAGTATTTGATTTCGAGATGTGTCTAGGTCGGATCTAGATTGTGCTTGAGAATGATATGATCCTAAGTTGAATTGGATCAAATAGAAGCTCAAAATGAGTCGATTTAAAGAAGAGTGGTATGATACGATAATTCCACTTAATATAGTAGAGTCAGTCCATAACGGGTTTGGACCGAGCTTGACTAGATTAGTTGATTTAATTGACAACTATATCTAACCCCCAATTTGATGACAATTATGCACAATTGAATGAGTTATGAATTTGTAAATATAAGTCATGAATAATAATACACAAAGAGCACCAAAATTTATGTGCTGGATTTGGAATCTCATTGATGGCTTCACTCTTTAATCATTCCCCTTTCAAGTAGTCCAAAGATGAAGAGAAAAAATAAATAAACTAAAGGGGAATAGACTAGTAATGGGGGGCATATTAAAGGACTTTATGTTTAGCATCTACTTCATATCTATTTCTTTAATTTACCTTTTCCCTAATGAATAATACTCTATACAAATTTATCCCATGCAATCATGTATTATGAGATCTGATTTTCGGCGATACCAATGTTAAATATTAAACCCTATAATTATTTTTTATTAAAAGGAAAAAATGAAGAGAATAAAAGTATTATTTTGCTTTACAAAGAAAAGAACCATTAGTGTCTAATTTTAAACTAAAATTAATTAATTAATTAATCTTTTTAGGCTTTGTGTCATTAAGTTTAGATAGAACTCCTCGAGCACTCCCTGCATGAATAATTTAATGTGTTTGCAATTGATGTATCATGTCAAGTAAAAGAAATTTGAGAAAAAATATTAATTTTTACTTTTCAATTAAAATTTATTGATTATGATATAATTTACATTTATTTTATAAAAATAATAAATATATATAGTAATAATTTATATATTTATCTGGCATTACATAGTATTATTGCATCAGTTGCAGACACTTTAAGTTAGGCCCTTCACTAGTAGAGAAACAGTCCTATAAGTTTAGATGCCTAATTTTTTAATCATTTTAGTATATATTTGTACTTTACATGGATGCTCCCACGTAAGTCTCAAAGCAAAATAGATAATACTATTCAACACATTTATTTTTCTTTTAGCTTATTCTAAAGTATTTTAAAGTCAAAAAAATATTATTTTATACTTATATAATTATTCTTTTTCCTATTACAGAAACTAATAGTTGCATCAAATAAATTCTTCAAAACTTTGACCCACAGATTTAGAATTTTGATAAATATTTCTGGATTCCCTCCTGATATAGTGATATGTGTTAATATTATTAATATTATCATTATTTATAAGCTATCATCATTTTAACTCATTATCAAGTGAAATGAAACACAAGAGTAGATACTGAAATTTCATTCAATTCTTCCTTGTTTTTCAACAGCTACACTTATTACATGAATGATTGAACTATAATCTATCTGCAGATTATGCTTCTGACATTTAAAAAATGCCACTCTCTTTTTCTATCCCTTTTCTTTTTATTTTCTGTTATCTTTTTGTGTGTGTGTGGCAAGAGATCCACTCTTTAGTATACAGAGATCTTCCATAAGCTAAGTGGAAAAAGAAACCATAAACAAGAGCATAAAAACAAAACAGAGAAGTGGTGCAGGACAAAAAACTGACATGCATATAATGTAAGAATCCATTTGTAGAAAACCATTAACAAATCAAAAAACCAATCAATATAGTTAAAGTGAAAGGTGGGAAGCACTACATTTGTCTACTAACAATATAATACTAACACAAATTGCTTAAAGTAATACATTGTCTAAGGCCTCTTAAACTAATCCTGGATAAAGCTCATTCCCCCCTCTGCTTCTTCAAGATTTCACAGAAATTGACAGAAGAAAGTAACATAATGTGAACATTAAGCAGAAAATCACAGCAAGGCTGATACCGTTGCATGGGGATGTCCCGCGTTCCACACGAAAAACGTGCTGGGTGCATGAAGAAAGCAGGGGGAATCAGTGATGGGAGGGAGAATAAAGCAGTACAAGAAGAACAAAGAACAAGATATTGGATGCTATAGTGATAAGAGGAGATTAACATAAATAACTGATTTAGACAAGTGTAAAAGTTCTTTAAGAAAAGAGGTGGGATCCCACCAAAGAGGCAAGGCCTACATCACAAACACTTTACTTCATGAGAGATCCTTCTTCCAAGTCTTTGCTTATATATACGTATCGACCGCTTCGTTTGCAACCATAAGTTAAAAGCACCATTGTTAGAGTCTCCCTTCTCCAGTCACTAGCAGAAAATCTCACCAGAAAATCAGTTACATTTCGCCATGCCCCTCTGTTCCGTTGCTCCGAAACCGGATAACGATGGAACTCAGCTTGCCACTGCTCTGCCTGCTAGGCAGAGCAACTCGCAGTCCTTTCTTCAACGTGTTACGCACCCCATCACTTTAAAGGTATGATTATGATTCGAAAAGCATTTATGCAAGAGGGAAGAAATAGTTCACTAGCATGTATTACAGTATTAGTAAGCATAAAGACAGTCCTAATGATGTTCTCATGTCTGTTTCAGTTTGAAGAGGTTGTTTACAAGGTTAATTATGAAAGGAAAGGGACTTGTTGTGGAGGAAGATCAAGCTCCAAGGAGAAGACGATACTCAATGGGGTGACAGGCATGGTCTCTCCAGGAGAGATACTGGCGATGCTCGGCCCGTCAGGCAGTGGAAAAACCACCCTCCTCACAGCCCTCGGAGGCCGCCTCTCCGGGAGCCTATCAGGAAAGATCACTTACAACGGCCAGCCATTTTCAGGCTCCATCAAACGACGAACTGGATTTGTTCCGCAGGACGATGTTTTATATCCACATCTGACCGTATTCGAAACACTCTTTTTCACTGCACTACTAAGGCTTCCCAATAGCTTGAGCCGAGAAGAGATAGTACAGCACGTAGAGCATGTTATAGCAGAACTGGGCTTAAGTAGGTGCAGGAACAGTATGATAGGAGGGCCACTGTTCAGGGGAATATCAGGAGGTGAGAAGAAGAGGGTGAGCATAGGTCAAGAAATGCTAATCAACCCGAGCCTAATATTATTAGATGAGCCCACATCAGGTCTCGACTCGACCACAGCACAACGGATCTTGAACACAATAAAAGGACTAGCTAGTGGAGGTCGAACAGTTATAACCACCATTCATCAGCCTTCCAGCCGGCTCTATCATATGTTTGACAAGGTAGTCTTGCTCTCCGAAGGCTGCCCAATCTACTACGGCCTAGCATCGACTGCCATGGACTATTTCTCTTCTCTTGGCTTCTCAACATCCATCACTGTTAATCCTGCTGATCTTTTGCTCGATCTTGCCAATGGTAAGCAGAAACTTTAACTTTCTACACTATTCACTTTAGGCCACCATAATTTTCTGATTATTTGGCAGTCAAGAAGCTTATTATAACTTATCCCATGTCCTTTCTCAGACTAAAGATAAATATCACTTAGAGCACTTGTGCTGGTTATCATTAAAAACTCGATGGAATTTACTTGGCCCCGCCCTTATAATGTTCCACATTCAACAATAAAGATCACTTAGAGCTTATATTAATCTTTTATGCACGATGGACTTGACACTTGCTAACAAGGACATCTTTCTAACTGTAGGTATAAAGTAATAATTTGACTATTAACATGGTGAACTGTTTGTTTATGACTGTTAATATATGAACTTCAGGGATTGGACCTGATTTCCAGCATGCTAGTGATCACAGTAACTGCACTCAGCAAGACTCAACATCAGTGAGAGAACTACTCATCTCTGCCTATGACAAGAACATTTCTACAAGGCTGAAAACTGAGCTATTCAGTTCAGATGTTAGCAGCTACAATAACACAAAGGAAACCTCCACACGTAAGTCTGAAAGGTCTCCTCTCTCTTGCTAGCTAGATTTGTAATCTATCAATCTCGAGTCAAGAAAAAAGATTATCTGCTGATCAAACTTATTTTGATTCTCCATATGGTGCAGGGAATGTTAAATCACAGAAATGGTGCACAACTTGGTGGCACCAGTTTAAGATATTGCTCTTGCGGGGACTACGGGAGCGACGGTTTGAAGCCTTCAACAAGTTAAGAATCTTCCAAGTCCTAAGTGTCGCTATACTCGGCGGGCTTCTATGGTGGCGCACCCCATCATCTCATCTCGATGATCGTGTAAGTCTTTCCTCAGAATCAATGTATGCAAATCAATATCCTATAGCAGTTTAAATAGGATTCCTATGTCAAAACTATATGCATTGCAACAAACTAACAATAAGTTGAGCTTGTGTTATTTCCAAGAAGCTAGATGTATAAAATATTAGGCATCCTAATGAAGATTTATTTCCAATGTGCAGACTGCAATGTTGTTCTTTTTCTCTGTGTTCTGGGGCTTCTACCCACTTTACAACGCGGTTTTCACTTTCCCTCAAGAAAGATCAATGCTGATCAAGGAAAGGTCATCCGGCATGTACCGCCTATCCTCCTACTTTCTAGCAAGAACAGTGGGAGATCTTCCTCTGGAGCTTGCGCTACCAACAGCATTTACCTTCATCTTTTATTGGATGGGTGGCTTGAATCCGGACCCGGCTACCTTTATCCTCTCCCTACTGGTTGTCCTTTTCAGTGTCCTTGTTTCTCAAGGTCTTGGTTTGGCATTTGGCGCAATACTAATGGACGTCAAACAAGCCGCAACTTTAGCCTCAGTAACAACAATGGCCTTCCTTATTGCTGGAGGATATTATGTTAGACATATTCCCCCCTTCATAGCATGGTTGAAATATCTCAGCTACAGCTACTACTGCTACAAACTTCTCCTCGGGATTCAGTACACTGAGGACGACTACTATGAGTGTGGAAAGGGAGTTTACTGCCGTGTTGCAGACTACCCCCCAATCAAAGCAGTGGGCTTCAGCCATTTGTGGTTAGATGCCTCCATCATGATGCTGATGCTGGTGGCCTATCGGCTCATGGCATATCTAGCCCTACACAGGGTGCAATGAAGGGTGCCTAGAAACAAGTTTTTCTAATTCTTCAACCGAGCAATAATGTTAGTTTTAGGTCAATACCCATTGCCAGGTTTTTGATCATAGATATTTACATATTACATATAACACTACTCTCTCTGGCAGTGGTTTATATCAATCTAATCCACAATATGATATCAAGAAAAGATACCGTACATTTAGAAGCAATCAACACATATAAAAAAGAAGCATTTAAACAAGTGGAACTAACCTCATACAAGTCATATCAAACAGCATTTTGCCAATAGGAATATGGATCTAAGTGGGGCATCTGAATCTCTTAATTGCTTTATATTCACAACTTCCTGCAAACACATTGGGCACAGAAAAAGAGCACCTTGCTGGGAAAATTAACATGATATCTATCTTTACATCAGGCATACATCACTCACTCATCACATACAGATACAGTCCACTCTTTTTTCCTCTTTTCCTGTTCTAATTCAGTTACAGTAGTCTTCTGATTAAATTCAACCGAGCAGTGAAAAGAATGCAACTTTTGCAGAGCAAAAATGAGAATCCCACTAAACTAGACTTGTTTCATCCCGCAGTAAGCATGCCCATAAATCTTGAAGAAGAATCAAAACAACAACTTGCATCAAGAACAACATGTCGATGGTAGAAAAATCGGGCAGAAATCTTAATGGGAAAAGAGGGGTCATAGATGAAGACAGGTAACCAATTTTAACAGACTAATTCATGCTTAGATCGAACTAACTGTCTGGGAAGTGAAGTAAAAGAATAGGAGAAGGCAGTTTCTGCAAGTGGATTCTTGAATATAACAAATCCTCGTCATTTTCTACTTGATAACATGTAGTGCAGTGGCCCACCTTTCAACACACACTTCTGCAAACAGTAGAAAAAGAAAGGCGCATGTACAAATACTACAATACCGTCATTTTCATCATCTGAGGAAGGCTGCGGTGTTCCATTGAGGTGTATCTTTGCAGTTGGGCCGGGTCGGGTAAGCTAGGCCCGGAAGTTTTGACGGGTAAGGAGTAAAAGACAAAAAAGGATATCCAAAACGAGAACATGCACATGCAGAAAGTCAACGGAAGTTGACTAAGCTGCTGCCGACGTGTCAGCATCAAGATTGAGATATTATATAAGCATACGCCATGAACGCGTCTAACTAAAGCAACGCGTAGAATCGAATTTAATTTGAATATTTTAATTGAAAAAGGATAGTTATCTTATCCTCTTGCTATAAACGTTCCAAAATTCCTACACATTCGCTCTTCTTCTCTCACATTCGATTCCACCGCACTCTTTCAAGGTGATCTCTCACGTTCTCAATGTTTCCTTTCTATTATATAGCGTGATGATATAATGTTATTGTGATGTTTTCGCGTAATACGTGAACGGATTGTGGAGTTCGATCGTTGAATTCCATTACGCTTTTTAGTTGTCAGATATTTAGAGGTGATTTGCTGCGATTATGATCGGTTTGGGCATACGGTGTGTGTGTGTTCGTTTTGTTGCTTTAATTTGTTTGAGATTTGGGTAGAAATTTAGGTGCTTTATTGATTTTTTTTTTATTGAAATGGGGGACTATCGTGGATCTTATTTTCAGGGAAAATGTAATGAAATTCTTTGAGATCCAGAAAATTAGCATTTCTGTAGTCATGCTCATGCAGTGCCTGTTGTTTCATCTTCATGCTTTGGTAATGTGTTTGATTCATTTGAAGAGAGGGAGTTTACCGAGGGTTAGACAACGTTGTGATTTGCTCATCGTTTCATTGAAATGTTCCTTTCTCTATTTTCTGCTTTACCTGTGATAATCAGATCGATATATGATGAATAAGCTTTCTTATGGGGTTGAGGATGAGAGATTGATCTTAGGTGTGATGTTAGGTCCTTCTGTGAGAGCAAGTGTTTTAGAAGCTTTCCCTTGTGTCATTCCATCAACTATACACTGTGGAGTCTTTATTTTACATTAATGCTATCTATTTTGATCAAAAGCGAGAGTATATTGTATATGCCTCTTTTATTAATTTGTTTTAATACTACTTAATTTGATAGAACAACTATGGCTGAGATTGTCTAGCTGAATGCTATTTCCTCAAATTACTTTCATGATCTCATCGCAATATGTAATTTGTCTCCTTTCAGAAGATACAATCAAGCAAGATTTATACAAAATGGGAGGTGGAAAGGACAAACACGATAAGCACGATGAATCTGATAAAGGGCTATTCTCTCACGGCAATCACGGATACCCACCTGGGCAGTACCCACCTGCAGCTGGTGGGTATCCTCCCCAAGGTGGGTATCCCCCAGCAGGATATCCTCCACAACAAGGCGGCTATCCCCCAGCTGGCTATCCCCCCCATCAGGGAGGAGGCTACCCTCCCCAGGGCTATCCTCCTGCTCAACATCACTCAGGTGCTGTACCTCAATTTACTGAATCCTTTTACTTTTGATATGCTTAAAGGAGAAGTGGTTTAGTAG
The DNA here is from genome assembly GCA_026898415.1 of Leonotis leonurus. Classification (NCBI taxonomy): domain Eukaryota; kingdom Viridiplantae; phylum Streptophyta; class Magnoliopsida; order Lamiales; family Lamiaceae; genus Leonotis; species Leonotis leonurus. Next base: position 1,402,811 of record JAPKLX010000027.1, read on the forward strand.
AATTAGATATTTTGTGTCCATCATTAGTACAATAAGATGTTAAAGCATATGAGGAGAGGATATAATCACATGATCAGTTATAGGTTGGCCTAAAATGCATCTCAATTTGATACTAGTGGTTAATTCCTTCGAATCCTTCCCAACAATGTCTACTCTTCTTTTGACAGATGCATTTAGGATTTAGTGTAATATCTAGAGCTTGAAAACTGTTCCTGAAGATGCTTATTGGTAACAAGTGCTAATTTATGTATAAGATGTCAATTTGATATGCACATTTCAGATAGATAATGGAACTCTAAACCTGTATATCCTAAGCATGTGGAACGATAATCTCTTAAAAACAACTCGTCATCTCTGTGAATCTCTATATCTACTAGGGAGTCCGAATACAGTAGAATTAGTCATGTATGCTAGTGCTGGGTTAGGATGAAGTATCTGGCGCCATACAATGTCTATAGCTAATATCAAGATTGATGCAATGCAATGCACGAATTTAATAAACGGCATTCTATTTATTGATTTCCTGTGGTGGTTTATGTCTGAGTGAAAGTTTTTCAAAACCTTTCAGGATCCTCTATGGGAGGAGTCGGAGGACTACTAGCAGGAGGTGCTGCCGCTGCTGCAGCCGCCTATGGTGCCTCCCATTTGGCACACGGATCTCACGGAACACATGGAACCGGAGGACATGGAACCGCACACTACGGTGGTGGTGGTCATGGTATGGGTATGGGTATGGGTGGTGGTGGTCATGGTATGGGTATGGGTATGGGCACGGGCCACTATGGCCACGGCAAGATGAAGCATGGTAAGGTCAAGCATGGCAAATTCGGTAAGCATGGAAAGCACAAGGGAGGAGGCAAATTCAAGAAGTGGAAGTAATCTGTAGCATTATAACCACGGAACTGCAATCATAAATGTTATTCATAAAGCAGCCTGCAGCTAATGCCTATGTAATTTACTTTTCTTTCTGTTTTTGCAAGTATGAACCAAAGCGAGTAATGCCTTTGTAATTTCGCCTTCTACTGATAATATGCCTAAGAGCTCTGCTTTGATGGGCAATAGCTCACTATTCCTAATTTATGTGTATTCTCCTCTTGTATAATTATATATACATATATATATTTATATAATTGAATCATGACGATGTTATTTTTTTGGGGCCAAAAATTACAATAATTAATTTTACATATTCTTTATAAACTAAACGAGTACTATCTTTTTATACATTTTTATTATATAAATTATTGTCATATTTTTATTATTGCATGTTTAGTTGATGTAATCTTAGTCTTGAGATGTTCAATGTAGCCACAATATAGTTATGCTATTTTGTTTTCCACTCCATTCTTAATATTTATTTTATCATCACTCAACAAACATAATTAAATTAGAAATTATAGAGTAAATACGATTGAACTCCATTTCATACACAATATAATTATGTCAATTTATTATTATAAATTATAAATTTTGATTAAAATTAATTAATGAAATTAACAAAAAGTGAGATTCCTATGATGTGGTTATGAAGTAAACCCATGTATATATGTAAATCAATTTGATGATTTAAATTTATATAGGTATATAGATTATAAAAACAGAATTTGGTAAATTGCTTATATTGTGATTTTGTGAACAATTAAAAAAAAGTGTTTAGCAAACAAATATGGAGTATATTATATACCGATTAAAAATTTAAAATTATAAAGAAATTGCTTGAAAAAAAAAAGAAAAAAAAGAGAGAAGAAAATAGTAAATAGGAAACCCCTTTCTTTGTTTATTCCCTCTTGTAACCCTAGCATCGCCTACTGCGTGTCTGCCATTATCCCATTCCCCTCCTCTCTCTGGAATCTCGCAGCTTGCAGGTGATGCACTTTCCCTTTTCCGTGTCATCATAGATATACATATCCATATATCGTTTCGATAACTTAATTGAGTTAGGGTTAAGGTTTTCTTGATTTTTGATTCAGAAAGCAGTTGGATTGAGAGAGATGTCGGATCAGAAGCTGACGCGTATCGCTATAGTGAGCTCCGACAAGTGCAAGCCTAAGAAATGTCGTCAGGAGTGCAAAAAGAGTTGCCCTGTTGTCAAAACAGGTTAATCTCCATACTTTCTGCAGATATTCTTTCTTCTGTTACATATTGAAATGTTTGATTTATTCTTTTTGCGCAACTGTTAACTGAAATTGGATTTGTGGTACTATGACTATTGCTAGAGAGATGGATGATGATTACTGATTGAAGTAGCTGGTTTTGTAAATAAAAGACTGGCTTTTGTTAGGCATGCAATAAATTTGCATCTGGATTTTCAATCTTTTTTGGTTATAAGATTACGAGCCATGTTTTTATAGAAGAATTGGATTACAATTATTGTGCATAACAAAATAATCGAGTCTAAGAGTGCCAGTTGATGTATTTTTGCGTTCTAATGATTATACAGATATGTGAGTGCCTTGAACCTAAATTCGTATACTAGTGATTATTATTACAACTTACAAGAAATGCGTAGCACTACGAAGTTCACAACATAAATTTATGGTTTTTATTGTTCTGACCTATTTAGCTTAGCTTAAGTGTGATAGGACCTGGTTTTATAGATGAACCAAAATGTCCCTTTTTTGTTAATAATATCGTCGACAGCCGATTTATTGTCACGTATGTGGAGTCGAATACATAAATAAATTTCTTTAGCTTTTAGGAATTCCGTTTGTCAAAATTTGGAGATGTTGTATCTTGATTTACTAATGATGCCATCATATTGATTTCATTGTATTCTGTTTTCTATTTTGGGATTTGGTTTTTGTTCACGCTCTTGTGTTTGTCCAGGTAAGCTATGCATTGAAGTGACTCCTGCAGCAAAGATAGCTTTCATTTCAGAGGAACTGTGTATTGGTTGTGGTATCTGCGTGAAGGTTTGTCCAAATTAAGAATAAACAAATACAAGTTAATGTAGGATGTAGAGCGGTTTTCTTACTTGCTGTACATTTTCTTTCAGAAATGTCCATTTGAAGCAATACAGATTATCAATCTACCAAAAAACTTGGACAAGGATACAACCCATCGTTATGGTCCTAACACCTTCAAATTGCATAGGTTGGTCGACTGGTTAAACTTGCAGTTTCATTGGAAGCTTCCTTGTTTGTGTTACTTTCTAACTTCTCGAATTTCAACAGGTTACCTGTACCAAGACCCGGGCAAGTGCTGGGTCTGGTCGGAACTAATGGCATTGGAAAATCTACGGCACTTAAAGTTTTGGCTGGGAAGTTGAAACCTAATTTGGGGCGATTTAATGTAACTTCCTATAGCACTTCAGACACCCTCTTGAATTTTCTTTTTGAGTTAGCATGCTCCTTAACATTTTCTCTATATATTTCTTTGTAGAATCCCCCTGATTGGCAGGAAATTCTGACCTATTTTAGAGGATCTGAGCTGCAAAATTACTTCACTCGGATTCTTGAAGATAATTTGAAGGTGTAAGCCTTCATAATTTATTGTGGCTTCATTTCATTTGTTAGTTATAATGCTTTTCAATTTTAGGATCTATTTTCCATCTTCATTTCGGCTATAGCTCTCTTGACTAAATTAAAATATGGAGTTCATTTTGTTTGAGAATGGGATAGCTGCAAAAGAACTGTTAAAGGAGCATATGCTGAGAAATTTTCAGCCTCTGGAAGTATTTGGACCACGAAACATCTCCATTCGAGTTTAAGATTATAATCTAGTTACCAATTTGCATTCGACATCCCTTTTTTGCTTTTTTAATGCTGTATATAGGATCAGAAGTTTTGGTATAGAATGGGACTGCTTTTGCTACCATTAGTTTTGTATGTGATTCCTATATTATTAGTTCATCTTCTGTAGCAAGATGTAATCTTCATTTCTTGACATTATAATGTCCATGACGTTACATTTCCCTAAAGCAACTAAGGGAGCAAATATTAGTAGATGTAATTGTAGCACGACTGCCCCGAAACTTAATTAATTTATTCCACTCTCTTGTTTGTCAACTTTCGTTTCCGTCCTTGACTGTAATACTTTCTAGTGTATTAGTCTGATACTTTCTTTGTTACACTCAGGCAATTATCAAACCGCAGTACGTTGATCACATCCCTAAAGCTGTTCAAGGGAATGTTGGTCAAGTCCTTGCTCAGAAAGATGAGAGAGACATGCAACATGAACTTGCTGTTGATCTTGAGTTGGTTCAGGTTTTGGACCGTAATGTTGGAGATTTATCTGGTGGAGAGCTTCAGAGATTTGCAATAGCCGCTGTTGCTGTACAGTATGCAGAAATCTATATGTTTGACGAGCCATCAAGTTATCTTGACGTTAAACAAAGACTTAAAGCTGCCCAAGTTGTCAGATCCTTGCTCCGACCTAATAGGTCAGTGATGTTTGTTTTTCAGTTAGGTGCTTTAACCATGAATTTTACATGGTTATGACTGGTCATTTTTGTTTTCAGCTACGTGATTGTGGTAGAGCATGATCTTAGTGTGCTTGATTATTTGTCGGACTTCATTTGCTGCCTTTATGGGAAACCTGGTGTGTATGGTGTAGTTACTCTTCCATTCTCTGTAAGAGAAGGAATTAATATTTTTCTGGCTGGATTTGTCCCAACCGAAAACCTGAGGTTCAGAGATGAATCTCTTACATTTAAGGTATGCCTGTTGTTGTGACTGCTGGATATTAGTTTGCAGGCCACCAAGATGCCAATTGAAATAACTTAATTTTGTTTCCAGGTTGCAGAGACTCCTCAAGAAAGTGCTGAGGAAATCGAGACATATGCAAGATACAAGTATCCAACCATGAGTAAGACTCAGGGAAATTTCAAGCTCAAGGTCTTAGAGGGTGAATTCACTGATTCACAAATAATTGTGATGCTTGGTGAAAATGGGACAGGAAAGACAACCTTCATAAGGATGCTGGTATGTTTCTTGTATATTCATCTTATTTCAAACCACTTTTGATTTTGTTTATGTAAGCTAAATTTATCGTCCTTACAAATGTTAGGCTGGCCTTTTGAAACCTGATACAGTAGATGAAGGATCTGACGTGGAAATTCCTGAGTTCAATGTCTCTTACAAGCCACAGAAAATTAGTCCTAAATTTCAGTCTACCGTGAGAATGCTGTTGCATCAAAAAATTCGTGATTCTTACATGCATCCTCAGTTTGTATCAGATGTGATGAAACCTCTTTTAATTGAACAACTAATGGATCAAGAGGTAGTCAATCTTTCTGGTGGAGAATTACAAAGAGTTGCCCTCACTCTCTGTCTTGGAAAGGTTAGATCCTCTTACTTACTAGTTATCTATATGTTCAAGACCTAAATTTTCTTTATGTTTTACACATTCATTACCTATGTATATATTGAATGAACAATTGTTTCTCATAGCAATAACACCGACCTTTTGAACTGTCGTTCAGATTGTTGCTTTATGAATTTTGTACAAAGTGGACAGTTGGAATCATTTGTTCAGAATCTGTTTGTTTTCCCTTTGGACCTCTAACACGTATTTTGCTATTCTGCTTCTAACTTATCTCTTTTTTCTTTCCATTTGGTTTGGTTGCAGCCAGCTGATATATACTTGATAGATGAACCAAGTGCATATCTGGACTCGGAGCAGCGTATTGTTGCTTCAAAAGTCATAAAGAGATTTATACTCCATGCGAAAAAGACTGCATTTGTTGTCGAGCATGACTTCATCATGGCAACATACCTTGCAGATAGGGTGATTGTGTATGAGGGCAAGCCATCTATAGATTGTGTCGCAAATGCGCCTCAATCACTTTTGACTGGAATGAACCTCTTCTTATCTGTAAGCCACATCTTTTTTGTTCTTCATTTGTCTTCCATGAAGGCTTACCTTTTATTTCTACTAATCAATTTGTCAATATATGCAGCACCTGGATATCACATTCAGACGGGACCCAACAAATTTCCGGCCTAGAATCAACAAGCTTGAGTCAACCAAGGATCGGGAGCAGAAGTCTGCTGGATCTTACTATTACTTGGATGACTAAACACGAAGCAAATATACTCCCTTGCTAACCCTTCTACAAGCACCTCGATGTCAGCATAATGCTGCAGCACGACGAAAATGTTCTAGTAGTTCTGAAAGTCGAATGCTTAATTTGATGAGGTCGGAGGTGGTTTATACAGAAACATGATCGATGCTTGTTGGACAATGGTGCTGGTTGGTTCTCCACCTAGGATTCTTTGTTCACAAGTTTTAGATCAAGAGAGTTGTGACTGAGGATTTTGTCTTGTTTATTTATTCTGCCCGCATATACCAATATATTTATACCCTATTCACTCAATTTTGTTTTGTTGGAGATTAATGATGTAAATTCTGGTATTTTTTGAAGACACCAAGGTAAAATTTATGTATATTCCACTTCCCAACTTTGGGTGAGTTTTAGTTGCTCAATAAAGGCTATGCTGGGATTAGGTTTGTAGCAGCTACTTGTGAGCTATTTGAGATTCAGTTCATTCTAAGCTTGACTTGATAATAAACAAACTAATCTTGAACTTGATTTTGAGATTGATATTTTTATCAAGGAGCTTAGCCTGAAAAGTTCATTCTAAGCTTGACTTGATAATAAACAAACTAATCTTGAACTTGATTTTGAGATTGATATTTTTATCAAGCTGAGCTTAGCCTGAAAAGTTCAGTTGGTTAAATTTGCGAACATGTTCGAGTTAGTTTATTTACATGCATGTAAATAAAAGATTTATACACGTTCGAACTTGAAAATCATTATTATGAATATAAAATAATTTGAGTTTAAGTTTGAAAATAATATTATCGAACATTCTACGAGTTGAGATCAAATTCGATAATTACATGTCAAGTCGAGCTCTAATAACATGCCAAAAGCTAAGTCAAGCTCGAAATCCTAATATTCAGCTTTACTACATCGTTAAGTTTTATGGTTTAGGGTTTAATTTTTGTATAAAGGTAAGTAACGTGAGAAATTGCAATGCAAGCAAAAGTGCAGGTATTTTACCTGAAACCAGTATCATCAATAAAACTGTAACCAGTTAGTTTCTTGAGCTGCTTATTCTCTATCACACTCCTCAACTCTACAGCTTCCTCCCATTTCCCTGCAGCAACATACATATTACACAACCCTACATAGTAACTACTGTTTTCCGGTTCCATGGCGAACAGTATCTCCGCCACTTCTCTCCCCATCTCTATCTCTCCATGGTAGCTGCATGCACTCAGCAGCGCTCCCCACACCCCCGCCTCCGCTTTCACGGGCAGATTCTCAATGAAATCACGAGCCTCCCGGAGCCTCCCAGACCTCCCAAGAATGTCCACCATGCACACACGGTGCTCGACTGCAGGCGCCACTTTGAATTTGCTCATCATGCACTCGTAATATGCGCGCCCTTCCTCAACCAACCCGGCATGGCTGCATGCTGAAAGGAGGCTTGTGAATGAACCACTTGTTGGACGAGCTCCGGACTTGATCATGTCGTTGAATGTTTCAATTGCTCTCGAGCCCATGTTGTGGAATCCGTATGCTGATATGAGGGAGTTCCATGCAGCAACGGACTTCTCAGGCGAATAGAAGAAAACGCGCTCAGCAATATCAAGCCTGCCTACGTTGCTGTACATTTCTGTCATTGCAGCAGATATGAAAGGATTTTTGTGGAGATTTGACCTGAAAACGTGGCCGTGGATCTGTTTCCCGTAACTCATTGCTCCTAGCTGGGCACAAGCAGAGAGAATGGTGGAGATGGTGATCTCATTTGGCGAAAATTCGAGAGAACGGAACAGTTCTAGAGCTTTCCTAGCATCTTCATTTTGTGACATAGCAGATATTACACAGTTCCATGAACATAGGTTATGATCAAGGCTGAGGTTGAATGCTAATGTGGCACTGTCCGAATCGCCTAATCTGCCATACATCGTCACTAGTGAGTTCTGCACCCGTATATCAGTAATCGTCCCAGTTTTGTGAGCTAAACCATGAACTATTTTTCCCTCAACAACTAACCCAAGATTCCCACAAGCTGATATGACACTTCCAAGGGTTACCGAACTGCAGCGGACATGAGTTTTCCTCCTCATTAAGTCGAAATACTCTAAGGCTTCCCAGAAATGACCTTTATGGCTGCAGCCAGCGATTATCGTGTTCCAACTTGTAGTATCAAAACTAACAGAGGCTAATCCAAACAATGCAAAAGCATCAGACAAGGCTCCACAGCTAATGTACATGTGCATGAGGGAATTCAAAGCAAAAGTTTGGTTTAGGAACCCCAACTTGATGCTCCAACCATGAATGGCTCTTCCAAATTGGATTGAATCTGGGAAATCACATGATGGAAGAATTGCCAAAAGAGTTGGCAAGCTGAATGCAGAACAGCAACCCAACATTTTCTTGAACAATGTTTGAGCTTCCGAATACTGCCCGTTTTGGGAGTATCCGAATATCATAGTATTCCATGCTACCAAGTCTTTCTTTGGCATAGACAAAAATAAACACAAAGCTTCTTTAATTTTACTGCACTTTGTGTACATATTAATGAGACTATTTATAGTTGATATTTCAAATCCCATCCCTCTCCTAATGATGAAACCATGAGCAGCTTTTCCTTCTCGTAGTAGCATTAGTTCAGCACAGTATGGAACTACAGTGACAATTGTAGCCATATCGGGTTGCAGCGATGCTACCAGCTGCATATTGCGAACAAGGTGAAAGGCTCCCACGACTTCTTCATTCAGAAAGAAACCTTTAATCATGGCATTCCAAGATACGACATTCTTAACTGTCATTTCTCTGAAAACATATTCAGCAGCACGGATATCTCGGAGTTGAGCATAGAACGAAATGAGAGAGTTGGATACTGATACAGAGTTGTCCACAGCATAACCCAATTTGATAGCCCAGCAGTGAATCACCAGCCCGAAATCGAGCTCTTGAAGATTACTACATGCAGCCAAGGCACAAGAGATACTAATACTATCAGGCTGAATCTCACAAGAAGCCATGTGCTTTATATACCACAACGACCTCTCAGGGTGGCTACTATAGAAACAACCACTGATAATTGAATTCCACGTGATGAGGTCCTTGAATACAACCTCCTTGAAAACACACTCTGACGAGCTCAAATCACCACACTTCTTCGCATACGCATCAATCACAGCATTACTCAAAACCGTATCGGCCATCATCCCTGCTTTAATACTTAATCCATGAGCAACCTGGACTTTTCCAAGGGCCTTCAAACTCGAATACGCGGACACCACTGCAACAAGACTTACAGCATCAAAGTCATTCCCCTCACCAGCCATTTTCTTGAACACTCCAACTGCAGCTTCAGAACGGTTGTTGTCTATGCAAGCACTCATCATAGCATTCCAGAACACCACATCTCTCTCAACAACTTCGCCAAACAAAGCCGACGATGATCCCAAATCCTTACACCTCGAGTAAACAGTTAGCAGAGAAGTGACGGCACGCAAGTGCGAAAGAGCCCCTTGCTTCACGGCCAAGGCGTGCGCCATTGCTACATTTTCGGTGGTGGGTCGTCCCATGAGTTTCCCAACAATCTTGAACGCATCCGGCGATAAGAGGTTGCATCTTGATTCTTGCTCTCCCGAGCGAGACATTTCGTCGAGCACGTGGGGCGCACTCGAAGAGCTTCGCGTACCTTGCGCTGAAGCAACACGGGATGTCTTGATTGGTGTAGGCGCAGTGTTGCTGAATTGTTGGAGTTGGAGAGGAACGCATGATGAGTGCAGAAGGCTTGCAAACCAAAAATGTAAATTTGGTCGGAATTTGAGAAATAAAGATTCCTTCTTGATTGCTAATATCAGACCAAGCATTACTTTCCTAACAAGATATGCAGTGTAAGTGATAATGCATTTAGCTTAAAACTTGCTTCAAGAAGAACAAAGAAGAAAATAAGATCAAAGGATTTTGTACTACTTAACAATATACATATTGACGTTTACTATAATTTTGATTTTTTTTTTAAATGATGGTATTAAAATATTGGGCAAAATTGATTTTTTAGGGATTCTATAATTCTATTTAGGTAGGTTTATGAATCATTATTGAAAAGTGATTTACCCTAAATTCGAACTGATTTTAAATCTTGATGAAGGAATTCAATTTGTGTAGATCTTTGAACCTCAAATTAGAGGTCAAAATCGATTTTATTCAAAGTCGAAGCTATGTGAAATTTGACCAAATTAAAATTTTGTGTAAACAAACCAATTTTAGCCAAAGTTCATATTTTTCCGGCAAACCCTTTACTTGAGAGTTTCTTTAACTTCGGAATCCCAACATTTTTCTGGTAAGAATTAGAATCTGTGTTTAATTGTTCTAAGGTACAGATTACAGAACAAAAAAGGTATAAAAGGAAGAGGGTAAAACAAGAAAAGAGAACCAAGGAAAGAAGGAAAGGAAAAGTAAAAGGATATTCATGTTGTGTCTATCTATGGATCTAAAGAGCTCAATTTGTATTAACATGGATACCCCATCAAACCTGCAACATTTAGCCGTTTTCTTCTTTCGTTTCTTGTTTGCACGTAGAAAGAACATTACAAAACAACAAGCCTCAAAAGGGGGGATGATCCTCTTCTGGTTTCTGGGGAGGTTTTGGCTTCCACCCGGGTTTTTCGTCCCAATAAATGTCGTAGTATATGTGGCCTGGGCTGTGATCCTCGACACAACACCAAATGCCAGTGTACCGCTTTACACGCTTCCTGAATCTTTCTTCCTTGTCCTGTTGGAGAGAATATGAAGTTCAGTATATCCGTACAAGAATGATAAGAACAGTAGAAGAGCGAGCAATGGAAAGTTGGTTGAGAGGAATAGCATGCCTTGTCAGTGAATCCTAAGAAGGCTTCTTGCATGGATGAGAACTGAATGACTTTGACGTCCTTGAAGGATGAGAATATGGTTTTGAACTGCAAGCAAAAGACGAGAGCAACGAGAGAAAGTAATAATTAGACGATGAAAGCAAAATAACATGTTCTCCTACCATAGTCAAATTCTCAAGTTAAACATAATTAGGAATCTGAGTAATATAGCCTAAGCACTGAGATGATGGGAAGACAAAGTAAGCACGATTAAGTAAACGAGCCTAGTCAAAATCCGAATTACCATTTCTTCTGTACTTCGCTTAGGGAACTTGAGAATCCCCGCTAGATTTGTGCTGTTTGAAACTCCACAACCCGGTGATCCTTCTTGACAGAGATGCACATCAAGCCATGAATCTTTCACCTGAAATAAAAGATGGGATGTCACTAAAGCACAGAGTGCACATTAATTGGGTTCTAAGTCTGAAGCACAAACCTGCTGGGGCATATATTGATTGTCAAAGAAAGAATACTCCCTAATATTAATCCCTGGTCCAAATTCCTCCTCTGGGAGTTCTTTTAAAATAACATTAACCTGCAGCAAAAATTCAAGGAATTTGTTTCATTGGATGCACAATAGAAAGCCTTTTCAACTTATCCTCAAAATCTGCCTTTAACATATCATGAAATTTTGCTGCTTAGAAAAGAACATTATGCATATTAAGTCGTTATTACAAATGAGAACTCAAGAAAATATGGGTTTTATCACACAAAGACAGACAATGGATTTGGATTGAAGAAATTGATATCTAATGAACAGATTGAGCAGAGGAATGTAGAAGACAATATTGTCAAGCACTTGTACAAGGAAAGATTGAAATGAATCTCCTACTTTAAGTTCCAGTACGACTCTTTGTATTAGGTGCTTTTAAGCTTTTTGACTTATTTCAATTAAACAGCTAAGCAGAAGTTGCACCCACTGCCGTATCACTAATAGTAACAGTTATCCTGAAGAGACTTCACAATCACAGGCATGAGATATAATTCATCAATAGGCAACTTTAGAACAATGCCATATTGCATTTATAGACGATGGTTTCCCTAAAGAACTATTTATTTGCTTCCCTGTAGAAAAGACATTATTTTAACATCATTCTGCATATCTCATCCCCGCCCTCTGAACCAGACGTGAAGGTTTCCGCTCAACCAATTTTAGCTTCTCTTCTACAGAGTGAAAATTGGAGAGAGATGATGAGTGATACCTCAAGCACGTGATCCAGCGGACAAAGGAATGGTTGCCTGGTCATGGATCCCTGCAGAACCCCTGGATGTCCAAACCACAGCCTATCCAACCTGCACCATAGTGGAGGCATTACCTAGAATCAAAATAAGAACAAAGATCACAAGATGAACTCCAAAACAGACTAGAGGTGAAACGTGCTATCCAGATAGATATTTCTGTTAGATTATACTTTTTCTCATGATACAAGGTCGTTACTCATGAAGTCATAGTACAAGTTGATATCTTCAAAAAATTATGCAACAAGAACTGATGAAAATATGCATAAATGTTTCAATCAAGGCAACATATCCAGTCATTTGCTACGCTAGAAACTGGATATGAAGTTCAAATGAAGATGTATGACACGAAATAGAAGATTCTTCCACAGAAAGCAAAAGTTAGTGTAAACAAGTAGACAAGGATTGAGATGTCAATAAATCATATAAGTTCTTACCAATGTCCGACCCAACAATGAAGCAATGGAAAGTGCAGTTCGTATCTGCTTTATCTGAAAGTCGGGAACAGTTTTAGTAACAAAGAAGCGCAAAATCCCACATGTGACATTTTAAAGATGATAATATAATGGAATGAAAATTTTATGTGACATACTTGGTAATTGACAAGAGCAAAGTGAGAGTCAATGTTATGCTCTCCATCTAACAACAAGTTCTTTGGAATATTAGATTTAAATGTCAAGAATCCACCTGCAACGAAGGTCCAAAGGATCAGGAATAGATTATAGACAGTGATCTTGGGAAGAGAACAAGAAATGTGGTAGTTAACCAGAAAATTTCACACTTTGGTTGATTAAAGCCCCAATCCCCTTTATCCTTGATGCTACTACCATAATATCAGTCTCTGGTTTTTTTGGACCCCTGCTCCTTTCAGAGAGGCCCCGTACCAATACTGAAGATTATCCGGATACCAGGCTGCATAGCCCAAAGGCCAAAAGCCGCAGAACTGGGAAACCTAAAGGTGCTAAATATTGGCAGTTCTCCCGCATCCTAATATGTGTAATATTTCCCATCCCTAATTTATCATACCCCTCTCCAGGGCACCCAAATTTAATAACTTTGGCTGAAAATGGAAGTTTTTGTAGGAATTAACTTACTTGGATAAGATGGGACAATATACTAAACTAAAAAGTTTTGGGGGGACCAAAACTAGTAGATCAAAATAAATGTCACAAATGCAAGTGAATACAAAGAATAAGAACCTGGGGTATCATAATACTCTGGTGGATCATAGAAAACCTTAGCTTCACGTAACCTGTGGCGCTTTCCTTCAGTACCAGCATACTGAAACGTGGTGTGCACAGCATACGGATCCAGTCTAAGTTGTTGATATATGGCCTGAAAAGTAAAGGAAAATCCATTAGAACGCCATGCATGTTGCTTTTCGGGACTTGCAAAATCATTTTTGTGCAGAACTTAATTTCCTTCTCTTCTTTTTCCACATTTTATTTGTAATTAAGCATACAAAAAACTAAGCTACCTGGACGAAGTAAGTGTGTCCACTGCAAAATATACTTGCTGGGAGAAGACCGAGCTTAAGCTCTCCGTCATAAGCATATACAAGTCCACTATCTTCATCAACAGATGGGCCCAACTGCCTGCGGACAATATCGTTAAAACCATTTTGATCCCATATCTTATCATCTGCTAGAAGCATTTCCTTCCATTCTTTTGCTAATTTTTTTGAAGATGGAGTCGGCCTCCAGTGAAAAATTCCTATGTTGTAGGCTGCACCAGCTGTTCACAGAACAATTTAAAAACAAAAGTCATGCAGTGGTACCAAAGGAGTTGATATGCGATGCATATAAACACACTAGATGAAAATTTGTAAATCCAGCCACTTGACTGGAAATGAATTCTCTCCGTTTTCATGCACAACTTTCAGTCTTGCAATTCAACTGGAGGATATGCAATTTCCTCGGACAGTTTTTTTCTTGTATCCTAATATAACTAGTGGATTTGGGAACATTGATTAAGCATCTATTGTAAAACACTGAATCGTACAAAGCGATCCTCTGCCTAGTAAAGGTCTATTGTCACCCAACATGCCAAAAAGGTTTTTTGATGATTTCCAAGAAATTCCTTATACAACAGGGATAACATAATATGTTAAACTAAGTGGGCCCAATAGAATTTTCAACAAGACCAACCAAACTCCTTAAAAGTTAAAGATTAGTATCTATCAAATTTTATAGACACAAAAGGAAATGTTTTGACTGAAGTCTGGAAAAGAAGTTTTTTTCACTGTCAAAGAGAGAAAACAGTAAATAACAAAAATTCATCCTTGGACCTGTTACCTAGTTTCCAGTCATCCAACCGGTCATCTACTACTGTTGGTGAAACTTGATCAGTAGAAGTCAGCACGTCTGCTTCAGGAAAACGTGCAAGATAAGGAAGGGGGTTCTGCTCAAAACAAGTTATATTGTTAAATGTTTTCAAACAAGAAACTTCATTCCTCTACTTTGTATGTAATTGCGTAGTTTGAAAAAGAAGGTGATCTCAGGTTACTCATAGAGGACATTTGAAAGGAAAGAAATAGAGTAAGCTCTATAAGTAATTTCAATGTATATTCAGAAAACAGATAGTCAAAACAAAAGCATTAGTAGCTGAACACCAACGCATACACGACAAACAAAACTGTGCCTAGCATCAATACAAACATATAGAAGTGACAGAAGTAGGCCATATAAAAGTTGGTCTCTGCCCAATTGGATACAAAGGAACTAGATGGAATTTGCAAACATAATAGCAAATCTCTTCAGGAATCCAAGAATTATGCAAAGCATAAGAAAATAGCGAAAAGATCTGTAGGAACAAACAGAAATGCATTTGCAGATAAGTGTGTAAGAATTACCTTTAACCAGACCATGTCAGTGTCGCACATCAGTAATTCAAAGCCGAAAGGTAAGAAAGAATCAATCAGAATAACCTTCTCCCTGCCCATCTTATGAAATGTTGGAGAGCCCCATCCAACATCTAATGTGCTCATGTGACTACCCATATCAAAAACTGGAACACCCTTCCAATAAAGAGCCTCCAACAGTTTTATGTCCATTGCACCTGAAAAAAAGGTTGCTTGGTTATTTTAGGATAACAATTAAGTGGAACAATGAATTATTTATCCATCCAGAAAATACGTACCAACAAGAAAATTCTCAACACCCATATCTGATAAGTGTTTAACCCAAGTCAGAATGAAATCCATGAATGCAAAATTACCAAACGTCACAATTATAACATTATCCTTCACCCTTTTCTGAACCAGTTCCTTCGTCAATTTAAAGGTATCCAAAGGAGGCATTTTGGAACCAGGAGAAGGTGCCTTCCAGATAGGTTGCAGATGGTCTTTTCTATGTTCGGAGGTATTGCCTGGTGCCACACCAGCAGGTACTCTGTCGGAAGAATCAGATACCCGATCGAAGGTTGTTGGATGTTCTTCTGCAATATGCATGGGGTAAATAACAGTTGTAAATACACCAGTTACATACAAAGCGACCGAGACGAAATATTGAAACTTGTTATGAAATACTACTACGAAGGGTACTCTTAGTTCTGCCCTGTTAAGTTGTTATCATGGCTGGTATACATTGTGGTTCCTCTTTTATTAACACCTAAAGATGAAGATAGTTCCAAAAACAAGAGCATTTGGAAGAAAATAGCACCTCGAATTAAGCTCTGGAGAAAAACTGTTTAGATCACTCTTACACACCAACTCATGTTTCAGTATAATATTTTAAGAACATGTGGATATAGGGTCTCCTAGAAAAAAGTTGGTGCCAAGTAAACCAAAACCCAATATGCTAAGTAAAGGGTATTAAGACGTACAGAAATCCAATAAACGGAAAAAAATTTTAACTAGTTCCCTCATGGAAAATAATATACAGATTGATAATGCCGTACAAGAGGAACAGCATGAAATAATGTGCGTCTGTGTGTTTTCATATTGTCTTGTTGATGATTAGCATTTAGTACATTCTAAAATCAATCACACAAGAAAGGCTTTCCTCAGAGTCATAACTCAAAAACTTTGAGATCATAGCAGAGCCTAATGAGTACACTGAAAGAAGAGCGGATTATAAGATCAATCTAGAACACATCTTCCAACTATGCCTTCAGCCATCAACTCAGAGGAGTGCTTATGCCTAACATGTAAGCAACCCTATATTCCAATCCCCCTCCCAAAAGAAGGACGAGAAGAAAAGAAAGAACCATTTTTAATTTATCCTGTGCTAAACCAAACTGTATGCGTTTTCTTCCCTAAAAAAATTGAAATTGAAAAACAGTACGCGCTTCCCCAGGCAGATGCAGCAAAAAGTCAGCATTTAATTATCGAGTAAAACACACCAAACGTAAGAACCAAGACTTATCAAATCAACACTCTCCAAATATCCTCAGCAATAAACTGAACACCAACACATTTACAGCTATATTAAAATATACAAAAGAAACTACGAAAGCCGCCAACTGAACTCCGTACTCGCATTCAGTTGCTTAAGCACCACTTATACGAAAATGCAGAAGTTTCTTCGACATTCGACCGAAAAGTGACAACATAAAATTCAAAAAACTCGACTCACCAGTGACGCCGCCGCCGCCGCCGCCGCCGCCGGAGCCAACTGGGGTGGAGAACCACGATGAAGAGACGGAGTTCGAACCGGAGAAAACGGCGGAGAATACATAAAATGAAGAAACTACGATTCCGATCATCACCGTAGCGTAGATCGTCAAAAACAATGGCCTGGAAGTCGCCACCTCCTTCAATGGATTACTCCCAGCCATTGATTCAGATGGATGTTAATCCTCAACTTCCCTACCAAAAAAATAAAGAAGGAATTGCACAAATTGGAGCTCCAGACATCAACGGAATCTCATTTGGAGCCACTTCTACCTTCGAATTCGATCATGCTGGTATAAGCCAAATGTCAGCAGTTGAAGTTTCAACCTTCAGGCAAGAGAGAGAGAAGAGAAGAGAAGGGTTTAACTGTAATTACCTAATTGCATTACTCATTTGCATTTTTACTTTAATTGAATTTTGCTGTATTATTATTTTAAGTAATTACTACATCCTCTTTAATTTAGTCGATTTTGTAATTTTATTTTAATAATCTGAATAGGGCTAAAATTGTCCAGATTGTACAGCATCACAACAAAGTCCAACACTTGCCGTTTCAAACTGATCCCATTGCGAGCGATGAGCCCCACTAAAAGTCAACAGCCACCGCCATGTCTAATTCGGTCAATTCACAATATGCGATTAAAATAATTGTTTTGTTACAACTTATTGCAAGAAAAATACCAAAGTGATTAGGTAACTAAAATTTTATTGGCATTTTACAGAGTTAGGTTTATTTTCCATGTATTAAAATTAATTATAATTATGTCAATTGTGGGTTAGTTAGGTTAGGTGTATTAGTAGTATCAAATTTGTTTATTGATTTATGAATAAAGTTGAAATAATTAAGCACCCCATGACAAATTAATATGAACTTGTGTAAGTTGACTACTGAATATAGACCATTTAATTGCATTTAAACAGAATTCAATTTCACAAAAGTACATAGTGATATGAGTTGTGTAATGAGCCAATAAGATTTGGATTAAATATCCACATTCTATTTATCACAATCAAAATTTAATATTAATTTTATTTTTAAATTTCAATTGTATATGTTTTAGTTTGATTTTGTATTTAATACTATGGCTTTATCCATCTAAATAGGATATATAATAATTTTAATTTTTAATCCCATTTTTAAATGGTTTTTTCACATAAATATTAATTATAATTATATTTTAATTTTTTATTTTAATAAATATTAATTAAACTAGTAAATTTATTCATGTAGTGTGGGACACTAAGGGTCCATTTGGTAGGAAGGATGGGATATGAGTGGATAGGATAAAAATAATATGGTGTGTTGGGAAATGGGTTGATAACTTTTATAAAGATGGGCATTTGGTATACAAGAAAAGGATTGGGATTAAAATTGTATTGCATTTGGTTGACCTCATTATAGTCTTGTTTACGCGTGAAAGTTCAGATATCCCTAGACTTGGAGATCTCTCACTTGTAAAATATTATTAAATTAAGTCTGATCAAAGTATTTTAAAGCGTGAAACTTGGAGATCTCTCCCTTCTTTCACTGTTCCACGTGGATGAATTTAATACCACCTTCTTCCAATGGATTATAAACATGGTATATCCAACCTTCTTTTACTGTTCCAGACGGGCCCAAGTTTATAGTATAGGGCCTTCACAAATTCCAAAATGCAGCCAAATGGAAGATAAGGAGTGATTATTTCTGCCCAACACCCCTTATCCTATGTACCAAATGGGGCCTAAAAAGAATAACTCATTTAAATCTTCTTAGATTAGTTGACCTAACTGTAAGTAAAATATAGGAAAACTCTTACACTATCTGTAATCTTTATTACTACTACTGTTATTACCAGTTCTAGTTAATACTACATCAATACTATAGTTGAATATACAAAGATTTAAAATTCATTGTGGATTATTATTTTATTTAAGACACACATTTATGTGCAAAAACTCGATGGGTTTGGGATAACGCTTTAAAGTTTTTGTTCTATAAAATATTTTTAAGATCGAATTAGATTTTATATTTTCAAATTCAATGCAAATTCGGACAACGCTTAACACAATTTCTATTTTCCACAAAAGTCCATTGGGCCTAATGAGAGAAAACTGGGCCCACAAAATATAATGTCCTATTATTGAAATGGTAAATGTATATCATCAGCCTTTAATTAAAATCAACTCCACCTTCACTCATTCATCCTTAATATTTTTTGCCCCCATCCTTACACACTTTAGATTATTTCATACCTTTTAATTTTAAAATCCTCAAATAATATATATATATATATAATAGTCAAATATATTATAATCATATATCAAAATAAATAAAACCACTAAAATTTGATCATACTTAGAGGGTGTTTGGCTAAGTTTATTTTAAAGGGCTTATAAGTTTTTGGAGCTTATAAGCTCTTGTAAGAGTTTATAAGATGAAGCTTATAAACTGTCAATATGTTTAGATAAACGAGTTTATAAGCTATTTTAAAGTGATATAAAAGGTTATTTATGTAATTTTGTTGCAGCTTATAAGTTCATGGAGAAATAAGTTGGGGTAGAGCTACTTACTTTTTAAACAGCTTATAAGCTCCAAGTGCTTATTTTTATAATTTATAAGCTCTCAAAGAGCTTAATTTGTCAAACACTTTGAAAGAGCTTATAGGCTCAGCCAAAAACCCCCTTATTAGTTAACATTAAGCATGTTTGGTAGCCATGTTAGGATATAGCATGATAAGATTAAATTTGTATGGTGTATAAGGATTATTTTAATCTCACTCCTTCCTTATGATTAAAATATATGAGAAAATAGTGATTTTGGCACGGGCCTAGCGCTTAATAACGAGCCGATATATTAATTACATTTGCTACCAAACACATAATTAGATAAGATAATTTAATCTAATCTTATCATATATTATCTACCAAACAAGACTCAACTGACAATATTAATATTTTAACCCTTCACTCAATTTTATAATACAAAATTATAATCACCCAATGGTGGTGGACTATTTGACTATTCGCGGAATTCAAAATGTTATATATTTATAGATTATAGAGAACTTTGACTGAATAAATAAACTCCAATTTATACAAATGTTTTGTAGTAACTAAATAAACTATGAGACGTCTAACTTGAGCCAGCTCTTGATCCAAGATCCTCAAATTATTTAAAATTAAATAAAAAAAAAAGACTAAGTACATTATTAGTATATGTGTATATAATCTTCACGTTCCTAATCGAGCAAACAATCTACAGACATAAAATGCCACTTCATTTAATTTAAGGGCTCTCTCTGTAAACAATGAATACTTAAATCCTATAGATGCTAAATAATTGCTAATCTCTACTTAATCAATTTCTTCTTTATTCTTTACACGTAAATGTTAATAATATAAAGCCAGACTATGAAAGTTCCTTTGAATTGGGAACGAGACACTTATTATTTATATATTCATACTACAGCGCATAAATTTAAATTAAGATTTAAGTATAATACTAAAAATGTCTTGTTGACTCATAATAACTATTAAGTGCAGCTGCAATAGATTATTAATACAGATTAATTAGTAATTAATCATGCCAACTGGCTTTGATTAATTAATCCCATCCTCGGTTCAATGCTCCCTAAACCATCGATATATTCGTTCTTACAATATTTAATTTAACTATTCTATTTTATGAAGGGTAAAAAATAATAAAATAATTACATTCCACGTCAGCCATGATTGAGGTTGAACTAATATCGCGTTTGTACGTATAAAGTACATGCACGAACGCGTACGTTATTTGCACGTGTCTACAGTCGCATAGATTCTGCTTTACTACTTATATTTGCATTAATTGAATACTTTGATTAATTTATTGTGTAATTAATTACCGATCAATTGACAGAACGACTTTGAGAGTTTCACGTTAGTTTTAAATCAGAAAATTAGTGGCATTTTAAGAAAGTTAGAGAGTGATAATAATTAATAATTAATAACAGCCGCACCTTATCTGTAATGTCCAAGATTAATGACTTGGAATGAAAGCGACTTCTCATATTTTATCAAAGATAGGAATAAATAACTAATTATTACTCCGAAATTATTGTCCTACTTTAATTAAAAATTTATCATATTTTTCGTCAAAATAAGACAATAATAATGTGGCGAGGGACGATTTAATAACAAGTTTCTGCATAGCAAAAAAATGGTGTTATCCCAACACTAAAAATATAATCATTATAATTTTATTTGTATTATTTTATATTAAATTATACTTGTTCCGTTCCACTAAACTTGACACGTTTTCTTTTTTGGAACGTTTCACTAAGCTTGACACATTCCAAAAATAGCAAAAATTATCTCTTCTAAAAGGTGTGGACTTTACTATCTTTATACTTTTTATACTATTTTATATATTTTCCTTAATAACCGTGTCGGAAAAAAAAGGTGTCAAGATTAGTATGACGGATGGATTAATTTAATAAATAAACATCACGAACTTATTAACTCATGCATGCTGCAAGCAGTTGATATTTTGTAATACTATAATATTCACAACTTGTGCATTTGATTTGATCGAATTAATCATCATAAAGTGGTTTTGGAGTGGCTTCCACCCCACAACTTGCAACGAACTAGTAATAAAAAATTAAATTAATTAAAATATGAATTGATTGTGGAGTGGGAAGAATTTCACTTCTGCATACATATATTATTGTTTTTATATATGTAATAGGAGTAAAATATATTATTCAATTTTATATAATGTTGGAATTATTATCATGAGTCTCAAGAACAATATTTATGCCATACCCTTTTACCTTGTAAAATTTTATATGGATAGTCTCTCATTCATATATGATAAAATTGAATAAAAATAATCATTCAACCGCATCAGATCAGTTAATACACCTGCAAATAATATCACTTGTTATATAGATACATAAATTTTGTTGATAAAAGTTTATTAATTTACACTTTTTGAGTATACGTTAAAAAATCAAAATTATAATGACTCGTATATTTATATAATATTACGTACCAATATGAGCATATTAATAAATGTTGACATCAGATAGTTGAGCAGAATTATAAAATTGAATATTAAAAAATAAAATTAAAATAATAACTATGAAAAAAGGGGTTTTGATTGTTGCCTGGTTTTGAGAGGGGACCTGGTTTTGGATCGCACATAGTATGATTATTATATGAATAGGATGTATTGTATAAAAAGCGTGTTCAATTAATGCTTTAAATGTAGATCGACAGGGAATTTATACATGCGACTTTTCTTTTTGTATGTCTCATCTAAATATTAATTAATTAGCCAAAGTTTGACTTAGAGGTCTCGACTTGCCTCTTAATTAGTTTTTACTTTTCTTTTTTTATTTTTTTTTTGTCAGACTCATTGACCAAGAAGTACTATTTCGTACATGGATTTTGAGGTACATAAATACAAAAAAGTGTAATCTTCAAATATATCAAGAAATTTAATTTTAGAGCCACCAAAAATACGTGGATAAAATCAAATGGCCATCGCCATTATAGAATAATTCCAAGGAGATGTTTGATTGGTGGAATGAATTTAAGTCCTAATATAATGTGTGATGTTTATTAAACCAAACTGAACCGAATACTGTCAGACTCGAGTTCGGCTCGTTTGAAAATTTTAAGGCTCGAGTTTGGTTCGAGCTCGGTTCGACTTCTGAAAACCAAGTTCGAGTTCAGTTCGATAAATAAAAATCGAGCTCGAGTTCGGTTCGTTAATTGTTCGATTTAATAGTAAATTTGAACTTGAGCTCGAACTTAATTGGCTCGAGTTCGTTAAATATTCGAGTTCGAGTTTGTTAAAAAGCTCGTTTATTAAATTATTTTGTTAATATATATATTTTTTATTAATTTGATAAGTTTGTAAAGTAGTTCGTATTTGAAGCTCAACTCGTTTTTATGTTCGCGAACTTTCCGAACTGAATATCTTTAGGCTCGAGTTCGGCTCGAAAAATTATTCGAGCTCGATTTGAGGCTCGAGTTCGATTCGTTTAGTAAATGAACGAATTTGAAACGAACTTTTATCAAGTCGAACCTCAAATAGTTCATAAATAGTTTGGTTCGCTTGCACACAAGGTGAACGTGACCCTTTCATGCATAAATTAATAAATTTCTATCTGGCAAATTAATTGACGACTCATAATAAATTATTATATTTTCTTCTAAATTTAGCTATTATAATATAATATAATTCTACTTTTTTTCAATTGTTTTCTTTAAATAACGCGTTTACAAAATCGAACGATATGTAGCGTTATCACCATTATTCGAGTGTTTGACTGTCAATTTATTTGCATAAATTAAATAATAAATAAAATCATTGATTGAACATGAGAACCACAATTTAAGCATATATGGACAGACCCCCACTTTTTGTATTTTCCCTAAAATATAACTAAAGCCAAATTTCTTCCTAGTTAATTAGTCAAATATAAAATACATATATATATGTTCAAATTAATTAAGTACTAGATAAAATAGAGAGATGCATGGTTTCTTGTTACTCTCTTCTTTAAATCTATGTCCCTACGCTTATTTATAAATTACTAAAGTTACTTGAACCTATCTATATTGGCATTTAACACAAAACACTACTAGTGGAGTACTTCTTTCTTTATTTTTTATAATTTTTAATTTGAAATTTCAATTATTGAGTTCGTAGCAGTCTATTTTCGTTGTCAAGTCATTTTCAGTTATGTGCACACATTGCATGTAAGTGGAGAATGTTTGTACACGTAGGTGCATGGTGCAGTACTACTGCTGCATGCAAAAGTTTGGATCTTTAAAAGAAAGAAGAAATTAAGTGAGTCGATAACAATGGCGGTTTGAAGCTATATATTCTCTGTAATATTCTCAGACAGAGGTACGAAATTAAGGACACGTGTCGTCTGCCTAGTCTTCCATTTACTTACTCTCTTTCTTTTTTTTGGGTGTGCATACGGCTGGGTTGACTCTTGGGATCCTAACGAGTCGACTCACTCTTTCGGATTTTCATGAAATAACAAATTAATTATCCAAACATATATATATATATATAATGGACAATTTCATATGATATGTATATTTAATTTATAAAAGCTTCTATTTTTGATATTTTATGACGTTGTAAGAACTTCTAATTGATGG
Organism: Leonotis leonurus; assembly: GCA_026898415.1. Taxonomy (NCBI): domain Eukaryota; kingdom Viridiplantae; phylum Streptophyta; class Magnoliopsida; order Lamiales; family Lamiaceae; genus Leonotis; species Leonotis leonurus. Next base: position 1,426,692 of record JAPKLX010000027.1, read on the forward strand.
TTGATTTAAAAAAGTTCACACATATTTTCAAAATAGGCAAGGATAAATAAAGGTATGATCCGTGTTTAGAAAATTAGCCTAGGCGCCAGGCGGGGTATTGTTGATTCGATTAATACTAGGCAGTTTTGGCTAGGCAGCCTAGTCGGGAGGGATAGGCGGACGGAATTGCTAAAACAAAAATAAAGCTAGAATGGACAAACAACTTAAGTGCCCAACACATATATGACTCAAAAATTAATTTTTGACCCATTAACATATGATATAGCACACAAAATCAACTCAACATCATTATTTGGTATGCTCCATAGTTTAGAGACTCGTCTTTTATTAAAAAAAGACAAAGAAAATAAAAATTTGTACTTTGAAGATTAAAGTACATGCAAATATAGTTGAACTTATTATGGATCATTTAATTTAAATTCTAATATATGTATTTCATTTTAAATTTATGGATATTATATTTTACTTAGCATATTACGTATTTTTAATTAATAAAAATGAAATTACAAATAATGTATGTTTATATAATTTGTATTACATAATATGTGTAAAAATATAAAAAATTAAACATTAAAATTTGATCTGTCTATGCTCCCGCTTAACCGCCTAGACGCTAGTCCTCCCTCCACCGCCCAACTAGCGCCTAGCGACTTTTTAGAAGATTGGGTACGACTAATTCATACCTTTATTTATACACCTTCAAATTGGAAACTTTCAAATCAAAGTACATAAAAAGATAAATCGGTAGATGTTTAAATCAAATGAAGAACACATTTATGAAAATAGTAGAGGTATTAAATAAGTTGCTGCTCTGAACATACATCCGTTTTAATTTATTACCAATTAATATAGTAGTATCACTTTGTTTTTGCAGCATTGTATATAAATAAAGTATGTGTTCCTTACATATTTCTAATTTTGGAAGTGGGCATACATTCCTTGATAATTATTATGGTTATTTATTTTAATGCATGATCAAATTTTAAGATAAATTATACTTTGTATGTATGTATATATGTGTATACCCATATATATACAGTTAAAATCATTTCTTTTGTGTACGTAATACTTAGATTATGCTTTCATCATGCATATTTAGACTTTTGTCTTAATTTGGTCTAAAGAAAAGATTAAGTTTGACATTTATTATTAATTATATAGTTAATTATATCCCACCATTGAATTGGGAAATAATTTTCCTCCAAAATATATTTTTTTAGAACTATATATGGTCAAAAAATTAGAACGCCATTATATTATATGCGGGTAAACCTTTGACCAATAATTAATTTCCAAGTCCGAATTAATGAATTGATTATAAGTCATTATACTAATAATTTTAACATAATATTATGTGATTATACGTACCAAAATGACTGAAATTGAATTTTCTAACTTTAATTTATTCCTAATTAACACGTCACCACAACACACAATATTGTCATATAAGTCATTGCTCGCTATTATGTGTAAATATCATAATCAATAAATCATATAGAAAACGAAGATTAGTAAACTTTTTTTTTTTTTATCATAATGTACAATTTACTTAAACATGTCATTTCAGTTGCGGACAATTAAGTTATCCACGTTCCGAATAAGAGAATAGTTCTATCAGTTCCCATATTTCCTCACATTTTTAGCAAAAAAATTACTACTGAAAAATGGAAATGTTCAAAAGTATGTAGCAATATTGAATAATTCCTTTGCCAGTGGGAATGAATTATTTGAAAACAATGGAAGTCTAACATTCTTTGTTTTAGTTGAGAAGTGAGAAAGTTATAATTAGAGACATGATCTATTTCATAATGTCCTACTATTTATATTTATGGGTTAATTTAATTTAAAAACTCTCACAATTTTAATCAAATTAAATTATAAATAGTGTGATAGGAGAGTAATTTATAAACACAATTCATAAGGACCAAACTTACTTTGAAGTTTGAACATATGAATAAATAGTAAATATATATGATCACGTTCATATAAAAAATAAATTATGTATGAAAAATGATAAGAGATCTAGACCCACCATCCATAAATAGCAGGAATAAATCACCAAATTGTTACATAAATATGTGATTTTATGAATATTTTGTGTAGTCCCATGTATGATCTGCAAATGTATAAACACTAGGGATGTCAATCGGATCAATCCACTCGGTTTTGGGCTAACCCATTCGGATTGTCAGACTATTCAGTTCAGGCTAAATCGGCTTAAATTTTTTTCGGGTTGAAAATTTACAACTCTAACCCTAAACTTTCGATTTTCAGGCTAGTCAACCGGGCCAATCGGGCTAGAATATTTATAAAAATGTTTAACATGTATGTATATTTTTTATGATTCAATATTTAAAAAATATAAAAAATAAAATAAAATTTTAAACATAATTAAATATGAATAAATTTAAAGAGAGAATGTAATGATAGTTATAAAATTGTGTCATAATTAATTTTTTTTAAGTGATTGATTAATTAATGAGTATGATAAATACATTTTTTTGCATAAAAAATTAAATATATGCAAATAATTATTATTTTAATTTTTCATTCGGTTAATCGGGTCAACTCACTCGGTTTTCGGACTAACTCTATCGGGTTCGGGTTATTTTCAGTCCAATCCATTCAGGCTAAAAAATATTTCGGGTCATAAATTTTCAACCCTAACTCTCTTCAGTTTCGGGTGAAACCGCACTTTCGGGCCAAATTGACATCCCTAATAAGTATACAAGATAATAATGATAATAATAAATATAGAATTTAATTATTCACATAAATGTGATCATAATTTAGTGTTTATTACAACACCCCTACATAAGCACGAGATTAATTGTCTACTAATTAATTTTTCAAACGTTGAATTGATATTTGTTTCAAGAAAGAAAACGTCAAATAATATGTTTGTGACTGAGAAATTAACAAAAATCATTTGACTTTGGAAAAGCACAGTTCTCGTCTATTACCCTATTTGACTTAATCATGCTTCTTTTAGCTGATTTTCCTGACTTTGAATTAAATTAAATAGTAGTAGTATATTTTAAGAACAAATCATAATTAATTATTGACGTTGATTTTGGTCAAATTTCAATGCTTCTCTATTTTTCTTCATAAAAATACAATCACTATTTCATCGACTCAAAAAATAAATAATTAATAAATAAATTGATTATATTACTCCTTTCGTATCACTTCAATTGTCTCAGTTTATATTCAACTGAGTGTATTATTATAATTAAATGAAACAATTGAAGTGGGATATCATTATATATATTTCATGTTTTTTGTTCTGCTTTTTCATATTTTTTGCCTAAAATAATCCTTTTTTTCTAATCTTTAAAAAAAAATACAATGCATTAAACTCTCAAGGATATTCTTCACAATTTATTTTCGAATTCAACATAAAAATGAATAAAAAAGAAGCAAATTTCATCAATTAACAATCGCAAACTTAATACTCCCATAAATCGAATAAAAATGAGACTATTGGTTCTTATCATAAATTGAATAAAAATAGGCAAAATTTAATTATGACCTCTCTTGTTTGCCAGCATATTCTTTTAAGGAAAAAGATCATTTTATCTCTTCCCATAAAAAGAGAGAAAAGAAGAAACAAATATCTCTTTTTTTACTTATATTCTTTGCCTATTTGTTTAAATTATAATGGCTCCATTTCACAATTTAAATGGACACTATAATATTCTACGAACATAATAACCATAATTCATTAACGACCTCTCGTGTTTTGGCATCGAATTTTTTGACCGAAATCAATTTTCTATCACAAATTGTTATCCTATTTTTAAAGTAAAATGGCACACCTGTTGCATTGTAATTAACGATGTCAATATTTTATTTTACACGACCCGAAAACGAAAACGTACAAAAATTAATGGATTAGTATTGAGTTCAAATCGTTATTAAATCGACGTGATAAGAACACCAAATTATCGAATAATCAGATTCAAATATTTCAATTTAATTCGAAGATAAAAATCGAATTATTTATTTATAATAGTAAAATAACACCGGATCATTAATTATTCCATACTATTGATATGATATATTACATACCAAATATATGATAAGACAACATTAGTATTATTCCATCTGTTATCAAAAGTGTACTCTTATTACCTATTTAAGTCGTTCATTAAAAGCGTACTCTTCTTTTTTTTAGTTATGATCTCGCAAAACATTCAAACACATTTTATAATTTTTCTTAAAACTGATGTTTGATTTTCTCAAAATACATTTTTAGTGTAGTGAAAGAACTGACCACTCTCTAAAATTATTATTAATTCAAAATAGGAGTATTGAAAATTCCAAATAACAAGAAAGTGAAAATTGAACGTGGCATAATAAGGGAAGTGGGCAAATTAATACTACTTGGACAGTCAAAAATAGAGAAACGGGACATATTATTCCTTAGATGTGTGAAATGAAATCAATATTTAAAAAGGTCAAACGCAACAAATAAACAAAAATATATATATATTGTAAAAATATCTCAAAAACCCCACAAGGAGAGGCAAACAACATAAAATAAAATAGAGTAGTGTAACTAGTGTTAGTTATATGACAAGTTGACAGAATATATGTATATATGTGTGTGGAGAATAAAATTAAAAGAATTAAAAAAAAAAAAATAGAAAGTGGAGTGATGGTACGGATAGGGGAAAATGCATCCCCTCTAACCTCCCATACAATTCATTAAAATACAATACAATACAATACAATACCATATGTTGGTATTTGGTAATTGGTGTTGGTATTTGGTATTAAATCCAAAAAGGGTTGTTTCTTGGCAACTCTTTTTTAATCATAAATGATACCTCAACCACACTACTAATGGTCAACTCAACCTCCTCCCACACCCCATTTTCTTTTATTTCTTTTTTCATTATTGCCCATCCTCTCCTAATTTAGGGTGCTTCTTTGGATCTCGAGTTTTGGGTATATTAGATAATACTCAATATCTGATCGGATTTGAGTTTTGGATTGTGTTCGAAATTAGAGATTTTAATATTTTCAGGTTCTGACTAGTACTTGATAGTTGATATCCGATCGGGATGTTCTTTATATTATCTTTCTTACTTAATTTTTCAATACCACCCGAATTATCTCAATTACCAAAATAAGAAATAACCCACAAATACCCAAAATAAGAAATAATTATAATCGACTCGAATAATTTTGAAGTCTAGTATCCAAAAATTTATAATACAGTACCTGACCCGACCCGAGCAGAAGCGATATGAATAGAGGGTCAAATATATTAAATCCTTTTTAGATGTCCTCTCACATGACCCACCCTCTCATGATAGACATGTACTTGCACACATGACATGACATAACATACACCAATATACACAAAACACAAAAAAGAAAGAAAGAAGAAAAGCCCATTTCTCTATCTAGTCTCTACTCTACCTTGCAAGTGCATGAGCTGGAGGGAGATTCCTTGTAGCTGTATTTCTGAGGGCCTTACTTCTCTTCTGCCTCTATATATACTCACCCTTTCCTCCCCATCTTCGTCTCATCTTTTCCTCATTCTCTAATCTCACACCATTCTCTTCTTCCTATTCCAACTGCAACAACAACAACAAAAAGAACATCAAGATTCTGTTCTCAACCATCTACTGTCAAGATTTCAAAAACAGAGCAACCCCATGGAGTTGATTAGTTTCCCCCTCCTTGCTGCAACCTCCCTTTTCACTCTCTTCCTCATCAAGTACACAATCAAGTTGTTTACCTCCTTCTCTAACACAAAGCTTCCACTTCCACCTGGCACCTTAGGGTATCCTTACATAGGTGAAACCTTCCAACTGTATTCCCAAAACCCCAACACCTTCTTTGCCTCTAAAGTCAAGAAGTGAGGCCTTAAACAACCCCCTGCTTCTTCTTGATCAAATTTATGATGGTGTCTTGTCTGTGTACTAAAGCAATTTTCTTGAATTTGGACAGGTATGGCTCTATATTCAAGAGCCACATACTCGGGTGCCCCTGCGTGATGATCGCGAGCCCGGAAGCAGCAAAGCAAGTACTGGTCACAAATGCTCATCTCTTCAAGCCCACATTCCCTGCAAGCAAGGAAAGGATGTTGGGGAAGCAAGCCATCTTCTTCCACCAAGGCGACTACCACGCCAAGCTTAGGAAGCTCGTGCTCCGGGCATTCATGCCCGAGGCGATCAAGGGGATCGTCTCCGAAGTCGAGTCGATTGCAGTCCAGTCCCTGCAGTCTTGGGAGGAAAGGAAAGAGATCACCACTTTTCAAGAAATGAAAACAGTGAGTAGTAATTAGTAAGTTAAAAAACAGAGCAAAACAGAGGAAAACAGAGTGCTCTGTTTCTTGAACATGTTTTCTTACCAAATTTTGGGGTTTTGCAGTATGCATTCAATGTGGCATTGCTCTCCATTCTTGGCAAAGATGAAGCTCAGTACAGAGAGGATCTAAAGAGGTGTTATTATATTCTCGAGAAGGGTTACAATTCGATGCCGATTAACCTGCCCGGGACGCTCTTCAACAAGGCCATGAAGGCTAGGAAGGAGCTGTCAAAAATCTTGGCTAAGATTCTGTGTCTTAGAAGAGAGACAAAGCAGAACCACAACGACTTGCTGGGATCATTCATGGAGGAGTCCGAGGGCCTAAGCGACGAGCAAATTGCCGACAACATCATCGGCGTGATCTTCGCTGCACGTGACACCACAGCTAGTATCATGACATGGATTCTTAAGTACCTAGCTGAAAATCCAAGTGTTCTGCAAGCAGTCACTGTAAGAATCCTTTGATGGTCCCATGAAAATATCTTTTTTAACTCTTTGCTGCAACTTGTCTGGAAATTGAAAGACTTGCTGCTGTTATTGCAGGAAGAGCAAGAGGCCATGATGAAGGGAAAGGAGGAGAAGCTTCTGACTTGGGCTGACACAAAGAAGATGCCAGTTACCACAAGGGTTATTCAAGAAACACTCAGAGTTGCTTCCATTCTATCTTTTACTTTCAGAGAGGCTGTTGAGGATGTTGAGTTTAATGGTGAGTTTCTTGTTTAGGGATTGGATAGAAAGTAGTAAAGACTTGATTTTTATACTTTTTATCATGAAAATTTTACTGACAGATTGTTCCTCTCCAAATTTTGATAGGGTATTTGATTCCTAAAGGGTGGAAGGTATTACCCCTTTTCAGAAACATTCACCACAACCCAGAAAATTTCCCAGAGCCAGAGAAGTTTGATCCTTCAAGATTTGAGGTAAACATTACCCTTAAGTGAAAAAAGAGATCTTTGTTTCAATCATAGAAGGAATGCATGATGTTTCTACATATTTCTTTTAATTAAATCTTGGGCTAAGAAGAATTTATGATAATGTGACAGGTTGCTCCCAAGCCCAATACTTTCATGCCATTTGGAAATGGGATCCACTCATGCCCAGGGAATGAATTAGCCAAAGTGGAGATCTTGGTTTTATTACATCATCTAACCACAAAGTACAGGTAGGTGGAAGTGAAATTAACAACTTGTTTCCTTTATTTTAAACAAACTGTGGTGAAAAAAGTGTTCTTGCATCTTAAAATAGTAAGATGCAAGTGGGTGATGATTGTTCTCTTTTGCTGATAAGATTTGCTCGCAATTCTTGAATTTTGCAGGTGGTCTATGATGGCCCCACAGAATGGAATCCAGTATGGGCCCTTCCCTCTTCCCCAGAATGGTCTGCCTATCAAAATTTCCCTCAAGTCATGAATATCAGACATCCTCAAACATAAGTGACAATCCCAACCTTGTGTCCAAATGCAAAGCATGTTGATGCAACAACCAAAAAGAAAACCTTTTTGACTGCCTTTATCAAGAACTATGAACTATTCAAGAAAAGGAGGCACCCCACAAATCAGAAGAAGATTTCTGGTGTGTGTGGTACACAGCAAGAGAAACCCAACTGTACATAAAGAGTTTCTGTTCTATATAAGCATAGAGTATGAGTTTCAAGAATAGTGTTTATTACATGTAATAGAAAGTACTAACTATTTAGCTAGCTAGACAAATTCTTTGTATTTTAGACCCTTTTTTGGATGTTTTATTTCTTTGCTATCAACCCTTTTGTAAAAAGTCCGCAAGGCAATCAATGACAATCTATAATCTCAGTTTTGGCAGCTTTAGGCATTCTTTGCTATCAACCCTTATGTAAAAACTTAACCTTTCTCAACCACTAACCCTCCAAAAAACATATGATGATGATAATTTAAAAAATGTCACTTTAATTAAAATTTTGGGTTAAGTATAAGTAAAAGTTGAGCCTTATCCTGGATGAGATGTTGAGAGGCTGAAATCTTCTAGTCTTTCTTTGTTCAGTCGTAATTGACAACACACACAGTTAGGGACCCTCCAAATTCAACATGTGACCTAATATTAATAACTACTATCTCATTGTACTCCCTCTGTCCCACTAAACTTGTCAATTTTTTTTTTGGTACGGTTATTAAGCAAAATGCATAAAGTAGTGTAAGAGCGATAAAGATGGTAGGGTCCACACCTTTTTGAAAAGATAACTTTTATTATTTTTGGAAGGTGTCAAGCTTAGTGTGACGTCCCAATAAAGAAAGTATGACAAGTTTAGTGGGGCGGATGGAGTATATTCGTCTCACTTATCTTGACACATTTTATTATTATAATACACTCAATTGAATAAAAAATGTGCGAAGATAAATGAGACAGGAGATGGGGTACATATCCTCTTACAATATTCAGTTTGGAGCCATCACCACTGTCATAAATCTATATAATTAAGAATATTGTATTATTACATCATAAAATTATAAGACAAATTCCATTAGTTTTGTCACGTGAATGCTCATAAATACAATAAAATCAAGATATAATTAGAACTGAACTGCATAAACAATAAGCATATTTTAACTACTATTATCATAAGTAGAAGAAAACTATTATTAATAATAGTAATCATATGGATATTATATAACTTTCTTGTGTAAAACTCGATGCAAAATTAGTTAACAATGTGTAATAACTAAAATAATATATAGTATAGATCCACTCTTGTGATTGTTTCTTTGTTGCCATATCGTTAGTACATATCATATGCATGAAATTCCATTAAAAAAATTAGATGATGTCTCTTTAAACACATTGTGAGGCATGAATCGGATTTTGACTTTTAACCAAAAGTATTAATATCTGATCACATCCACATTTGACATTAATCAAGTCATTACTAACCCTATTTATAACCACTTAAGTCAATCATTTTATTATGGCTGCTACTGTACTAGGGTTGAATGTTGAATTGATTGTAGTATCTGAGAATTGAAATCACATTAGCTCTATAATCAAAGTAATTAATTAATTTGCTAGCTACCTCTTCACTATGATTTAATCTACAACTAAAGATTATATAGACCAGACACATAATCAGCCCACAAATTAAATATGATTGGTTAGAAAGCAAGATTTATTTTCCATATTCCCCCAGTTAAGTTAGTTTTGAATAACCATGTGAAGATTTCTTGATAACTATTTAATTTCCCTTATGCACTTCCTTCACTATGCATCCAGTTTGATTGATTGTTTGACTATGATTTTTATATACTGAGAATGTCAAATTCCAAAACCTCCATTGATTAAGAGAAGAAAAAGAAAAAGTAAACGCAATGAAAACAAACTCGTATTTGAAATAATTGAAATTTGTTTAGTTCGAAAATCGGCCAAGGGTATAAAGGATCCAATTTTTATAATTCAAATGTTTGATCTATTTCCTAATAAAGTAGAGGCATTTAAGAAAGCAAAAATTTGTCTAAGTTAATGGGACGGAGGGAGTACATTAGAGCTGACTTTGCACACAATCTAACAAATAAATAAAGAAAAGTTTATTTGAGAAACTATCACCTGCCAAACTACAACTAATTTATTATTTTCTAGAGAACGTATGTACCCCAAAGATGGAAACTTGATACTAACCCTAATAAAAAAATAAGCTAAATAAAAGCTGGCATGAGTGTGGTTCAATGACTTTGTATGATGAATACTGTGCATTAATTAATACAATTATAATTCAATCATCCAAAGTTTTGCTTTCTCATCATATTAAAAAGGGTGATGAGATCAGACAAAAAGGACAGGTCAAATGCTGGCATTTAGTGATGCTGTAGAGAAGGCTACGAACTTAAAAGACTAAACAATAGTGATTCCAAAAGTCAACCACCAAGAGTACTACAAAAAACGAAGAAATGAATTAGTATAATATAATGCGATGAACATTTGTATAACCATGGGTGATACTGCCAGGCTTTAATGTTCCTTTGTACTAGTCGAGCTATATTGATGTGTCAAACCTACCTCAATTTCTTGATAAACTAGAGTACCTAGAGTCATATTTATGATTTAATCAATTCATAAGATAAGAACTTGGCATGAAGATAACATGAACTACATAGCATGAGTGCATAATCTAAAGTATCTAAATAAAGGCTGCTTAGATGCCCTGCGTGTCGTGTGTTCGTTTCTTGATCATGCGTGTGCATGTTGTTACCTTATGATGTGATTGATTGAGATGTTGAAATAACTCATCATGTAGTAGCATTTGTTTTTGAGTTTAAGAGAGGTGTCCACTATGTCATGACATAAGAAGATGAGAGGCTAATAACTAATTGATTCATGGGGTAGGCATGAATTTGGTGTTGTACCTGGCATTTAACAAGATTAGGGTTTTTCTTAAGCTGATAGTACTCTCTTGCAAGTCAAATGATTTTTTAGGTTCACCACATCATGCTTAGTAATGCACTGATGATACAGAACCAAGATTAACATAATGATTTCTATTTGGTCAACTGCTAATAGATTGCATAATCATTGTGGAAAAAAGCCAGCCAAATATTTAAAGGGTTAATGGTTGTAAAATCTACAAAGCTTTGCAAAATTATGCTTTTCCCATGACTTTTGAAATTGGCATATAAATAACATCAATTTACTTCTTTTTTTCCAGATTTTTTTGAAGTTTCGCCACGGAGGATTGAAATCATAGCACCTAAACGCCTAAAATCTTGTCACCTGCCTATTTTCAGAACAAATAATGTGCATATAGAGTTATAAATCCTAAATTATAAAGCAATCCCTAATTTATAAAGCCCCCTCAGGCTTTAATTTGGGGGTAGTGGAAATGGGTGGAAACATCCAAAAGAATTGTAAATTAATGTAATTATAAGCTAGTTTTGCAAGCCATGGGAAAAGCCAAAGGTTGCGAAAGTTTTGGATTTTACGGCTATTGAGAATAATACATGCAGATAATCCCAAAACCAGGCCTCTTATTGGGCCGCACTATCTGTGGACAGTCAAGCATAATCCAGATACAAAAATGTAGCAATCTAATTGTTGGTCTGAAGAATAATTCTAAGTAGAGTACAATGCAAACCTTCAAACTTATGCGTATTGGATTCACAGATTGACATGCTAAGTGCAGTAGCCAGTCTCGTAGTTCAGATTTCCGTGCCTTACCTGCAGAATGAAAAAGCTCATTAGATGGTGCCATAAAAATAATGCATCTACGACTGGAAGAATAAGTATCAACACAAGTTCAAACCTCCTTCACAAGATTTGCAGGTGCAGAGAAGTCTGGCTTTTCTTTCCTAAGTTGTTCAATACGAGCTTTAACTTTACGCCTCTGTTCTTCTACCTAATAGAGATAATACCAAAGGGTGAAATGATCAATAAAGTTATCCAAAAAAAACTGATCAACAAAACAAATTCATGCTGATGGAAAGGAGGACGCTAGGCAAAAGAAAAACAAAATCCGGTTGCCATGTTAGAGTCTACGTTTTGCTCAATCATACAATTGCCTAATAAAGTAACCGATCAAACAACTCAATTTTTGGAAGCCATTCAAGAGATGGTGATCAAGAAGTAGGTAAAAACACAGTTTTTCGGTCATTCAAGAGATAGTGATCAGTGATATTTCTATATACCACCTGATGAAAACAAATTAACGTGCAGATCGACTTATGACAAACTAAAGTTACTCTATGTTCTTTGAAAATAGGCATAGCCGCATAACTAGCCTATTAATGCATACTCATTTAGGCTTTTTTGTTATTGATTGCGATTAACAACTTAGCAAATCCCTAATTAAGAAATTCAAGCATCTGTGGAATATAAATTGTGGATGATTGTAACAAAAGCTGCTAACTTCAACTCTAATCCAATATAGCTCATCGGTTCAAACAAGTATCAAAATCCTGTCTTTTGATCTCACCTTTTCCACTAACCCCTTTAAATGATTCACCTCATTTTTCTTTGCTTCCAACAGTTTTTGAGCAGTTTCTCCTACATTAGTCCTGCATGTTATTAGTAATGACTGTGTATTCAGGAAGGTGTATAACAATAAAGATTTAGAATTCTAACAACACATGACTTTCTCGTTTCTACTTGGGTTTATGCATTGAAAAATCTCAGATATAACATAGAAGTATAGAGTCTATAGACTGCAGTATCTACAAGCTTTATTACTGCAGTACAGAATTACTTCATCACATTTATATATAGCCATACGAATTAGTAACTACTTTGTATGAAAAAGTTGTTAGTTACAAAGTTAATGAAGTGATTTATAGAGCCGTACTTCTTGGAATGTAGAGGATCCAGAGTTTGTTCTTCCACTAGTGCTTCTACAGTATCAAGAATTGTTCCTGCCTACAGAAGAAAAGATAAGAAGTTCTGGGAGAACCATGTAAAATTAAATCTCGAACATAAATATCATTTGGAATACCTGTGTCTCGAGAAATATCGACTCAAATTCTTCCTGCGGGATTAGGAATTGATCATTTATTTAAAATTAGCCAAAAGACATGCCTCTCTTGGAAAACAGTGTTAAAATATAAAGAAGTTGATATAGCTAACTAAATATTACTCCTGCATTAGGAATATACAGAGCAATTTATTTACTGGGCAAGGAAATTAGGGATATGTCCAATTGTCTATTATTATAACAGTACAGTCCCATACCATAAATTTTACTTCAACAAAATATGAACAACGGAATTGTAAGTAACTCACCAAATAAGTATAACGAATCAAGTATATCGGATTAAAGAACATGATTACTAAGACACATATGTTCTCTTTAAAATCCATATTACTAAGAGGGAGCAAAATTGTCAAGCAAAGAATATACACACATTAACCCCAGAAAACGTGGATGACGGATAAAACCCAAACTGTACAGAAAAAGGCTGTAAATATTTAAGAGTAGTTAAAATAAGGCAGATACCACTGTTGATGTATCAATTCATATAGTTATATACGAATACCATTTATACATATCAAAGCATGCTTGTGTGAAACCAACAGTATTCAGCAAGACATATCGGTTGAACACACCCATCAATTATTCCAATTTTCTATCATTAAAACCATTCAAACTTTAATAGGTAATAACAAATAAACAAGAAGCCAAGCTTTGAACCAGACCCAAGTCAGTTACTGAGCGAGGGAGAGGCCAATCAGTTAATTTCTATTGCATACCTCAATATTCTGATGCAAAGTTGAGACAACCTGTAATATATTAAAGCATAAAGTAGAGACAGTTAAAAGGCATGAAGTAAGAGATGTGCATTAAATGCAAAATAAATAAATAATCATGATAATTGTGCATAAGATTCATGGAAATGACTAACAAGCTTGCAACAAAATGCAGATGTGGTACCCTAACTGACTGATCATTTTCTGAATGCTAACAAGTCTGCAACAAAGCGAGGATAAATCCCAAGAACAGTTACTCCTTATATGGTTCGCTTGCTCTCTCTAGTTATTAAACATATGCCCATCCCACCCCTTTTCCCATAAAAAGTTATATCTGTGCTCAGTTCATATGGATGCTACAGATTGAACCCCAAATGTGTCCAAAATGATTCAATGAAATGCAACTATGCAGGTACTTTAACTCGGTATAAAATTGATGTAATGTTTTGCCACAAATGCTATGTGAACTAAAATAAGCATGTAAAGGGTATTTTATGTTATATTTGCCTTCTTATGATTGAATGGAGAATAAAAACGGCAAACAAAAACACATTCCAGAATGCATTTTCAAGCAATCTTAGATAGCTACAATCCAAATAAATGAAGAAAAGATCAACGGCACAAGGCATAATTCGTCATCAAGATGCAGTACCCTCACACACCAAAAACTACAGTACACCCGCAAAAAATGCCAATGAAGTCTGAAATTAACGAGTACCTGGATAAAGAGCTGATGGAGGCGGTCCTGCTCAGATGCAGCAAAGCTCGGAAAAGCTTTACGGATTTCCTTAATGAAGCAAAAAAAAAATAGTAGTAATAAACACACACAACCAAAATTAAAATTGAGAACGCGGCCAAAAGTATAAACTACAACACCATGACAACTACGGGATTCAAAATCAATCACGAACAACGAGAAACAACCCTCACCTCGCCGGAGCAGGCCGTTAGCAAGTAGCGCAAGCAGCGAACAAACGATTTCTTCAAATTTGATTGCCTAGATCCAGGCAAAGATGCACTGGTTTCCATTATTTACCTTCTCGGCTTGCCTCACTCTATGGAAATTGCAATTGAGCTAACTTTGAAATTCTGATTTTAAAGTGTCGGAGGGAGAGAGGAGAGAAAAGAGGCGGGAGAGATCGTATATGCCATCGGGTCCGGATCCGGATCGGGACGGGTCGGGTCGAAATGGTCCATATTCCATACTTGTTGGATCCCACTGTCAGTAGCATTCCTTTTATCTAATAGGAGTAATTAATTTATGGGAAGCTTTTCTTTTACTAAAAAACATTAGTATTTTCTATCGTTTCATTAAAATTAACTAGTTAAAATTAAATATGAGATTATTTCATAGTTTAAAAAGACCAATTTTAGTGAAATAAATGTAATAATCAATTAAGAGACGTTTTTTTTTTCTTTATCTCTATCTGATAAAAGGGCAAGCAATAATTAAGCAAACTATATCATGTTTCTTGATCTTCCATAGAGAAGTCAATTCACTGTTTAAGAACACATGAAGAATCTTCACATCAAGATAAAGAACCTGCATTTTGTATAATAATAGTAACAGGGGATCTTCTATATATAACAGTTGGAGAACAAGTCACAATATACCATCCACACTTTATTACAACGTGAAAATTTAAGACACAATGCGTCTCCGGCACTCTCCTTGTAATGCTTCAAAAATCCGAAGGTTTATAACACCGACGATGAAAGATCTATCGACAGTTGGAAAACCTGAAATTCTACATACCGGAGCGATCCCAGCAACCAATACAAAGTACAGCTGAAACTACTTACCAACACCACCCCACTTGGATTAGTCCTCCACGTTTCTTCTCGTGATATGTGACGGGTGTCGCTAGATTGTATCCTCTGCTGCTCGGTGCCTTAGAAACAAGGGTGGGAAACTATCCTCAATGAATCCAACTCGATCTGTATCCAGTTCTACACACAAAAATCTAGCCAAGTAAATCTTTAAATAGGTTGGGGTTCTGACCAGATGGGGTGAAACCCATTTGTCTTACGAGTGCATCCTTTTCCAATGCTTCCTTCAAATTTGGGCCCTTGTTCAATTGGAGTGCTGAAGGCTCGACTTTATCTGCGCCAAGACCATTGGTTTCAATCAAACTTGACGCTGGGTTGGGATCACTAGGGACAGATAAAGACATGTCCGCAAAAAGAGTCATGAAATCGGAATCCTTAGTTGCAGCATCAACTCCAGCAGTACTTACTGGGGCTGGGGATGGGGCTGCTTCTGGTGTAAAATCGAAAAGACCTTCAAATTGCTTGAAAGGATCTACTGATGGTATGCTGCTAACAATAGATGGTTCGCCCATGTCTAGCAAGTCTGGAGGTGGTTGGGATGTTTTTACAGCAGTATCAGAAGCTGAAGCCTTTGATGAACGAGATTTGTCAAAAGTGTGATTCTGACTTTTTGAATTCTTCTGGCTAGGAGGCTGTCTGCCTTGGGGTTTTGAGGAACCTCCGAAAAGTGAAGCTGCCAGTTTTTGCTTTTCTGGAGGAATTTCAACTTGTTGCTTTCTTGAATCATAGGACGTATCACGTGCTTTTTGTTTTGAACTGCTCGCCGAATCTGGCTTGGGTGTCTCGTTCTGAACCTTAGCTGTATCAGTGCTTGAACTAGATGGTGCAGGAGAAGAGTAAGTAGGTCGTCCCCACTTCTTCTGGACCCCATCAAGTCGAAGTTTCAGTTCATCAGAAGCTGATGGAGCAGAAGTAGGATGGAGGATATCTGCAGTATATAAAGGCTCTGGGACAGGAACAAGCTCCGCTGAGGATGCTGATACTGATGGAACATTATGAGGCAGTGACGGTTTAGGTAACTCGTATGCCTCAAACCTCAGAGCATGTGTAGATG
This sequence comes from Leonotis leonurus, assembly GCA_026898415.1. Taxonomy (NCBI): domain Eukaryota; kingdom Viridiplantae; phylum Streptophyta; class Magnoliopsida; order Lamiales; family Lamiaceae; genus Leonotis; species Leonotis leonurus. The sequence goes on from JAPKLX010000027.1 coordinate 1,443,090, forward strand.
GTTCGTGTTCATCATGACTCTTGAAATTGCTAATACTTGATATTCCAAGGCGCTCACTCTCCGAAATATATGGCTGAGAACCATTTTCTATTGCTTGTTGGACATAGCCATCAAGAAATGAAAGACTTTTGTCAATCTGAAAATTGAAAGGCATCATTAACACTGTTGGAACAACCCCAAACGGGCCGGTAACAGAAGCAGTAGACGAAATATTATTAACAGAAAACAATCAAGGTAAAGCGATACTAATGCCGTGTTTCTTTCAGATTCAAATAAGGTAAGTGGAAAACAACTAAGTGTATACTTCATACTAAATTAATTGTGTTCTTAAGGATTGTTTTGTGGGTGGTGTGAGTGTGTTTGGATCATGAATATCTCAAATTCAAAAGTTCATAGTCATTTATATCGAGTAATAGGCAAATTAACCTGTACAGGGCCAAACTTGAATCTGAATAAAAAAAGTCACCTCAATGTCATCACAAGTAGAATCCATGGGCATTGTTTTCTTGACAGCTTGAGCATCTAACGTGAGCATTGATTGAAGCTCATAGGCACGCTGCTGAAGGTCAGTTGAGTGAGATGCCAGCATTTCTTCAATCAGTGATTGGCACTGTAGAATGTAAGATGTTAGCAATATGAAAATCTCCCAGTATCATGGCGATCACAGAGGACTCTGAAGAGAGATATTTCCACAAACTAGTAGGAACCTTGTAAAAACTACTGAGAAAATAAGTACAGCATAAACAAGATTGTGGACTAGCAAGTAGCAAGTGCATGGAACATATATCTAAAACTGCACACCACCACGTCACAAACAATAGCACTAGATATGGGTATGAAAATTACAGCAAAGATATACTTGAAATCTAGTTAAGATGTCAACACCATCACAAAATCAAGAATGTTCACCTCAGGGAGCAAATCCACAGCTCTCCCAGACGCTATTTCAAATGAATTGATCTTCATAATTCCTGTCACTGCATATGCCTTCAAGAAAGCAGGAAAATAGATTACACAGAGGGGCCATACTATCAAGTTCATTTAAAAATAAAACAACCAACTATTGATATGCAATCAATCTAAATGCAGGGTAGCTAGAGATCAAGGGTGAGGCACTGTCTGCAATTTGCTGCTCTGAAAACCTTTCGAATGAAATAAAACGGATCTTCATATGAGTTGTTTTAAATAAATGAGATATGACGATCTTGCAAGTCATTCAATCTTCTATTTATAGAACAAAAAAATAATCATGTGCTGTCTAATTGTACTTTTGAGAGCAATGCCAAATTTGGATCTGAATGGATGGATTATGGACATTGTTTTGAAACCCTGAATCCACACATTGATATGAAAAATGTTTTCAAAAGTATTGTCACAACACCATGTTCTCAATTTCCGGAATTCAGTGACATGAACAAACAATTAGCCTAAGAGAGTAATACACCAAAATGTGCATCATATACAACACAGGAACAATATGAATACCTACCTTCACTGTATCATCTTCTGGGTGTGCCTCTGCAACATCACACAACTTCCCAATGATGTATGAGGCGGAATATTTACCATCTGCAATCCCATATTCACCTAAGACCCAACAAATTACCTGAAACATTTAAAAAACAGAGAAAACATCATGAGAAGTAAACAAGCTTGCCAGAGACCAATCAAGGGAATCATAAAACATGATTGAAATTTTAGTTGTCTAACAGAAGTTGGGATAGAAAGCTGCCAATGTAAACCATAGAAAATAAAATAAGATAAAGGAATATTGGTTGTTCTATAACATACTTGAAGAAAAGCAGATGGTAGCTTTGGTTCTCCCATAATTCGAAGATAAGACTCCACCTGCACCCAAAAGATAATAGAAGATTCTAATGAGAAGTACTAGAATGAGCACAGCCAGAACTTGGTCAGTCAAATTCGACTCCAAGAGACAAAAGTAAGCATACAAAACCAAAGAAGTTAGCACAACTACTGTGGCGACAATAAAAGCAGTTAGGCTAAGTTAAGGATGACAAGCAGGCACTTCTTAAGCAGATATAAGAAAAGAATTACATGGACATCGCAAGCCTCAATGTTCCCAAGCCCTCAAAGGCATGTCACTAGAGCATGACAAGAGACTGGTTTTAGCTGCATTAGCGACGATGAAAGTCAACATCCAAAAACACCCCATTTATATTAGTCTAATATTACCCACTTATAGGAAATAGATTGATTGCAATTTCTTCCTCTTCCGAATATCAAAATCTTCCAAATTTATAGCAGCATCCTCATCAAGACTAGGCTCTTACTTCCTCAATAATGTTAATATATTTAGCTATCCAACCTATTCCCCAGTTCCATAATTACATAAGACAATAGACCAGCCAAAAAAGATTTTGACAAACTACTGCTTATACAGCCATCAACACCTTCAGCTGTAACTACAGCTGATGAGGGATAATAGGGATACAAATCTTCTTAGACATACAATGTTACAGTTTTCTGAGAGAGTTTTGTCTTTCTCAAAGGAGATCAATACCAAAAGGTTGAAGGCAACACAATGCATGAAATATCAGCTAGCAAATAACAAACAAGATATCTGAAAACCAACTAATGATTTCATAAAGCAGTTGAATGATAATTTGGTGAAGTAAGACCAGGTATACAGATGATATCCATATTAAGATCATAAGATGCAAAAAGAAAACATACAGCAGATGATCTAAGCTGACTGTCTGCAGTATCATCATCCTCTCCAAATCCCTCTGCAATCAATTTCATCAAGTTATGGGCAACTTTAGTATTGACCAGGTCCCCTGCATGCTCGAATACTTTATTCATGGTCTGGAAAAATGAAAAACGCAGAGATTAAAAACTCCTCAAAAATGAAGGCAACATCTAAGACAGGTGGATCAAAACTAATCAATGCGAACCTGTATGAACCATTGGTTGCTTGGAGCAAATTGTTCAGCTAGTTCAACACATCTTGAAGCTATTTCTGTTTTGTAATGACTATCATTGATGCTAATCATATACTCAATCATACGATCCACAATTACTTCTACATTTGATGACTTGGTCATTCTGAAGAGCAGGTCAAATGTCTTGCGCTTTAGTGTATCATCTGGGTCCTGCAAGACAAGAAATTTGCTGAGCATAAGAGAAAGTGTAACTTAATCATAAGTCAATTGAGTAACAAAAACAGCATATCTTACCTCTAAACAATCAATAACAGCCAATTGATGCTGTTCAGCTATCTCTGGGTTTATCTTTATTAGTCGAGTAAGGGCATCAATACCAAGATACTTCAGATTGTGGCTATCACTCTGTCCATCAGAAATGGATCTAGTTAAAGTTGTAAAGTAAAATACCATATAAGATATTCACTCCATAATATCTCTAAGTTTCAGAATACATACTTTCAGAAATTTTGAAATGGCATCAGCAGCTGCTTCAAGCAACTTTGGGTTGGGGTGTAATGATGAGACACAGCAAATGCTCTCATAAAGAATGGCATTCCCAATATTGCTAGTTGAATCACATTTTCTCATTATGTCGCCTACAATTGTGTACATTTGCTCACTGGACTTTTTGTCACCAGTACCCAGTACGCTCAGAATTTTCAACAATTTGATCTGTGAAAGCAGTGGATAATTGCTAATAAGTAAGAAGATATAAAATGACAGCAGTCACAGCATAAATAGAATACCGAAATTTAGGAATTCCTCTTTGCAACCCTACATTTATGCATAGAATTTACATTATCTGTGCTTGTGTGCTAATTTGGCCTTCACTAACTGTCGTATATACAATAAATCAATTATATATGGATGCCAGAGTATGGGTCTAAGAGTATCTCGTCAAGAAAATAGAGGCCTGTGTTTTATACAGGAGAGAGAAAAAGAAACTAACTGGTCTCATGACCATTACGTACTCTAAACAACTTAAAGTCTTAAAAATCGCACCTCAAATCACAAAGAAGGCAATATTTACATTTCTTCTTATAAGTTGGATCTTACTAAAACATGAGTAAACAGAAACCAGCTTTATGCATGACAATACTCACGACATGAAGGAAAAAGTCAGGCTTGCCTGAATGAACGGAGCAGGCATCTGATGATAGTCGTAACTCTTTGGTAGTCTGCGCTCAGCTACTTGCTTAAGAATGTTTACAAAACTGACCACCAGGTCCTTATACTTATCCACATCAGCAGCAATAAGATCATAAAGAGGGCAAAGCGCAGCACCCATAACCCCAGGATCATTATCGCAAAGCTTCTGTAATAAGATTATTTAGTGAGGATAAACTATAAATGTTTTCAGTATCAAGCATTTACTCCCTCATATAGAAAAGCTAGAGGGTGGCCCGGATTAAGTGGTTGTTGATAAAAAATAAACAATACAACATAATACATAATCTTCCCACTGTTTGGGATCCTTCATCACTTTTTTAAGCACCCCAATGAGCTGCATCTCAAACTAAATGTGTGTGCAGATAATAGAAATTATATCGAGGTTCCGAATGCTGCAAATCAAGCATAACACAGAGCCATTCTGTGTTTTGTAAATACACAGACACATAACACAGAGCCATTCTGTGCTTCATAAATACACAGAAACGGATGCATAACATGTGCAAAGAGCAAATTTTTAATTTTTAACTACCTAGCAAGAGTTTATTCTGAGCTTAGCTCTTTAAATTGATGGAGTGGCGTATACAACAAAAAATTTTAAATTGAAAACGAATAATATAAGGAATTCGGTCTCTATTTATTTTTAAACTGATATACACTTAAAGGCACACTGACAACAGGGAATAAGCACCTTGCGGAAATTGGAAATGAGATGGGAAACCGACCCAGGAGCCTTCTGAGAAAACCGATGAAGCGCCATGACAGCCTTCTTCCTCACCGCCTCCTTCTGGTGACCTAACAGCTCCACCACCTGCGGCAGAACCGCTGGAATCGTCTCCTCATTGATCAGCCTACACACCGCATTCAGAGCAGCGCATACCACCAAAAAATTATCGCTCTTCAAGTCCTTCTGTATCGTGTTGACGATCAAAATGATCAAATCATGATCCTCGTTCAGAAACAACGTCACCGCCAGGTACCCAGTTCTTTTGAGCAGCAAGTTCTCGTCATGCGTCATCTTAACGGCGTGGATGTACCCGAATGAAGCGTCGTGGCCGAGCATCTCGACGTAGAGGAGCCGGATTATGTACTCCTTAAGCTTATATTTCGGGGTATTCGGGTCGTGCAACCTAGTCTTGAGGGTCTCCACTTCCCGCAACACAATGCGATCTTCCTCGGCTTTGGATCGAGACTCGCCGATTGATTTAATGAGGTCGAGGAACTCCTTAGACTGCCCGAATCCACCTTGGGAGCCCATCGCGAGCTCCCGACCGATTGTCTTTAGCTGCTCCAGCTTTGCAAAACGTTTGGATTTGAGAGTATCAGATCGATCTCTGGCTAAATTGGATGAAATTCGGTGCAGGAAGAATCAATTGAGAGCAGATTTGGGTTTAGGGTTCGATAAATTGGGGAAATCTGCTCAGGATGTGAAGATCCAGATAGAAACGATGAATCAGTGTGTGAAAAATAGAGCTTTGTGTGTGTATTTTGTTCTTGTGTAATACGTGTAGATGCGGAGAGAGACGAAGTAGCGCAGAGGATTTAAGGAGTGGGTCGTCGATGTACAATCATTGTTGCGCGGTGTACAATGTTTCCTTACCGAAATGTATTTCACGCTTCAAATACAAGTATCGTTTTCCGATCATAAATGTGACTTAATAATAATTGCATTTTGTGACAAATATAAAATATATATATATATGTTATTGGAAGCTGATCTTGATATAGATTGGTAAGTTGTTTCTAGAATGATCATTTTTATAATATTTTACACCAATTTAGGAATTTGACATGACATGTAAGCTTTCACCAAATTTATCACCAACCTGTAATTTTATGCAATGTGTTTGTGATTTGCTTGTCATGAACTGAAACCGTTTGAATCGAATCGTAATTGAATTGTAAATATAAGTTTCGTAAATTGTAATTTTGTTGACGATTTAATTTGGAATAGTAACAGTGTAAAAATTGATTGATTATGCTTCAAAAAAATACATAATCATGTACTGGCCGTTTGAAATTATAAATATTAATTGATATCAATATATCCGTGTTAATATAGACGAGGTTTTGTCATCATCTTCGTGTTTATATGTGTGTAAATGAAACAAAGTGAATATGATATTATTCCATTAATATTTTGCGAAATTATTCAAACTATTTTACTAGCATTCGATTCATTTACGAATATACTATTTTTATAACAATCAATCACTACCATTTATAATATGGATGAAACCAAATACCCTCTCTAAAGTTTGTCTTGAAAATTATGATTTGTATGCTATTGAGTACCAGTTTTGTTCGTGACTCATCATTTTTAAAATCGGATATTTTTAGATTTCAATCCCGATTCTCTAACCCCCACTATATCAGGGACCAAGCACGGCATAACTAGCAGCATAGGAGCCGACTTGACATCAACAACCTCGTCGGAATGTCATTAATTTCTCGAACATCATAAAATAAAAAATTTATACAATTAAATTTATAATTTTATTTGATATAATTTGTAATTTATAAATTTAAATTAAATTTGGAAAATCAAGAGTCGTGATCGGGATATAGAACACCCAATCTCAAAATTTTCAAAAAAACCAATTCCGACCTAAAAAAAAATCAAAACTCAAAACAAATTTTCACCCCTAACTTATATATCTATTGTTTTTTTAGTAAATTTTGTAATAAAAATTAAGTAAATGTGTAGATAAGCTTAAAAAGAGAACAAGTGGAATCCTATTTGATTCGACCACAAATGTTAGGTTAAGTTACAAGTATTTATTGTACTTCCTTCGTACATGAAAATGGCTTATAGTTTGATTCAACACGATTTTTAATATTGTGTTTTGATTTTAATGAGAATATGTAGTAAGTGGAGTAAGAATCTCACTTTATAAATTGTTTTAAATTGGTTGTGAATGGTTAGTGGAGTTTGAGTTTCGCTTCAAATATTATTTTAAATTAAATATAAAAGAAAAATTTTAAATGTAAACAATTTTCGTGAATATTTCAAAATAGCAAAATGTAACTCATTTTGACATAGAAAATAAATATTAAAAATTTAATACATTTATCCATTCAAAAACTTTGGAAATAAAAAGAAGAGAATAATAATAAAAGGAAGAAAAATGTAAATTACAAATAACACCCTGCCATTCCCAATTCTGCAACCATCGAAATCATACATACCGCCGAAAATCCGATTCCTGTTTTCACACACACACAGAATAATATCTTCATCTTCTCCTTCCTCAAAGCAAACATTTTCATCCTTGTTCTTCAAGCCTATTTCCTTTCATCACGGTAAATTCGCGCCAATCCATGGCGAAAGAACCTTCTAGTAACACTACTAATGCCACGTCGCGGCCCTCCCCATCGTCGGCGGTGGATTCCTTCATCGGAAGCTTCATCAGCGTCATGTCGAAATCGGAGATTCGATACGAGGGCATCCTTTACTTCCTAAATCCTCACGACTCTACCTTCGGCCTCAAAGATGGTGATTTCCGCCTTTGTTTTCACCATTCTGGCCGTTTTCCGCATTCGCCGCCTGCGATATGTGGATATATTTTGCATACTCAGTTCCGTTTATTTATGATTTTTTTTTTTTACTTTTTATGCTGTTGCTTCCGCGCTTTGATTTATTGGTATCATTTTCCGTTTATTTTTTCATGCGCTTATATGCATTGAAAATGCTTATCATATAGAGTCCTAGCGTTTAGTGTTTCTGAATACTAAGGCCGCGTGCTGTGTGCTGTTTCCATTATAATCGAGCTTCTATATATTAGGAGTGACTGCACAAGCTTGGTCATTCAAGTATTTTTTTTTTTATAACATGTACATGTTTTTGCGGGTACCAGATGTTGCTTACATCTTTTCTCTCAAAACGTTTTCTTTTCGGTGAAGGTTGTGACTTCTGACCAGTTGGTTTCTGCCAATTGCATTGGTGGCTTACAGAGTGTCACTCTCTTGTGTACAAACCTTGTCAAGTTCGATAAGAATGATTTAAAGATTGCAGGACTTAAAAAGAAGGACGTGATTATAGTATATCCAAGTCTGCATACCCTTCAGTTTACAAGTGCAATAGGATGATAGATATCTAAGTTGTTTTTAGATGAGCAAAACAGTGTTACAAAAATGCAGCGACTTTTTTTTATCATCTATTATGTTTTTGATCTCTAATCCATAGTATAACATTGGTTTTTTTAATGAATCAACTACTATGTTGTTATTTTTATTGGATTCGTTAGCCTTTTGGTTTACAATATCAAAATGGCTAGTCTTGATAAGCTCTAAATTTATGCTGTGCTGCCAGCGGCTACTGAAGTTGGACTAACCTTGGATTCTTCTGTTATTCAAGGTGACATATCTGATAAATAATTTATTGAATTTGATTGATTGCAGTGAGATCATTTGGCACTGAGGGAAGAAGGAAAGATGGGAAAGAAGTTCCACCTAGCGATAAAGTCTTTGAATACATTCTGTTTCGTGGGAGTGACATCAAAGTAAGTAGCAATGCTGTTTCAGAAGGCTTTGGAAATGCCCAGTTGTGATATTCTTGTGGAATTCTTTCTATTAATTCCAAGCATGATTGCTATAGCTTTTTGGTTCATGAGCTGATAATATGTTGCACTCAGTGTCATGACTTTGTTCATTCATGCCATCATGGAATTTTGTATTTCTTATGTTGAGATTACTGGGTCGACTGTTGACGGAAGCTTCCTTTTGTTTTTTCATTCTCATGATCTGGTTTCACTATATTGTGATATGCTATTTCACATCGGGTAACTGATGTTGAGTGTTGCTTTGAATATTACAATAATTGGTCAAGGTGAAATATAATAACTGTTAAACTGTAGATATTACGAATTTGAGGTGCTGATGCTATCTAGTACATCAGTTGTTTGATGCCTTATATAAGTATGGTGACACAAACACTTTACATTTTTATATTGTAGTACCAATACGGCCTTCCCTGTTGGATAAATAATCTTAACCACTTTCCTTGTTGCTTCAGTGATCCCACTTCCCAAGTATTTTAAAGTAGTGTTCTGGTTAATGGGCAATTGAGAAGACTCTGGCCATCCCTGTAAATTACACATAATAATAACCAACAAAGTTGTCCTAGCAATTTCCAGCTATAAAATTAGTACTTGCCAACACATCTCGGATTTCTTTGCCTAATACAGTGTTTTGTGGTTCATTAATATATGGAAACCTTTTCATCTATAGTTCAACCAATGCTAGAGAAGTGAAAATGTTTCAAAACTCAATCCAGGCTGAAGTATTTAAATATTTTCTTAATCTCTCAGAACTTTTATTGTATTCTTTTAAACTCAGACCATGATGAAACCTCAGATATTCTTTCTTTCTTCTTGCAGGATTTAAAAGTGATAACTAATCCACCTGTTCAAAAACAAGAGAATCTATATGATGACCCTGCAATTATTGAGGTAATCAGAAATTTTCCTTTTCACTACTTCTGCCTTTTATTAATGAAGTTGCTTTGTGTGAACCCTCTATTGACACCTAATCTTCTATATTGTAGTCGAACTATAATGTTCCGCCATCCAGTTCATCAACTTCAAACTCAGCTGTCCCTGCATATTCGACAGAATCCAAGTTGTACAGTGAACCATCCGGATTAAATGTGAGATCATACTCAAGCATGTTGCCTTCCCATCCTTCAGGAAGCCAAATGGGGTGGGGATCTTCTCAGTCGACACATAGTGGTACATCCTATGACGCGCCAACGCAATGGCAGGGATATAGTGCAGCTCCAGGGAGCTCTTTTGTTGCACAACAACGTTCCCTGTCATCAACTCCCACATCCTATCTCTTACATAATCAAACATCTACAACTATAGCAGGGACAAATCTATCTGACATTCTTCCTTCCGGATATCAACTTGCAAATTCTGGTTCTATAAATTCATCAACAAATCCTACTCCTGAGCAAATGCCTCTGTCTATGAATTCACTTCCTTTGAAGCCATCTCAGCCCTTTCAAAATTCCTCATTAATAAATTCGAAGGGGTTGATCCAACCTTCTCCCCTAGCCTACCAGAATGCAGGCAACATTGAAACTCGTGTTGATAACAAAGTTGTTCCTGATCCATTTTCATCCCTTCCTGCTCAGTTCTTACCATATTCGACATCTGCAGTTTCAGGTCAAATATTAAATTCCTCTCTTGGAGTTGCAAACCCGTCACAGCCCAGACACTCTGTATATCCTTTATCAAACAATTTGTGTGCTGATCAGAAGGATGGTCTTACTTCAAATTCTCTGAATTTCTTGTCATCAGCTGCTGTTCCAGCAGTTCAACCGCCTCTTTTGCCACTGCCACCAGCTTCTCAAAAGGTCATCTATCTGGTTTTGTTTTGTTTCTTTTAACACATCAGATTTCTTTAATATTTTTGTATATTTACTTGTAATGAACTTTGAATTTTGCTTCCCATTCTTCTTGCGTTGACTCATATGTACCTTTCCATTGTGTCTTTTTACCGACTCTGCATTACATCTGGAGTTTTATTCTTTGAAATTCCTTGGATATCAATTCAATGTTTGAGTTAGAATTCATGATTTTATCTTTCTTAAAACAGATACTCAACATTTTTAGTAGCTTCAATTTGAAGTTGGAGGGTTTTATGATGCATTATAAACTTATCTGACCTGGTGATTCAAATCCCAGTTTTCAGTTATTTGGTTTTAAATACTGAATGCTATGCTCAAATGCATATCCAAAGAAATGTTGCCATCCTGACTGCAATTAGCACTCGCTTTTATAGAGTTTTTTTAGTTTTGAGTATTTCAAAGCTGATTAGATAATTGAAGTTATGGTTGTCAACTGTGGTATCTTTCCCATCTGCCTGTGAGGCATGGGTAAAGATAATAAGTTCTGGATTTTAACAGAGTTCTCTTTAATATATGCAGTTGCAGTCTTCTCTTCAGTTTACTGAAGAATTTGATTTTGAAGCAATGAATGAAAAGTTTAAGAAAGATGAAGTTTGGGGTTATCTTGGGAAAGCAAATGCAAATGATAATATGAATGGAATGCAAAGCGCACCTAGCAGCCAGGACTTTGGGGATGTTCAGGTTGACTCAGTACTTAAGAGTGATTCCAGGGTATATTTTAATAATTTTGTTGGCGGTGATTATTGATTAAATCTGCATTTATTATAATATCATTCCTCCACATGCAGTCTGCATACAACAAAGATGACTTCTTTGATACAATTTCTTGTAATTCTCTGGGCCGGGGAGCCAGAGATGGACAGAATCGATTAAATGAGAGAGTTAAATTAGACTCAGAGGTTAGTATATACTGTTTTAGAAGCCTTTATATGTAAATGGATATGTCAATTTCTTGGTAAATACTCACATTTCTTTGTTTCATTATTCCAGACATTTGGCTACTTTCAAAGAAGAACTCAGTTTGGTTATGGCGGGCAGAGAGGTGGATATGGTCAACATCATGGCCCATACAATTGGGGAAGAGGATATAACCATGGCTATAGAGGTCGTGGTCGTTACATGTGAAGATGACAGAGGACGTTTCATGATTCAAAGCATGAAGTTGCTTGTGAAACTTGATTTGAGTTATTCTGTAAGCCGATTCTGACACCGCCGTGACGGATTTTGGGTTGAGCTCTAGACATCATTAGATTTTTTGGCACCTATAGCTTAGACATGGCAGGATCATGATTTTTTGGTACTTGAACCTGCCAGCTCTTTGAGTTACTATTTTCTAAATACTGGATTTGTTTTTTTGTCTACTTGAAAGTTAAAACTAGGCCTTCAGGATTAGGGCCATTTAGAAAAAGAAAGTATGGGAAGCAACATTGTTAACATGATGGGATTGTTCTCTTCATTGATACACAGTTCTTATATAATGATAACATGCTCATTTCTTGTTGTACCCTTGGAGAAGTGCTTCTCGTATTCTCTAAACCAATTATACCTAGAATGCTAATCATTTCTGCAAGTTTCCCTCTCTTGTGTTGCTATTGTAAACACAGATGGAGTTATAGGAGGTGAAAGATTTTCATCCCTATTTTGCATCTTTGACATTATTAGTCGACTGTTTATTCAAAATTGCACTGTATACTTCTCTATTTTTACAAGTATATGTATAACAATTCTGATTTATTGTGTATATATATGATATTTCTATGTACACGAATTGTTGGTTATGTTAGGTATTGCTCGCTCTATCTTTTATCAACTTTTGCATGAACTAGGGAGCCTTGTTTTTCTTCAGCTTTGTTTCGCTGTACAGCTACAACTCCAGAGCCGATTGTCGAACCCAGAGCGAGCAAGGTAAGTAAGGCTGAACCAACATAGACGCCATCTTTAACTAGGTAGCACTCTCCATCTAACCATCCTTCTCCAAAGGCTTGACTCTTGTTCATGGTGCTTGCTGCACTTATTAGAATCACTGCTACTCCAAAGCAAATCCTGCAGCACCAAGACTTAAGACCTTAGAGCTATATCAGAGTAGAACACATGCACATAATTAGGACTAGTTGTCTGCTTTAGAAGGTCCCTTTGATTTAGATAGATACACCAAGTTCTAGTTAAATCATGTTAGGCTGTAGTTTGTATCTATTTTTAATTAATATTAGATTTCAAGAGAGGGGCCTAACCAGGACAAAACAAGTAAACTGCATGTAACAGAGCAAGTGCTCCTCTCTTCTCTTGGGGTGAATTTCCTGCAAATGAATAAACTTGCAGCAACTTGAGTGATAGAAAGGCAGATTAAGGCTGAAATTCCCAGTTCAAAAGATGAACTTCCTGGCAAGTAACATAGCTTTCCATCCAACATGAGATCATCTCTCTAAAACAAGAAAAGGGAAAACTCAGAATCACATAAAGATTGAGAGAGTAGAATGCCGGAATCGAAACCGGGAGACCACCTTGGTTTTCTTGAATTCTGCAGAGAGGCAAAACGCGAAGGTGACGACAGCGGAGACGACGACTATCGAGGGGAAGAGTGAAAATCTACATCCATTTGGTACTTCCATATACATTGGGATTAAGTTTGATTTCTGGGTTTGGATAAAGAGAGAGTAGGAAGATATAGGAAAGAATTGGAGTTTACTCAAAGGAAACAAGAGTTTGAAAGTGCCACTTTGTGGAGGATAGTGATTATTGCTTGATTAAGAATAGACACTTGGGTACTATGTGGTGTTGGCCAACTCAAGCACTTCCATGATGGATGTAATCATGTAAATAATGATTCTTTTAAATAATAAATTAATGTAGATAATAATTGGGAGTTGAATTTTATATATCTCGAAACAGTTTATTATTATAACTATTTGATATGGTCCGAAAGAAAACAACAATTCTATTTCTGCTTCATTTAGTTGGTAATAATAATTTATTTCGAATTTATTTGCAAAACAAATACAATTTAATTCGATTAATTAATTGTTTTGCTTTAATAATATCTAATTGGGCCTCTACTTATGATCCCATATTCTAATATGGGCTTAAGTAATATCACACCGTTGATGGCCCAAACTGGGATTTAAATCCAAATACATACTTTTCGATACACGTTAAAAATTATTTTAGAATATTAATTATTTTTATATTAGTCATTTTCAATAGAATGTCCGAATTAAATTTACCAAGTGTTGATATGTTTAAGGTTGATGGTTTATGATGCAATAAATAAACTATAACATTTAGAGATGAATTAAATCAACAAATTAATCCATACATGCAGAAGTGATGATTCGTTTTACATTGGGGAATATTCATACTATAAAGTTGCTACATTAGTTATTTGACATCAGTATATGTATATGTATATGAGTATATATATGTATATCATCCTTCCACTTTCCTTGTATGTTTATGTGATTGAGTTAACCTAACCACCTTCTCTTGCTTGCTGCAAATAACACAAGAAGAAAAAATAATCATTAATTTGAAAGAAAAAAAAGAAAAAAACATATACTCCATCTGTTCCGTTATTTATGTCATTTTTCGAGTCTTTTGACCAAAACACTCTTCACAGTTTTAGTCGAAACAAGACATAAATAGCGAGATGAGGGAATATATTATCATCCACCTACTATACATAATACATGCACAAAGACAAATACCTTAAAATAATTCTCTAGCTTCCTCTCGAGTGTTGCGTGCTCTTGTTTTACCTTCTGGAATTCCCTCATGCATCTGCACTCATTCATATAATTTATATTATCAATCAAAATCTGTATATCAGCAAAAAGAAAAAGTGAAATTAAATTTGGCATGACTTTATGGGATTAAGAGAAAAGGATATATACCCTTCAGTGTTCCCAGCTTTGCAATATTCTTGAAATTGTGTGCATTCCTTCTTCACTTTTTTGGCGCCAATGCTGCAGATGCAAAATCAAATAAATAAATAAATAATGAAGTACTCTTAGTCTTAGGTAGTAGAAAGAGACAATCTTGCGTACCTAGAGCTGCTGCCCTTGAACTGATGCATGATCTTATCAAGTTTTTCGAAGTCCCGAGGGGAGTTTTCACTGGATCAAAGATGAATATTAGACAATTGCAAAGTATCAAATCATCACTTTTTATGTTCTGTAAGAAGAAAATGTTGTTGGTAGTGGTGATAGACTGATAGTTCATAGTTGTTGACTCACAGTGTGAGTTCTAAGTTTCGAATGAGGCGGGCCGAGTCGGAGTAGAATAGTTTGACCACTTCTTCGACAAAGTTGGGGTTGGCTTCGTCTTGCAGATCTTCCAGTTGAAGGAATTGCTCATCAAGATATCCCTGAGAGAGAAGCAGAAGCAGTACTAATCAAGATATCTCTTCTTACAAAGTCACTATAGTTTAAGAACATAAATTTTGATAATGCTGCTACATTTCTCCAAGAATGTGTTGAGAAAAGTATCATATTTTGCCATACTGAATGAAAGAACAAAGAAAATTTCAGACAGTTTCTCAGAAATGATATTACGCGGTAAGGGAAAGATTTTAACCTGATCAAATAGAGCATTCCTTGTATAGGCAGCTTGGAGTTGGAGATTATTCCTGTCCATTTGTATAGAATAAGAAGAATAATAGAACAAAAACAAATGAAAAAGAAAACAAGAGGAGATGTTTGTTCTGATAGGAAAAGAGAGCTAAGGCTGCATATGGTTATATAGGAAGATGAAAAATTCTATGCATAAATGGGAAAAAAAAGAGAGAAAAAGATTCAAGGAAGGTCCCCCCATTTTGCCACGTGTACTTCCTGTGAGTGTAACTTGGTGTCAAGGTTTGCAAATAACAAGTGATCATTCACTGGATTGAGGAGGGATTAATATGTCTGATCAGTAACAACACCAAATAAGAGTCAAATGAAGCATAAGGCATTCTTAAATGGCAAAATGTTAAGGATGTACTGTAGACTACCAGTAATAGTATACTATTATTGCATCAAGATGCTCAAACAATAATTCTTACTGACCAATCAATCAGCCATGGATGGTCCCATGTGGTGGTGGGTAAAGGCAAGATACTATAAACAAGAGTCGAGACGTATAATTGAATATGTCGATATTCATACACTATGGTCCAACTATACAAGCTAAGAGCTTCTTATCCTCAGAATACTTTACTGACTTGGAAGTTCTTGATAATCTTGGAACAACTTTAGTTGATGTATCCTTTTCCAGTGTATTAGGACCAATGAGAAGTGCACAAATCAATAAAGAAAGTATTTCCTAATCTATTTGAATAAAGTTTGTCCATTCCTTCAAAATCACCAAGAAAGAAAGATTTGCAAGTTAGCATGCATAGTTTTCTCTAAGCAGCTCCTTAGTTTGAAAATCTAACCAATAAAGGAAGAACTTATTTCCAGATTCCTATGGGAGCAATGATATTTAGATATCAGTGTGCAGGAATAAAAAACTAAGTTCAGGAATCCCAAAGAAGGAAAAATCTTACCAATGATTAAAAGAAGTTGCAGATAAGCAGCGTGGAATCCTTATCATGACTTCTTATCATTGCAGCAATCCCACCGGGAGGTGTCAAAGTCGAGACAGACTGCATACTTTATTCCTCAGCCACCTGGGGGAAGCGACACAAACCGATTTACCCATCGACAGACAATCTCTCTTTGTAATGGATGATATTGAACAGTGGTCACACACCCACCTTTTCTGAAGAATCAAAAGCTGTTATATGGCATATAAATGTGATCTTGACACCTGAAAGAGATGGATTCTCCTTTCCAATGTTTCTATCCTCCGTGCTGTCGATAAGGAACCCACGGACGAAGGATATGTTAATCCTCGAAAATGTTCACTTCCTTCCAAACTAAAAGATTCCTTATTCTCATCCTTTTTTACCAGAATCCAATACAGGGAGATTAACTTTTCTTTTGAAGCCATAGTTTTTGCTTCAGCAACTTCTTCTCCAAGCATAAAATAAAACCAAATCCAGCATATGTGGATCACTAGTTTTGTGGAACTTAAACTTGAAAACAAGAACTCATATTTATATATTTCCAGGACTCTTACATCATGGTAAATTAAAGAAAAACAAGACCACAGATTTGGGGGAAATTTTAGGGTTCTAAAAACGCTCAAAAACTTGCTTCTCACATTCATGGTACTGCATTCCATCACAGTATACAAACGAGCAAATCAAACTCATCGAATTCTTCACATCTCGAGATTGAAATCATATAAATTACCAAACAAGATTTGATTATATGGGTCGATTCACATTCATTAAAATCGTTAGTTTTCTTAGGGAAGTTGGTATCCCATCACCTCGTCAAGAATGAAACGTCCATTAAAATCGACTGTGTGTAAAATTTCAAATACTGTTTGTTTGTTAATTTCATACAAATTTTGTTTCATAACGCAAAATCTTATGTTCCTCTTTTGGAAACTTTAAGGACACCAATTTCCCAAATTGAATATGAAAGGGAGATTGAAGAAACGATATGTCAACTTCACTATTTAGAAAAATTTATTTCCAGATAAAGATAATTTACAACGATGATTAAGTATTACAACGATACTATAATAATTGGAATGAAGTGTAAGAGGTATATAGACGGAGAGAAGATATTGATGTAGAAATTCAATTAATGGTTAAGCTTAGAAAGCAAGAAGAGGGAGCCAGAACAAAGGAGTACTGAAGCAGAGAAACAGAGAAGATCAAGAGGTGATTGTATCACTGCTCTCTTACTCTTGTCAAAGAACCCGATCAGCAGTAGCATCACGATAACATGCCCCAGCTTCGTCTTCAGCTCGTTCACCGTCTTTATTTCCAGCCACCGCGGTCGTTCCTGCTCAATTCGTATTAATACAAGGAGATCAGACCATCAACCAGCAAGGGCTAACTATGTTTGTTGGAAGAATGGTGGATAAGGAGGAAGAAGATGAACCTTGAGAGGGAACAAACCGAACAAATTTGATCTGTAGGTGATGCTCCCGTCCGGGCTGGATTTTGCTTTGTCAAGATTACTGATGAACAGCTCGTACAGCCCCATTCCGAACACCAACATCACAGTCCCGAGAAGGTACACATCTGAGATAGATTTTTTACAGTTTTTGAAGATCAACTAACAAGTTGTTGATGCAAGAGATACAGTTATCATATATACTGGAAGAAACAACTAAAGACAAGGCGATGAGTAGGCATAGGCAAAGTCATAACAGCAGCAAAGGCATTACGAACACACACTTGCACATAATATGTGCAGTATGAAGAGAGACTCGTTGATACTCACGAGTTTCATACTTGTAAGCTTCTTACTTGCTATCTTATGCTTATGTTCATGTTTCTTTATGTATTACGGTTTTCTGGGGCGGTAGTGAGGCTCGAAGAAGTCATGGATTCAGAATTGCAAGATCGGTTTTTGTACTGCCAAGTTAAACTAATAGGAGCACACGTTGTAGGTTCCATAGATTAGTTCATATTATGCAATTGCTAGATCCAAGACCAGTACTTGCAGAGTGACTTGGAAAAAGAAAAGGCAATTCATGAAAATGGAGGTACTAAGTATGTTGTACGTACCGGTAGCCTCAACTAGGGACGAGATCATTGTCACTCGGTCCAATAGATACTCTTGAAATGCCGATATAACATATACACAACCCTGTATTCAACAAAAATCTGTTATCAATAGAAATGTGTTCGTAAGAGAAAAGATGATTGATATCAGAATCAAGCAGTAAAATACTCCTACCAATGAAGTGTACCATCTAACTAAAGCACATCCTGGTAAACCCAAACTTTTTCTTATTTTTGGTTCTTACATAATCATGGCAATTCATATTTCCATTTTCCAGTATGCTCCTTGACAGAATCACAAGCAGCTCAGCTACTTATCACACATACACATATATATTATAACAAATTCTTGAACTATTGTGGAACTAGCATAAGTTGGAGTGAATCTGACTATCTGAGCACCATTCACAAGCCAAAACTCGCTGCTCTGTGTTGCAGTGGGAGTTTTTGCAATTGAAAACTTTATCATCAATCATAGTATGACATGTATGAGTAATATACACCATGGAAAATCACGCTAATCATTCCTTAACCAAAGAAACAGCCTCACGTTCTCGAGAAAAAGGCTGCAGAAGCCATAGTTAATGGTTCAATTGTGCTCAACTTACGGTTCTAAAATGGCATTTAAACAGAAAGCCATCAATTATAGGAAGCATAAATCCAGCAAGAAGGCAAGAGCAAATCCCATCCAATTCACACATAATTACAACAACTAGGTGCAGTCAGCTTTAGGTGAAATGCATGAGTAAAATCCATAATCTTGAAAATCCCACCTTGAAAAAGCAAAGAAAAGATCCAACGAGCGAACCCCAAACCGCGAGAATTGCGAAGAAGCGGCATCCATAGATAACCTGCAACAAACCACACATAAAAATTTAACAATCCAATCCAATCCAAAGACCCACCAAAAATAAGAAAATTATGAATATGAATACCTTCTCTATACTCTCTTCTACTTTATCCAGCTTCCCCCGCTTTCCATTTTGAGAAACTCCAGCAGAAGTAAAATCTGCAGCAACTGTACGAACTGAGCTAGTTATTACTCCATGAAAGCGGTCCTTCGCTGATTTCGTCGGCATAAAAATTGGGACTTTGCGGTAAAAACGAACAGCCCATTTGAATTTCGGACTTAGATTTCCTGTTTGGTTGAAGAATAGCGGCGTCGGAGTTCTGGCTAAGATTTTGGTGGGACTCATGGCGACGGAAAGTAATGATTCATGCATCGAAATGTTTCTCTTTTCTGTTTTTGTTCATTGAATTTGAGAGCTTGAGATCAACGTGGCCAAGTTGGTGATGTGACGAGTGGCCGCAAACAAATTTGGAAGATATTTTGGGGCGAATATGATCTGTGCTGGCATGCGAGGTCGCAACGGTTCAAGGCAAACCACGTAATGACAGTTGACAAGTAATTACTACTAATTAGTTGTAATTCACTAATTATCTTAAGTAATTATCTTAACCTAGGTGATTAAGAAATTATTAAATCGCTAATATATACTTTGAAGAACAGATTCTTCAATTTCTTTGTCAAATTTCACAGATTCTGCATGAAAAAAGTTTCATCCATTTTCACCAGAGCTAATTATCAGTCCACTGTGACTCATTCTTCCACACAGAGGCTTCGATTCTCAGCCAGTTCTAATGGGCAATACATCAAACACCATAGCTACAATCACCTGCTTCACGACCCCTCAAGAATCGTTTCGCTCAACGACGCTAAGTGCCTTCACGCACTCATCATCATCGCGGGCTCCTTTCCGACGCAGCAACCCGTTTTCCTCCACAACAACATCATTTCAAAGTATGCTGCATTGGGCGATGTTTCCGGCGCCCGCAAGTTGTTTGAGGAAATGCCCCAGAGAAATGTCGTGACGTATAATTCAATGATCAGTAGCTACTGTCGTGAAGGGTTTTCGCGGGAGGCTTTGAGGATATTCTTACAAATGAGACAGTGTGGTTTGAAGCCGACGGAGTTCACGTTTGGTGGTTTGCTGTCGTGTCGTTGGTTGGATGTCCTGGAAGGGATGCAGCTGCATGCATTGATTGAAAAAAGTGGGTTGTTTCACGTAGACGCCTTTGCTGGAACTGCGTTGCTTGGAATGTATGGGATCCATGGATGCTTGAATGAAGCTCTTGGGGTGTTTGAAATCATGCCTATGAAGACCTTGGCGACGTGGAACAGTGTGATATCTTTACTTGGTCAGATGGGTTGTTTAGAAGATTGTGTGTTGGTATTATTTGAGATGATGATTAGTGGGGTTGGAGTATCCGAGTTGACTTTCGTGAGTATCTTATCTGGTTTGCAAGAAGATGATATGGAGTTGGGAGAGCAAATACATGGTTTAGTGATAAAGAA
This sequence comes from Leonotis leonurus, assembly GCA_026898415.1. Classification (NCBI taxonomy): domain Eukaryota; kingdom Viridiplantae; phylum Streptophyta; class Magnoliopsida; order Lamiales; family Lamiaceae; genus Leonotis; species Leonotis leonurus. The sequence continues at coordinate 1,463,576 of JAPKLX010000027.1, forward strand.
TGGATTTGTCAATGTTGCTTTGGTGCACAATTGTCTGATTCATGCTTATGTAAAGTGCAGCGCCGCATGCTTGGCTGAGAAAATGTTTGAGAATGCTCCTGCAAAAGATATAGTCTCGTGGAATACGATGATTGGTGCGATGGCGAATGGTGATACGCCAACAAAAGCACTCTATATCTTCCAAGAAATGGGTTCAAGTGGACTAGCACCTAACGATACGACACTTGTAAATGTACTTCAGTCTTGTTCAAGACTGTGCCTTTTATCGTGTGGGGAATGCATCCATTCTAAGATGATTAAGAAGAGTTTTGAATCCGATGTGTTATGCGGGAGTGCTTTGATTAGTTTCTATGCAAAGTGTGGTAAAGTGGAAGAAGCGCACTTCTGTTTTGATGGCATAACTCGGAAAAATTTGGTCTCTTGGAATTCATTGATGCTGGGGTATTCAAACAAGGGCTCTTCCGTTTCAACAAGTCTTTTCCGAGACATGATCCACTCAGGTTATTGCCCTAATGAATTGTCGTTTTCTGTTGTGATTAAATCAGCACTGCTAACAGAGTTGCTGCTGCTTCATGCTCAGGCCATCAAAATGGGTTACCATGAAAATGCCTATGTGTTGAGTTCTCTTATATGCTCTTATGCTCGAAATGGCCTTATCTCTGATGCTTTGGAATTTGTAAAGCCTGATAATACCGAGCTTCCTGTTGTTTCATCCAATATTATTGCGTGGATTTACAACCGGACTGGACAATATGAAAAAACTCAAGACTTGTATGCTGCAATGGAGAGTCCAGATACTGTATCTTGGAATACTCTGATTGCTTCTTGCTCTCGTAACGGTGATTACAAAGAATCTTTCGAACTTCTTGATCACATGCGTAGATCTCAAGTGTTCCCGGACAATTATACTTTTGTTAGCCTCTTCAGTGTTTGTACCAAACTAATTAACCTTGTTCTGGGCACTTCTCTTCATGGCTTAGTTATTAAGTCTCATTACAGTTTGTGCGACACATTTGTGTGCAACATCATGATTGACATGTATGGAAAATGTGGAAGCATTGAGGGTTCAGTTAAGATCTTCAATGAGATGGGAGAAAAGAATGTCTTTTCTTGGACAGCTCTTATATCATCCCTTGGACTGCACGGTCATGCCAATGAAGCTATTGAAAGATTTAGGGAGATGGAGAGAACGGGTATCAAACCCGATAAGGTTACTTTCATGGCTATCCTCTCTGCTTGTAGGCATATCGGATTGGTGAAGGAGGGGATGAAATTCTTTGAGGAAATGAAAGTAAAGTACAGTGTGGAACCAGATATAGATCATTATCTCATTGTTATCGACCTATTGACAAGATACGGACGCATAAAAGAAGCCGAGCAGCTTATTCTGGGAATGCGTATTGCACCCAATGCACTGATTTGGCGTACTTTTCTTGAAGGGTGCAAGAAACAAAGCAGGGAAGGAGCTCTTGCACTTGCAGCATAAACCTCGGACGAGACTGTTGAAGTCTTCATAGGAAGGTACATTTCTATATAGTTTTCATTGCTTGCATCAGTTTTAATACTTGGATAAATATGTGTGGAAAGATTGAGGAGTACTTTGTTTTAATTACAGATATTGCACTCTTTAGCTTGTTTGATTATGAAGATTAATGGGGTCTGTTCTGTTTCCTTTTCCATATCTTCCAGTTTTGGCTTCTGCAAATTAGACGAACCTTGCCCGGTTTCTTGCCTCGCACTCTTTGTTTCCGGGGCACGATGAGGTTCGGTTCTTGATATTCTAAACCTCACATATCGATCATGAAAACTTGACTAGTTTGTTCTCTGTAGATCAAAAGCTGTAGATTACGCATTCATTCCAGATTGAAGTGTACGAAGCAAGGCAGCATAAGTTAGAATATTACATAAGATGACTTTATGCCTAGGAAAGGTAGATACCAAAACCTTCCCCACTCATCAGAGCTAAGAACCCATCAACAATCCCATCCTTTCTTGAAATAAAACACTTGAGTGTTAGAACCTCTCTTCCTAATGCCCTCTCTGTCGAACCACCTCCTCCACCACCATCACCGCCACCTCCGCCTCTCCGATGCCAAAGCGGTTGGGTCCCCACAACCACACCAACCCCCTAATCTGGTGTGTCTCCATCATCTGCGCCATACTGACAGTGGTTGTGATCATAGGTGGCATAGTGATCTTCATCGGGTACGTGACAATCAGGCCGAAGGTGCCCCAAGTGGCCGTCACCCGAGCCCAGCTCGACACCATATACTTTGACGAGGCCAACTTGCTCATGCTGCAAGTCACCATCGTGATCAAAGCAGAGAACGACAATGCAAAGGCCCGTGCCCGATTCTACGACACGGGATACACCCTAAGCTTCCATAGCCAGAAGATAGCCTACTTGATGGCTGATCCCTTCGACGTCAGAGCCAACCAGTCCATCGAGCTCAACTTTGTCGTCCAGTCCGGTTCGATACCTCTGAACCGAGAAGAAGCAGAGGCCGTGGGGTTGTCGTTGGAACAGAAAGCAATCGATCTCGAACTCATAGGGACGTCGAGGACACGGTGGAAAATTTGGCTCGTCGGTTCTGTCAAGTATTGGTTGCATTTGGACTGCAAGCTTCATTTACCGGTTGATAGAACAACCATATACCCAAGAGGGTGTAGTTCCAGGTCCAAATAAATAGGTTACAATAAAATAAAAAGCTCCTATTTTTCTTCTTCTTTGTTATTCGCAGTTTTTTGGATTAATAATGCAGAAAGAACTTCTCTTAGGATTTTAAATTTTTGATGTGTTACCTTTTACTTGGAACTTACTCTCTCTTACCTTAGCTTGTTTCATTAATTGCTTTGAAGGAGGAACTGATTCTTTTCCTTCCTCTCAAGATAATTATGCTCATTATGTCTTAACCTTATTATCCGAGTCATTTTAAACTCTTAAATTATTAAGAAAATTAGGATGATTTTACTTTATTTATTTATTTAATATTTAATTATATTTTTGGGTTTAAGGTGGAATAACTTGAATGAAGGCCTATATTCTTAAGCAAAGATGCGAACAACTTATAGCAAAACATGAAGAAATTGATGTAGGAATCTTGAATTTGTACATTTCTATAAAATAAAATACTACTAGTAAAAGTACAAAAATAAGAAGATTTGGGGTGAAGGGTAACTCTGCAGAAAATTTTAAAGTGATGCTCTTTCAGTCTTGTACCCTACATAGTCAGAACGGATCGGTATCTGTTCCGATCTCGAAAATTTTTAATTTTCTGATTTCGATCTCATTTAGAACTTAATTTCAATTCCAATCCATAGTGCAAAATTATTTTCAATTCAGACTTTCGAGTTTCAAAAATTTCCAAAAGTCCAATGTCAATTGCAAAAAAAATAGGAATTTGGGTCAGAACCGAAAATTTTCCAAAATCCCAATTTCAAATTCTCACAGTAGATTATGAGATTCCAACTAAAAATGAAGCTTCTTATATGTATTATTTTATCAATACCAACTTTCCTGTCAATAAATAAATAGAGAAGACTAAAATCCATCTAGCTCAATTGAACATTTCATTGACCAATAGATTCTTAACTTCTTTTACTATCTCATGTTTTGGAATTTTATCATACATATGTCACACATCTAGTACTACTATTTCATTTCAACTTCTATTTCTTGTGTTGATGATATTGATAGATAGAAAAAGAAAGTACACAAGTTTTGAGATCAAAGAATATGGTATATTAACTATTAACTGATGCTGTACTAAAACATGAAAGTTGACACTATTTTTACTCCTCACTTCACTCACTTATAAATAGCAAATAGTACCAAACTTCTCTTCTAACTTCTCCTCCTAAGGTTATACCTCTTCAGACAAGAAGTGGTAATTGAGGAAGAATTCTCCTCAACTTCCTCAGGCAAAACATAGTCAGGATCCTCCAACAACTGCACATCCTCTGCTAACTCTGTGTCTACCCATTTACACCAGTTCATCTCCTCGCTATCGACGTCGTTTTCCCACTGGAACGCCTCCTTGTTCCGTTGCATGCTGCTCACCTTCTCCATCAACATCACCAGCATCTCGTGGTTGAGCACTTCGTAGTCTCGATACGTGCATATAGCGTACACGTACTGCACGGATGCTGATACCACGAAGAGTGACCTAACCGCGTGTATCAGCTTCCCTTGTCGTTCAGCATCCGATGGCACGGACCAGAATATACTTATTTCGACCAAGAATGTCACGCAAAGACCTAGATACAGCCGGTGCCTCACGTTGTAGGCGTGCTTTATGCTAGTCAGCATGTAGACGATGAATATGGCAACCGAGTAGACTAGGAAGGCGATGATGACCCGTGACTCGAACAGCATGGCGTTGTGCAAGGCGAAGAGCTTGTCTAAGGCCACAAACATGCTTGCCTGCTTTGACTCAAACTCCTCCTGCAACAAACACAGTATGGAGTAGTAATGTATATGAGACGATTAGACGAACGAACACGGTCTGCGTATAGACGTTCGGGTCGAAGAAATACACAAACCTGAGCTGCTAATATGAGTTTGGAATTCTCCACTAGGTTGTCATGAGACTGGTGCAGCTCCTTCTGCTTTTGGAGCAGTTCCTCCTGCTGTTTATGCCCAAATTCAGCCAACTTCTGCAGAGTTACCCTACAAATCAACTCACATCACTTTCAAGATTGTTTTAGTACTGCAACAAGAATTTAAACAACTAAACAAACTATGGAAGTAGTCACCTGCTCTCTTCAAGGGCTTGAGACTGAAACTTGGTGAGGAAATTGAGGCCCTCAAGAGCTACTGACTGCCCTTGAAGAAGCTCCTTCTGCTTATCCAACGACGTACCGGCCATGTTCCCGATATCGTCTGCTTTACTCTGCAGAACGCTCATCCTCGAAGACATTGCATCTCCAACTTTCCCGATCTCCTTCTCAATCTCACCCGCCTCGTTTCTCAAGTGAACGATCTCCGCCCCAAGATTCTCGTACGAGGTTTGAAGCATTTCCATTCCCTGTGCTAAACTCTCCTTCATCTTAGCCTGCCCTTCGCTTAGTTCCAACTGAGAAGAGGCTATCCCCTTAGACTGCTCGTATACTACCTCAGAGTATCGCAACACCGAGTTCACGTGATCCTCCAGCACCCTCGACGTTTGAGCAACTTGCTGAGTCCGGACATCGATTGAGGACAAGGAGTCATGAACGTCTCTTGCATTCTGCAGCAGTATCTCCCCGTGCTCTTCGATCTTCCCTAGCTTATCCTCTGCGTATTCAGCGGCGTTCTTGAGCTCGTTCACCAGTCTCTCTGTTTGATGCTTGAATGCCTCAGTCCTACACCACATACACATTAGTTGATAAGCTACTGAAACGAAACCAAAGCATAAGAATAGATGGGATTGAAACAATGCTCACTGCAGCTGGTGACAGATTGAGTTCGTCTCGATAAAGTACTCAAGATAGATCTGGTGAGCATCTCTATCCAGCTTCTGCAAACACTTCTTCATATTAGAGCTCGGATCGCAGTAAGGGAAAGAGGGTCGACCCGTGTGCCTCTGGAAGCAGTCGCTGAGGCTCCAAGCTAGTCTAGACCGGAGCTGTTCGTCTGCAAGCGTCTTTGCACACCCTTCAAACACGTTTAGATAAGCGTTTTGCCAGCAAGAGTTTGGGACGAGCATTTTGTTCTTTGCGTTCTCGATCAGCTGGATTCCCTTCTGATCATTGAGGGATTCGATGGAGAACTCGGAAGCTGCTTTCTTGCGATATATCGCCTCGTTTTTCGTATGAGCACCTTCTTCGTGGGAGGAGAAGAACCAGCCCCATGAAATGCAAGTTTGTGAAAGGAATATGAACATCAAAAGCAGGAACACATTGAGATCCATGGTTTTGTTCCTTCCTGCAGCAGTTCATTGTCAGCATACATACGTTTGCTTCATCAAATGAAATCTCTCAACACAACAACATACACGTTTCTATGCAGATATAGATTCAACACTACTTCTCTTAGTCCAAATACATATACCAAAAGCAAAGCAGCAAACACAGAACACCTCAGTGAACTTATTCATGCAAATATGACATCACAACTCACAAATCAATTCTTTTTGACAAATTTCAATTCTTTCAGCTAACTATGATTGGAATTCTGTTCAAAAACAAACCAACAATCAACACCAGTATCATCAACTTATTTATCTCAAAATCTTCCCTTTTCCATTTACTAAAAAGAACAAAAAAAGCAATAAGAAACATCAAAATTTGGAATCACACACACACACACATATATATAATACTTCACCGTTCATCTCTAGTGTCGCTCCACTTCAAAGCGCTGTGTTCTCTAACAGTTACAATTTTCTCGACAAACAAATTTGGGACATGATGAGAAAGCAAGATTATATATATGTATCTATGTCTATGTATACACTTAGAACAAGACCAGGAGAGATGGTTTGAAACCGTCGTAGAAAGAAATATATTTATATTCTCGCAAAATCAAGAAAACAAAATTGGAAATTTTATTAGGATGAGAAAGAATCGAAGAGAAACTTTCCAAATTCTGAGACTATGATACACTGTACTTCTTGAATGGAAGGGGAGACGTCCTCCTGTAGGGAGACGGTTTTATACTTTGCAGGCGCCAAATTTTGGACAGTTTTGTTTCTTTCCTTGTACGCTTGCTTTTTCTCAATGCTTTATTTTATTTCCACTATTGTTCTTTTTCTTTCCATAATTACTTTCTTTCTTTCTTGAAATCAATACATGAATGATATTGTGAATTGCACTTGTTTTCTCCCACTACAGAAGCAAAGATAGAAAAAAAATCGTCAGCTACCTTTAAAGAAAAGAAAAGGTTGAAAATAAATAAAAAGAAATAAAATAAAAGGGAAAAATAAATTATGTACCGAAGTTCTCCCTCTTGTTTTGCTGACTGTTCCGCAAAACCCAAATCACTAAAGAACCCTTTTTTTTGCTTTTCTCCAATACGCCGCCGTCTTGCCGCCGCCACCGGGCTTGGATGTGCTTTGCAGTTATTTGAAGAAGCTTGGAGTAGACAAGCCTAAGTGTTGCAAGGTGTTGGGTTTGCTGTAACGTGTAAGTCATTATTTGCTCTATATTAAGCGGAAATTCGAAGCTATTCAAACATCTGCATTTTATATGAATTGGTATATGAGAGTTTATGAATGAGAGGGTTTCTTTGTTGTATGGATATAGTTTTTGGGTGTGTAAAGCTTCCGAATCTATACATGCGTTTCCTGCTTTCGGCTTATTCTTGATTTCCTCTTGTTTATATGAAACTATTTGGAGTCGAGATTTTTTATTTTTTATTTCATTTGCTATGGAAATGATGTGATAATCCATCGATGGTTCACGAGCTTCTCTCGAGCTCAATAATGTCATGCTACCAATGCCTTCACGAGATCAAGCTTGAGTAATGTGCGTTCGAGTTTTCACTTGAACCAAATTTTCTGTGTTGAGCTGAGTTTAGGCATACAAATATCTAAACGAGATGGAGTTCTACTTCCATAGGCTATTCTTCCCCTAAAAAAGAATAGAATGCAAATCTATGGGATATAGAATTGAAAAGAGAATGTTAGCATTTTTCTCACAATAAACGAATTCATTTGTTTTTTAGTCTGAACGAAGGTTGACAATTTCCTTGATATAGTAAACAGGGGCTTACTTTGAGGCAACAGGTTCCTCTCACTCCGAGGCCTTGAATTGTATCTTGAAAATAGAAAAGAAAAATATGGAGTCTATGCTAGGGTTCAAGGAACACGAGGTGAACAACGTCATCGAGAGCAAATCCTACAGCTTCAAGCTGGTTCCATGGATGAGCTGGGATGAATGGAAGCTTGTTACGGGCTCCCTTTTCTCTTCCTCTCTTGATACTGTTGCCTTTGCACTCCAAAGAGTAAGATATTTTGATTTAGTTTCTCTGAAATTGTTAGTGTACAAAGTCTCTAATTTCTTCTCCTAACTTTGTGTTTTATTTTGTTGGTGGGTTGTGTAGATATCAACATGGCGGAGCAGAGGGGGCATCCCTGTGGCAGCCGATGTTACTGCTTCTATTGTTGAGATTCAGCAGAAAGATCCCTTTTTTAGGTATTTTCCGTTACATAAACTAAGCCATTGTAGATAATTCATTGAGATTAGCGGCTAAAAGATGAGATCTTTTTTTGTTGTTTCGTTGTTGAAACTCAGTGAAAGATGCTTACTGGGTTGGTTGACTCCTTTCCTTGTATTACTTCAAGTTTGTGAATTAGGTTTCCTGAACTTGACCAGTGGTCTTTCTTTTTAGCTGATCCAATTGATCCTTTCAAGAATTAGATAACATATCTTTTCCTGCTCTTTTCTTGATGTTGATGCTTCCCTTAGAAATGAGAGCTTAAGTCTGATTCAGATGAAGACAAAATCTTCATCTATATATAGGATCGTAGTATGTTTTCTACATTTATGATTTGGTGTATTAGTTTGATTAGGACATTAGAATGAATCGCAGAAGTACCTTTATGGTAATGTGTATACTCTTGTATTCATTGTAGAAAGGAATTGGATGAAAGTGCTTCTCTGTCGGAGGAAGTGCTGGCCATGCTATATTGCATGGCAATCGTGAGGTAACTGTATTTTTCGACTTTTCCTGGTTGGTTTTTAATTAATCTTCATGTACGCAAAGCTGAGTGTTTCGTCTGAATTCTAACTTCCAATTTGCTTCCACAAGGCTTGTAAATGGTGTGGTCGAGAAGACCCGGGAAAAAAACAAGATATCAATAGGGGAAGCGGCTGATGCTATTGGGATTCCCAGAATGCTTATTGATATTCGTCATGGTGAGTATTTTCCTTGGCCTCGACTTTTTCTGCAGTATAGTTTTGTTTGTTTCAGTAGCTTGAAACTTTTATTTGGCATTTTAATACGTGTAGAGGGTTCTCACCGCGATCTCCCTTCTCTTCAACTAGTCCGTCTTGCATCAACAAAGGTAATTTTATACTCTTGAACAGTCATTAGACTCATTATAGTTGAATGTCACAGACCCTTTTCTTTTCTTCCTTCATTCTTCCACAATGCATCTTCTCCCGTTATAACAAGAAATCAGCTTACGCGTGGTCGTAGTTGCATTGATTATCATTTGGTTTTCTTTCATTGTTTCATTGTATTTTCTAGATATGTATTATTGCAGAATATCATACATCAATTCAGTAGCTCTACTGCTAAATATAATGCAGGCTCTTGATTGGTTAATATCTTATTACTGGGAACCTCAAGAAAAGGCGATTCCTGTACAAAACAATAAAACTGCCAATCTCCGGAAAGAAATCAAGCGCAGCCTACGCGAAGTTTCTCTCTGTCTGAAGTCGATGCAAATGGCAAAACATAGTTCTGCGCATGTCGTGGGAAAACGTAAGTACTGTTTTTTGCTTTCACTTGTTCAGATGTGATGCTTTGCCATCTATAGATTGTCTTATATCCATCGTTTCTAATGCAGGTCTTAAGCAAACAGAACTCTTGCATGGGAGTCGTAAGCATCTACTACTTGGAGCTGGGAAATCGACATGTAAAGTCCGAAAAGAACGCTATGATCATATGAATCGCCCGATAGTTTTTTATGTATTGTTCATCCGCTTGTTTTTCAGGTTCTAAGAAGCTGCTGAAAAAGGCATTGACGAATACCCTCCGCTTGTATTCTTCGTTTTCTACTGAAGTCGTCTATCTTCTATTGAAATACTTGCTAAACGCTTTAGAAGCGTCTAACTTGACCGAACACTCGGAGGATCCACAATCTGTTGGTAGCACTCCAAATAGCAATGCTGCATTTGATGACTGGAAATCTGTTCTCTTGAAATTGTCGAGAAAGGAACCGGAGATGCTTTTGATACTCAGCCAGGCAGTTCTTGAGAAGATGGAGAACAACAAGATCGCAGGCTGTAATATAGGTAACAGGTCGATATTCAGTCACCTAATAGTTCACTTGCTGCATTCATTATAGAACTAATCTGTTATTATACTTCATCAGGTGAGGATCAAGCACCCGTGGGATCTGCAGAAACTCGTCGATTTGAACTGCTTTCACATCTATTCGAATGGCTCATCGAAAATCTGAGAGCACTGAACCCTTCGGGTTCAAAGGAATCTGCAGAAGCCAAAGGCTCCAAAATGGAGAAGCATCTCACTAGGGCAACGGTCTTTGGATTATTACGCAGATGCCTTTTAGCGTCCCTGCCTGGTAACAAGCAGCTCGTCGCTTCAGCCGTTTCTCTAGCACAACTCACAGGGGAGAGAGCCCTGACCCAGAAACTCAAGAAGCTCCAGTTACTGGAACACGCATCGCTTGAACAAGCAAACTCCACCCCTGTTTACGACGCCGCCACTTCTCTTTCTCAACAAGAGCATTTCGTTACTCAGGCTAAGGAGAAGCTTGAGTCGATCAAAGAACGGGTGATGCAGACCAAATGTGAAAAACGAGACCTCAGTAAGGTGGGAGCTAAGAGGAGATGGTGTGTAGCCAAATCATGGACACCATGCCCCATAGGCATGCTACCTCATACGATTGGCTTCTCGGGTAGGCTTCCGACTCTCGACTGTGTTGATACTCGAAGAGAAGCCATGGTTACTGAATCGTTTATCAAAGGAGTCAACAGCAACGGTAAAAGAGAAGCCGAGATCAGCACGGAGGTAATGGACGACACTCCTGTTAAGAAGGTCGCGATCGAAGCAGATATTCAGGTGCAAAATGAGTGCAATCTCAGTGCAGAAGGCATTAAAGGTCCCTTGATGATAGATGGAGTTTGGAGAAGAGTTGAAGAAGAAGAACTGTTTGGCATTGCATCAGCTGTAAAACTAAAGCTGCAATGAATTTTCATTCAATTTTGGTAGCCTGCAGATTACATAGACAATTCAAGATCTTTTTTTTTGTTTTCTTTTCAGTTCTTCCATTTCTTGTAGGTAAAATACATTAAATTTCAAGATACATTCAAACTTCTATTAAGCTGCAAATGCATTAATTGTGAAGATAAACAAACTAAAACTAAAAAAGAAAGAAAGTTGTGCTGACCTTAATTGCAGTGAAGTAGGCAGTTTTCATAACCGAGGGTGGATCGAAATCCAACGGGGGCGACCTGAGAACATGTAAGATGACGATTCGATCAATTATATGTTCTCACGTCGCACCAGTTGGATTTCACCACCATTTATTTGTACCATTTCCTTTCCATTATATTTCAATGAAAGCATGATGTTTTCTTCTTCCTCTCATTCTCGATAATCTAGTTTTTATAGTTGGAAAAGGGTGATGTGAACAAAGTACTACTATCAAGAATTGATAGGAATTGTACTTCAAAAGATGAAGCAAGTACTTATCAGTACAAATTTAATGATAGTACAATGAGATTTATGTACTTGTGTTGTATAATGTATAGTTTTAGAAAGTATTGGTTGTTTCAACTCATGGTGTGTAGTGATCGTTTAGTGGTGACAATTTGAGCTTGCAGAGGATTAGGGTTTTACAGAAAACCGAGTCGAGTTGAGTCAGGCTAGTTAAAAATTTTACCGTATAAAAAATAGTGTGACCCGACCAGACCCGTAAACTCGGTTATAGTTCAAAAGCGACAAATCCCGTTAGGGTCGATACAAACCATCATGACAAATCCTGTCAGGGTCGAAACGAGTCCATCCAACTTAAAACCATTGTGGACGAATCCATCACGACAAACTCTGCCAGGGTCGATACGAGTCCATCGAATTTGAGACCATTGTGGACGAGTCCATCGCGACAAACCCCGCCAGGGTCGATACGAGTCCATCAAACTTGAGACCATTGTGGACGGGTCGGATCGGGTCCAAAATTATATTGAGCTGAAAACTCCGTGGCCCAGTCCAAAACTGGGAAGGCCCATTGGTCCTGCGAATTTTGCTTGTTAATAGAGTTTTTTTTGTTTTTTGTACATATGATTTGTTTCGAGTTATATCATATATTTTTCACTAATTGAAAAATAAATTTTCTCCTAATTGAAATAATCCAATTTGAACAAACATATAGGGATAGTTTTAATAGAAGATTCCAGTAGTATAAAATCGATAATAGTATTAAAATTTGAAGGGGTTCTAGCAATTATTAAAATTATTGAATATCTCATGTTCGAACTCAAGGTAGGGTTTAAGTTTAATTTTACAATTATTAGATATTTAGATATATAAGTTATAGTTTGATGTCATTCACGTTTGAGTTAATATATGTTTTGTGTCGTTTCAGTTTAGAGGTGTTTACGGTTATAGTTCGGAATTAGAACCGAATTTAATTGTGACAGTTTACGGTTCCGAGCCGTCCAAAAAATCAACGCTAATATATTTAATTTTTTTAAAATACTAGTAATTATTTAAATTACGTATTAATGCATATAATCATTTATTTTTTCATATTTTAAAGTTATTACAAAATAAAAATAAAATATTGATCTATCGTTCTATAATACGACGAACTATTATTGGTTTCCAACTTCAAAATTTAAAATTTATATTGTAAATTTATTTAATTATTAATGTATTCATACGAGTTACGGTTCTGAATTTTTGGAATCGTAACTAAACTGTCCTCTACACAGTTACGGTTTAAAATCAAACCGTCATATACAATTACAATTTCCAAAATTACCAATTACGATTTAATTACAATTCAATTTCGACAATTCATTTTAACACGGGTAATCGAATCTAATTGTCTAGGTTTTGTTCCTGACATGGCGACATGATTGATATATGGAGGTAAATAGGCAATAAGAAAATTACAAAAACTTGTACTGAGATATAAGTGCCTTAGTGGTCCTCTATTTATATGATAGGGAAACGTGTGTCACAAACAATTGCTATTATTGAATGTGACATACCTAAATTTTGGACCACTCGTGTAATAGCATTAGATAAGATAAGAATTGGCTGATTTCTAACATCTAAATCTAACTCAATTAATATTTGGCCCAATCAGGCAATACATTTAAGACCTATATAGGCTATTATTCTACCACACAACATAATTAGTGAATCAGTAATCATTCATAAAAATAACTATCCCACTTATCCATCCAAATTTAATTTGTCTTGTAAAATATAATATTATACTTAAAATATAATATAATACATTTTAAAATACATAATTTATATAATATACATTTATTTTTGTTAAAATAGAGGACACGATCAAAGTAATACATAAATATGCAACATCCTATCTATCGTTGGTAGTAATAATATAAGTTTGTAATTAATTTTTTTCCCCATAATTTGTATAATAATATGGATGCTAAAATCGTTAATGGTAAAACCCATCAATAAAAGTAATTTAGAAAAGATGATTAAGTACATGTGTCTGTATGGAGTGGGTTTACTTTTGCTAATTGTGTTATAAACTTAAGACTTAATTAATTAGGTTTAATAAAATATCTGGATTGGGTGTTAATGGATGTTGATTGAAGTGATTTTACAGTCACTTCAACTATCACTATCATGCAATAAATTATTAGTACTATTTTCGTAAGTTAATCAGTTTTTAATTATTTTTTTATATTTATATTTGATAACATTTCAGATTATTTTATTTTATACCTAGTTCTCTCTAATAGCTTCAGTAATTATAAGTATATTTCTTCTGCACCTAAAGAGGCTATGAAATAAATAATTGTAATTTATTCTTCAGTAATTATACGTATTTCCCTAGCTGTGCTCAAATTATGGTAAAAGCGCTTTCTCTAATTTTGAAAGTGTTAGTGGAAACAGACAACTTAACATATTTCCACTAAATGAAGACGATTTTGTTCTTCTATTTGTTATTAGAAGTCGACTTCAAAAAATATATAATTATTTTGATTCATTTACTCCCCTAATCTCATATTCTCCCTCTATTCACAAAAGTTCTTTACATTTTGTCATTTTCGTTCGTTTACAAAAAATATTTACATTTCAAAATTTTCTTTTATAGTAATTGGACTCACTTAACTCATAGCACACAACTTAATTAAAAATAATAAATTATGTGGGACTCAAACTCTAATCAAGTAATCAATACACACAATCACTTAAAAATAATAAATATAGTGGGTCCCAACTCCCAAACATGACATCCGTATCAGATGAAAGTGTCAAGATCTTTCATGAATCGAGAGAGTAATATTTTGACACGGTTTTACTCACAATTTTTAATGACAAATTAACCAAATTAATGTATACGTACAGCATATTTCTTACTTTTAGAAATTAGAACTGCCATTTGTAGGATTAACAATTTATGCAAATTTAAATCTAACGTCTCGTTGAATGGAAAGAGGGAAATAAATTATAAGCCTATTTGGGCGGCTTATTCACTCCTAATTTAATATAATTAAAACATATATAAATATATAATTATTGCAGGCCTCATTTAGATAATTAAATGACTCCTAATACTCTGCACGTAATAAGTATCGAATTTAAATCTTTCCAAAATTAAATTTAATATAATTTAATTTAGTTTTAAAAATAACCCGTAATATAAAAAATATAAATAAACAAAAAGAACATCAATATTCCTAGCATTAATCAAATTTTTAGTGATTGATTACTTGCCTTAGTGTACTCTTTAAAGGTTAAACAAAGTCCAAATTGTGGCCCAACCTTTTCTCATTTCGTGGACGTTTACATTACCAAATTTTTGAAAAGGTTTTTCATGCTTTTTCTTTGGCTTCAAATTTCTTTATACTACCATGTTAGCAACCCTTTATTATATAAATACATTTTTTATTGGTCACCTATAAAAAATAATTAAATCTACAATGGATAGTTTTTTTTTTTCTTTTTTCATATTGTGTTGAAAAATATATCCAGATTTACCGACAGTTCTTCACGGGATAAATGTGAACTGGATTTCTTGCATCGATAAATTCTTGCAAAGAATAATTGCGCATATTATTTACAGGTATTAATTTTAATTATTGTTAAATAAATGTGTTTGAATGGAATTAAAAGACTTGCCTTATAAAAATAAAACTGAAACAATTGATTGCCAAAGCTATTTAGTATACTTAAAAAAGTTACACTTGACACTCAAATTTGATTTATTTACATACTTCACAAGCCGCAGCTAATTTAGGATTTTATTTGCAAGCTTTATGGATAATTGTATTGCTCTCACGAGCTTGTACAAACGCTTCTAGAGGTACTTGGTTAGCTACGACACCTAACACGTTTACCCCAAGGATGTCCTAAAGTTTCTCAACCGAACTATAGTACGGAATCATCTACAAAGATCTCAGTCAGAGCAGGCAAATACCTCTTGAAGTCATAAGAATAACACTGGGCAAATATATTCAATCTTAAGTTAAATAAATACCACAACTTCGATCATTTTCAACAGAATCATCAGACAATGAATCTAACAAAGTCTAAAATAATATCTCTCATTCAAATTTACCCAAATGGTGCATCCAAAATATATTTATATACACTTTATTTCTTTTAATTTTGTTTGTTTTTGTTTGTATTTTCTGAATAAAAGGTGGAACATAGGATAGGATATGGTGTTTATTGCAGCTTTCAAAAATCATAACAATACAAGTCTACGTGGACAGCTAACTCCAGCCTGGTAAATCTTGACTATTCTTTATCCTTAGTTAATGAAATTTCCTAAATTTCAATTATTTCAAATAAAGCTCGAAGATTTAGGAGGCCGCCGACCTAAAGCATAACCAAATGGTGCCAATGTAATTCAATTAATTTTTGTATGCAATTCAAAGTGAATATAATCTAAAGAGATTGTATAAAATAGTATAAGAGTAATAAATTTTACTATTTTAAAAATATGTCAAGCTAAATAGGATGTCCAAACAAAGAAATTGTGTCAAGTTCAGTGGAACGGAGTGAGTATTACTAATTCAATTACTCCTAATTCTCTTAATAATATATTTTTTTTAACAAACTCAATGACTTAAATAAGTTTCATACACGTTTTACATGCCTATAATTCATGAAGATTTGGAAAATAATTATATCTTAACTAAATTAATGATATCACGAACCTGTTTTATAATAGTATATATTCACACATAATTATTATATGCAAGTCAATAATAGTGTCCAACACTCTTTCATTTCATTCACACCAACACTATATTTGTATTAGTGTGAATGGTTTAAAAGAAATTCAAACTGTACAAAATTTAGTGTTTCAATGTAACATGGGACTTTAGCGCTCTTATCATGTTTGTTATAAATTTATTTGTTTCGAAATGGATACACAAAATTAGTTATTTAATTTTATGGTGTAATTTTGTCCATTTATTTTCGCACGTATATAACATATCAAAATTAGTATGTCGGTGGATTTTTTCACTCCTAAACATAGTGCATGTGATCATTTATGTAAACATCTAATTTAATTTTATACTAATGTAATCAAATAATACTTGAGTGTTATTAATTATTACAAATCGCTCTCCTATACACTATGGACATAATTCAATTATTGACATGACAATTCCATTTAATGCTATATAAATATACAAATCAATATATTTAAATTTATTGTTATTTTATATTAAACAAATATTATATTATATTATATTTTATCAATAAATTATAATTAAAAAGCTAAAAGTTAATAAAATTATACTAATTTCGTCCTGTTAGTAACGACCCATTTTCCATTTTAAAACGTTCCATTAATATTGATTTATTTATTTTTTAGGTAAAAATTATTATGTAGAATGTTTCTTGATTTTTATGTAATAGATATATATTAAGTATTTTCTTAATTTTCGTATAAAAAATAAATCAGTCGTTATTAAATCAAGTATATATGGTCATCTTCCTAATTTGTGTTACAATAACTCTGAAATCTGACATCAACCGAACTAAACCAACTTTTTTTATGCTTGCAACATTTATGACATTTTGAAAATTCAGTCCACTAGCTGTCTTATTTATTTTATTGGATATCCGTACATTTTCATAGAATTATTGATCCCCTCATCCAGATATATAGGTATTAACAATTGAATTATATGTTCATGATTTTATTATTTTAAAATTTTATATGAATTATGGTTATTATGATTTTTAGTTTAGAACTTACTATCATTTTAGAAATGTCTTTAAAAATGTGTAATTTCACATAAATTTATAAGTTTAAAAAATGTAATTTTATGATTTATACAATACAATATATAAAATTGAACTAGTGATAGGAAAATTATATTAAAATAAATATTGAGGAACCGACAGTTCGAAAACACCGGCTCACAGTTTCAAATATTTGGAATCGGAACTAAATATTTTCCTATATGATCATGGTTCGAAATTGAACAACCAACAACGATTATGATTCCTAAACCACCGTTTACAGTTCATTTATAGTCCGATTATGATAGTTACTACTCCCGCCGTCCTACTAAGTTTGATACCTTTTTTTTTCCGACACGGTTATTAAGAAGATTGTATAAAGTAGTGTAAGAATGATAAAGGTGGTAGAGTCCACACCTTTTTGAAGAAATAACTTTAGCTATTTTTGTAATATGTCAAGTTTAGTAGGACGTCCTAATAAGGAAAATATGTCATGATTAGTGGGACGAGGGAGTATTATTTTGAACACATCTAGTGATCTTCACTTTTTTTGGATACAAAATCTCATTAAATAAGGAAAACTATGCCTACCTCACAAGAATTGAATTAGATAGTAAAAACATTCTAAAATAAGTAGGTGTATTAAAAATGTTGAAACTAATTAATGTTAACGGCAGAATTTTAGGCAAAAACTATATGTCACACATGATAGCCAAAAGGCCCAAAATTGTGGTTTTAAACTTTTAACATAAAACATATATTAGTAAAAAAATTACACACAGTGCAAATAGTTCTGTCAGAAGAAAATTTCCATTTCTCCTTGAAAAACTAAAAAATTGAAATCCAACTTGCAAAATCGATTAATTAATGTGTTTGTTCCACATGAATAAAAGAGAATTTTGACTATTCTTGCTTAGCTCAAAAAGGAGTAACATTGTGTCATCAAAATACTACTCCCTTTTAACCTAAAAATATAATATTCGAATGCTCTACACGTCCTACTTTAAAAGTAAGATCTATCACAATAAAAAAAAAGAGAGAGGAAAATCATCATTAATCACTCTCAATAGTACAAATAAGAATATAAAAGATCTGAAAAAAAAGAATATAAAAGATCTAAGATATTTATTTCCACTTTAATTTAATAATTGGTGCCAGTTTAAAAGGAATAATGTTGCAGAACAATAATAAAAAGAATCAAACTACAGAGATAAGCTAATAAATAAGTTAGATTCCATTCCAAATGAACCAACCAACACCAAGAGAAATATAACCCACAAAAAATAAAGTAATATAAGAATCGAACATAATAAAAATTATATTTTCCATTCCATTAATGTCTATATAAAATGCTTAATTAGTTACATTATATAATAAGTATTTAATGGTATTTAATTATTTAAATTATTACCTATTATTTCATGGGATTTAATCCCTCTGTATAAATAGAAAATGAAACCTACCTTTTCCTCATCGCATAATAAATAACAAAGGGATAAATAGAGCCTCCAACACCTCGTACCACGCGCACGTGCTTATACTGTTTTCGCACGCGATCCACTCAGTGGTTCATTCGTAATTATATCCAAATCCAGGACTAAATTCCCAACTCGCAACGACTTTGATCTCATTTTCCCTTACTTTCGTAAACGTCACAGTTGCCGTTGGTGCTCGGACACGTGGCAGAATCTCATGCGTCTGCTTCAGCTATAAACTACCCTTCCCCTCTCTTATTTCTCTTATTTGCAAACCCTCTATTTCATCTGTGCGCTTTCCTTCTGTATCTCTCTATTTATGGTTAGGGATCTATAATAAGACTAAGCCTTCTCTTTTTTGTGCTAAGGATTGGATTCTGTTGCGGCGGCCTCTAATTCGCTTGGTGCAGGTCGGGAACTTTATTCGCCGATGAAGTGAAAAAAATAAGTAAACAGAGTATGCTCTCCAACCATACGCAATACGTGTGCTTGTGAGTACACACTGTATGTATATGCGGTTGTATCGTTTGACGTCGACGTATACTTGTATATATTTGGCGAAAATCGAGTTCCCGCCTTGCATCAACTGAATCGGAGGCCGCGGTGAATAAATATTTCGTGGCCGCGGTGTTTGGATTGACGTGGATCTGCGATTGATATAGAGCAAGTGTAAAAAATTTAAATCTCTTAGTATTTTTACGATTATGCGCAGTTTATTTATTTATTTTCTGGATCTGAGCTGACTATTTTCAGTAGTTAGAATGAATGAATGATAGATCATGTTTTTCTGCATTGGTCCTGACTTAATTATCATTCGTGTATGGAAAAAAGCTCCTCTATCGTCGAAACTGTCTCGAGGCAGTTTAATTCACATTATGATGAACATGTTTACTGATGTAGTAGTTGCTCATTTCAGCTTCTGAGAAACCTGTGAGTGATTCACTTTTCTCTGAGATTCTGATAAGAAAATATGTTAGGAGATGGTTATGATTCAAAGAGATCTCATTTGTGTATGATGTAGTTGTTGATTTTCATTATCTTTTAAGCAACTGTTAATTCTGTCCACTAGTCGTTTCTATTTTAAATTCACTTGCAATGCCAATAGTAACGTTGCTGCTCTTCAGTCTTCATGAAGCGAAAAATACTTGATTTTTGGAAAACATTAATGCATCTTCCAAAAGTATTACCAACATTTCAGAATGACAATTATGCTAAGAAGCTTCACTATGTATGAGTGCCAATGCTTTTATTGGATCCATGATATTACATGAGTTTTGCTTTCTTTCTAAGTAGGTCTGTTTCTGTGAAACATGTGAGTTGTTTCCCATGGTGTTTCATTAGAAATATTCCTTATGTTGCACTGGAGTATATGTCGTCCTACTATGGGAAAGTTGAATGGAGTTGCTGCAATTTGTGGCAATGATAATAATGCCCATGTGGCTCTGGGTAGTTTTCTTAAGGGTTATGTCTTTGTCTTCTAGTGGCATTTAGGAATATTGACATATTCCTAAGAAACATGTGCTCTTAGTTGTTGGTTTTTGAGTATCTCAATTGTGACAATCAACAGCACCAGTAGTTGTCTATTAGAATAAACACTTTGCTGTTTTTAAGTTTCAAATATCAAACTTCGACTGTAATTTGAGTCTGCAGTATAACTGACTTAGCAGAGGCACCATTGTAGATTTTTTTTTTCCTATAGTAGTATGCAATCTTGCTTTCATTATTTAAGCATTTTTAGTAGGTTGTCGTGGCACGGTTGCAGTCGTGTTTCTTTCGCTATCAAGTTTGAGGAATATGCCGTTGCTAGCTTGAGAGATCAATTTTCTCTCTACACTTGCTTCTGGACTAGTTCTCGCCTCTCGGCTTGGTTTAAATCCCGTTGATTGCAGATCATTCTTGCTCATTTACCGTGCTGTGTTGTTCTTTTCAGATGATTGTTTTAGTTTACGGCATTTGTTTGTTTGGAAAGGTAGTAAGTGACTAAGTTCAAATTCAAGCTTTGATCCATTCACAAATCTGACTTTGCAGGTTGTTGTGCAGTATGGTTGCAGCATATCTACATCCTGCTGTAATGAATAAGGCTGAAGGTTTTGAAATTTCCTTATTCTTCCACTTAACTAGGGTTTGTAAGTAGTAGTTAGAAGATCAAAACATGATAATCTGAAAATAATTAGACATGCGTATTACTCTTTCCGTCTCGTTTAAAACGGTTTGTTTCTTTTTTATTTCTTTTTTACACGTAAAATTGATAAAAAAAAATAATGAGATCTAAATTGTTAATTTAAAGAAGTTTATTAGTATTTGAAAAAGATCCCTGCTATATTATAGAATTATTATACAGGATTACTTTGAAATTAAATGCAGCCGACATAAATAAAACAGATGAATGAATATTAGGAGCCCAATAGCAACTAATCAGAAGGCCCATCTGATTCCATGGCCCATTCAAGTATCTATGTGAAGACCTATCACAATCAATACTTTCTCTAGCCAATATTCTCAGTTTCTTTTCCTGGCACTCTTATATGAGTATAATATTTATTTTTTCCATTATAAAAGACTCTTATTTTATAAATATTACTAGTATTCATGTCAAATCCATATTATATAGAAATTAAATCAATGGTAATAATATAGTATGAAACATTATATAAATCTCTATTAAATTGCACTATTATAGAAATTTGTATTCGTACAATATTTCCCTATACCAATAACACATTTAGTTGTAATGAGTAAGTAATTTCATATGTATCTATAAGTCGTACACATATATATAAGACAAACTTCTATCGAAATGATTTAAATACAATAGTTATACATGGCACCTTTTAACTAGTTTAATATTTTAATGTAATATATATTGAGCTCATAAAACCAGGAAGGCCCCTCGCCTTTTATCCTTTTATTATAAAATAGAATGTGCAAAAAGTAGGGAAATAAAAAAAACACACCCAATGAAGGTTTGATACGTGTTATTGGGTCCATTCTTGACCACCCAATTTAATAGTTGTCATATTATTACGTGATTAGCATTTCAATGATAATTGTTTGTAACAATCTTTATACTCATGTTAAAGTTGTCTTTGGCCCTGAATTAATTTAATATAACTTGTACCACTTTATTCTATGCTCTTCTTATTGTAACTTTGTCATGGCACAATACTCTCACCCTCTTACTAATTACTAAATATGATATAATTTATATTCATTTGAGTATATTAAAATAATAAAAATTATTAAATTTATTGGGATAGAGGTAGAGACAGCACTAACGTAGAATAATGAATGCCAAAATCCCAGTATTTCATTAACAATATCATAATTATAATTATTATCAATGATATTTTTATAAATTTTGGGCAGTGTTTGTTGATTTTAACACTTATATGGTTTCTGAACTCAATTAACTTTATCTTGTTAATTTATACACTTCTCTAGAGCAAAAAGGGTCCAATGGTCAACGACACTATGAAAAGTTTGAATATTTTAGGAAATTTAACTGCTTTCTATTCCAGGTTAATTTAAAGCTTTACTTTAATTTGATTAATTAAAACTTTTTCTTAATTGTATTGTGCATAACTTAGCATGCTCACGATTATTGTGTCAATATCACGTAATCATTTGAATTATCATAATTTTCATTAATTACTATTTTATTTTTTTGTATATTTTTATTATTGTATATAAAGTAAATATTATCATAAATATCATATTTAACTAAGTCACAAATTCAAACCCTACACTTAATAATCAAATATAGCATATTTTGCTAATCCACTGACCATAATTTTCAAATCACACACATCGAAATATCATAATCTACTCATAGCATTTCTTGTTTGTTTAATTATATGTCCCAATTAAATAATTGGTCCAAATAATTTTTGAAACATTAAATAATTAATGTATCTATTCGTCCTAAGTCTATTAGGGACATATTTGTTTCCATTGCTGTCGAAACTATTATTGGTATATTAAAATTTAAATCATCTCGATAAACCATAATTATAGCATAATAGACTTGTAAAACTTGTCGCTTTTGTTCCAACAAGTAATTAATTAACCATAATCTCTATGATTGGATAATAGTTGACTTAAGAGCTCGTACACAATTCCATATTTATTTTATATTTTGAAAATTTGAATTATATTAACCTAAACAAGCACTTTCCATTATTGGGGTAAAATACAATCATAATTACAAACCATTGGCACATTAAGACAAGATTATATATGGTAAGTACAGATCAGAAAATAAATAACTTTACTATCTAGATTGTAGGTAGGCCCCCTAATGAAATTCAAATTCTTGAAAGGGCCATCCCAAATTGAAATTTTAATCATTTATTTTTTACATTTGGGGGAAATTAATCACTTCCATCATTCAATTAATGACAATTAATTTATTTTTATACCATGTCATTTTAAAAAATTTGTTTACCAATGCCATATATGCATTTATTATAGTAGTATGCTATGATATTTTATACAATTATAAGTATAATAAATATTTATACTCGAGTGGAATTAATTATAATTAATGGTAAAAATATATTAAACTATTCACGTTATATGAAACATATATGGAACTATTAAAAATAATAAAGTAAATAATAAAATATTAATAAATATATCAAATATGTCATGCATATGAAAATTGGCAATAATATTTTGATCATAGCATAATGGATGATAATTGGAAGGTGATCGGGTCGTATAGTAAAAAAATGGATATATTTTAAAAACACATCATTTTTCTATTCGAGCTTTTATTCATATAAAGCTTAACGAGATATTTATTAGTATATATTCAAATTAAAAAAAAAATATCGATGGGTTTGATAAAATTATCTGGTTCTTTTTTAATTATATGATCTTATCACTTTACAAGGTGATATCCAATGTGCCACGTCTAGATATTATTGCTGCATGATACATGTTATATTTATTAATAGTTTATAATTTAATTTGACATTTTAGAGATGGTAATAATATAATATGAATAATTTAAGATTTTTTTAGTTAACCCAATTAATTAATGTTGTTTATGTGTTGTTTATTTATAGTCTTTTGGAGACATGAATATTTAGTACAACCTCTTTCTCGGACACAAAAGTAAAACCTCCTCAATTGAAGAGAAGAGTTTGCTTCTTCACTTCCACCTTCCCTCCCCTCCCCACCACTCTCCTATGTCCCTTCCCTTCCGCTCCACCTTCAACAATCCAGATAGAGAGAGAGAGAGTTTGTGTAGTGTAATAAAGAGAGTGAAACAGTAACATTCTTATATTCTCTCAATTCTTGCTCTCCGCCATTCCCTCCACCTGCAATCTACTCTTCTCTATTTTCTGTCACCTCTGACCCTGCTGTGCTGCATTACTCCCATTTATTTATCTCTTCCCTTTTCTATTCCACCATTTACTGTCCTCCTTTTTCTTTGACCTTTTTCATTTCACTTCTTCAGATTTCATTTAACCCTCTATGCTTTCTGGGTTTCTTTTTTTCTTTCCTTCCACCTTCTGTACTTAGTTATTTTTGGAGAGGACGACTTTTCTTGAAAAAGTTTAGCTTTAGCTGCATTGATCTTCATCGAAGAGGAGCGTTTTCTTTGCTGCGATCATAAAGGTACAGTCTTTATCTCTATCTGATTTTCTTGTTTTCTCTGGTTTTGTTCTGGGTGTGAAATTTCAAACGAAAAGATTATTTCTTTACAGCTAATAAGGTTTAATGAGCTTGTCTTGATTCATTTTCTTTCTGTTACCTTCCATCAAAAGAAAAAAGAAAAGAATTTCGTTTAAGACCATGTCTTCTTCATGATCCATCTATCTTTTCTTGCTTCTAATTTCAGAGCTCACACTGTGTGTGTGTGCAGTCACACACCATTTTGTTAATTATATATATATATATATATTTTCATGCACAGTCAAAGGTGAGTGCAGAGAGAGACTGACATACAACACAAGCTGCCCTCTTTTTGACCCATTCCATTCCTTTCCCTCTGTGAAGAAAAAAAACAACCTTGCTTCATTACGTCAAAGGTTCTCTTTAAAGCTTAAACACACTTTTTTTACTTGCACGGTTCCATTTTCTATGCCATCGTGCTCCCATTCATCACTCGCTGAGTTGAGCTCACGAGTCAGCTTAATGGCGTTGGGACTGAATTGGGATAGGTTTGTTTACTCAATTCAAATATACTTAATTATATTAAATTTTCTTGCTTTGGAGTAGTGATTTAGAAATCTGGGCCCTAGAGAGACGTTAGGAGTACAGTGAGGGGACAAATCACCGCAAGATTGGGTAAAATCCTATAATTTTTCGTTTTTCTTACTATAATTCTTGTGCTTTTTCTTTTTCTTGTTTGTTTTCTTCCATGAAAGGAAGTTTTAATTACTGATAATTGTTCTACATTTCCAAGCCACTTCATTTACACATACCCTCAAAAAGTATGGCTCATTAAGAGTTCTGTGCTACTTATTGTGCATTGATTTTCCTCATGAGTCAAATCTTGCATTTTATGAGTTAGTTTGTGACTTGGTAACTATGCATATAAATATAATTATTTGATGTTACTTCCCTCCTACATTTGAGAAGAACTTTCTTCCTTTTGTCGGTTTCTAAAATAAAAATCTAACATTATTCATTGCTCAAGAAACTTCATTATCATGCGCTTAATTATCTATCTCTTTCTTTCTGTCTGAGCAGGAGGGTGGTTTATATTTAATAATTACAGGCAAGAAAATGATAATGAGGAGGAGATTGGCTTGTTGTACAAGAGACATGAGAGATATGAGCATCGACTTTGATGAACAAGAAAGTAATACTCTTTCCTGAATTTATATTTTTGTTTATAGAAAAACAATGATTTGGATGGATTCTGTGATGCCCAGATGCCCCAACCGAACAAGAATCATTAGTGTGTCTTAAAACAGAGCTGTTTTTCTGTTTCACATAATCTTGTATTGTTTGGAAACTTGTCTGGTTCCAGTCATTCCCTTTGTGCATTATAGCCTACTTCACATATAGGGATAAAGGGATAGTACTAGACTGAAATACTACATGATGATTGATGAGTCATGTTTGAATTTTGCTTCTTTGGAATTAAATATGATGTTTTTATAAAGTCATACATGTACACCTAATTACCTGCCACATATGTTAATCAATGTACAAATTGAATTTTGAGGCTTAAAACTCTTAAAATGTGGAACTTTCTTGGGTTCTTGCAAATGTGCCCCCTACCCAAGTGAAACCCCACCAAAAAGAAAATTTTAATTAATATAATAACAATAGCAAAACATGAACCTACCTCACTGCAATCTGTGCCATATTAGGCATGTGGGGTTGAGACTATTTATCACATTTATTTCACTCTGCAAGAAGTAGTTCAATACTTCTGTACTGAACAAGAGCATGGAATCCTAACATTATTGGTCAGATTTAACTTGATAAAATTATATTTATAGTCACTGTTTTGGGGGCATTCTTTACTTGATGCCAATGAGTTCCTTATTCAATTTTGTGACCCACAAATATTTCAAAATTATTTCTTTCTGGTGTTTGAAATGGGGTTGGAGAGAGTGGGATGAAAAGTTTTCTGTTCTTTTATGTTTGTATATATGTATCATGTGGAAAAGTGATAGAGATTTCTCAGTAGCCCTTAATGATGAAGGAACTATTGAGTGTGTATGGCTCAATTTAATGATTAAAAAATAATGACTCAGATTTGATGGGACATGAAGAAATGTCATTTTCTTCTGACACTTCCTTTTTTAAAATTGAACAGTTTCCATTTGGATCTGTATCTACTGCAGAATTATATCTCCATGATCAGTCCATCTCAGCTCATCTTTGTTTTATTCTATTTCAGATCTTGACTTTTATGGTTGTTGCCAAATAAAAAATCTTCCCTACTGAGATCCCTTCAATAATTGACAAGCTCTGGTTGCTAACTCAATCAAGAATAGGACAGATAAATGGAAAAAAATGAAATAAAATCACCCGTGATATGCGTTGTGGACTTGGTTGGCTTCTGCAGTTGCTTGTGATTGCATTCTTTCAAATAGTGTTTGTTTTTTCTGTCGGCTTAAGTTTAATGATTGGTGGGAAGCTTCGTTTCGTACTTCATCTATGGCTGCATTCAGTTGGTGATGTTTGGTTGCTTCTACTTGTTTATACCATGTGCAGTGGTGTACTTAGATTCCTTGTGATACATGATAAGTCAAACCTTTAAAAATTACATGTATTTGCATGTGGATGTGTTAAACTATAGGAATCAAGACAAGAACATCTTGTTGCTTGTCTGTTCTTTCTGACATGTGTTCTTCCTACTATTCGTGTATCTATTTATCGCGTTATCAAACTTTATTGTTTTTGCCTATAGCTGAGGTAATGTAGGGTGATCACTTGATTTGGACAATGCCTTGTAGAGTGAAAACAGTTGAATTCAAGAAGTTGCTATGCAGTGGTTTATTGGAAGATTGGATGGAAAAACTCGATAAATTCAAATAATTTCACGAACGATTATCGTTCTTGAGGATTATGAAATATATGATCCTAATAAATTCAAATAATTCAGGGATAATGACATACAATGGCCTTGAGAGCTGCATTGCCAACATCAATTCCTATGATAATGAAAGTGGCAGCAGCAGAGAGAATGGATGTGTTACTGACTCCTTTGACGAGGATGACTCGAGCTGCTCGTCTAGTACTAATGCTTTTGGATCGTTCTCCTCTCTCCGGACGATAATGAAGAAAGACGATCAGAGTCAAGACGAGTGGAACTTCACAGCAACCCCTAGGCCTGTCCCTGCGAAAGAGAAACCGCAGCAAGCCATCCAAATATCAGATGTTGATACAATGAAAGAAAAATTTGCTAAGCTGTTTCTTGGGGAGGATATGACCGGAGGGAAAAATGGCGTTTCGACAGCATTAGCACTGTCGAACGCTATTAATCGTCTAGCAGGTAGAGAGTTAAGCAAGTTGGAAAGAGTTAATTTTCATATCAAATTATGCTTGTAATTAAGATTGGTTGAGTTGCAGCTTCTGTCTTTGGTGAGCTGTGGAAGCTAGAGCCGTTGCCGGAGGAAGGAAAGCGAAAATGGCAAAAGGAAATGGATTGGCTGCTCGCCCCAACGAACTATATGGTTGAGTTGGTTCCTGCAAAACAAAATGACGCAGATGGCCGCACTTTAGAGGTATGCTTCTCTATTTTTATGTCCGAGCAATTGAGAATACAATGCATTAAGGTCTCAAACTCGACCTCGTTGCTACATGTTCGTTGCAGATAATGACTCCAAAAGCACGAGCGGACATCCACATGAATCTTCCAGCGTTGCGGAAATTGGATTCCATGCTCGTTGTATGTGTTCACTCGAAAAAGAGAACCTAAACAGCTTCTGTTTCACCATCACTCACTCACCTCTTTCATTTCTGTAACTACCAGGAATCACTGGACTCAATGGTGAACACGGAGTTTTGGTACGCTGAGGTGGGAAGTCAAGCTGAAGGAAGAACACGGAGCGCGGGGCAGAGCATGCGGTGGTGGCTTCCTTCTCCTCGAGTACCCACAGTTGGCCTCTCAGAAATAGAGAGAAAGAGACTGCTGCATCAAGGGAAATTGATCTTTCAAGTGTTTAAAGCCGCGAAAGCCATCAACGAAAACGTCTTGGCTGAAATGCCAATCCCTATCAACATCAAGGATGCGCTTCCGAAGGTACATTCTTCTTTCTTTACATACACTCAACGTTATAAGCAGACAACGTGATCGATTTTCGTTCACGAAGTAGAAACGTTGATCATGATGTTGAACCCGTCTTTGTATCAGTCTGGAAAGGCGAGCTTAGGCGAGGAGCTTTACAAGCTACTGACTGCAGAATGTCTGTCTATGGAGGATATAATGAGGTGTATGAATCTTAAATCGGAACATAGTGCACTCGAAGCCATTAACCGATTGGAAGCTGCTATATTTGCATGGAGGGAGAGAATGGCAGAACAAGGCAATGCGTACGGCAAGTCTCCTCTTCGAACATCGTGGTCTTTCGTTAAAGATCCGTTATCCGAACTGGAGAAGACGGAATCGTTAGTGAACCGAGGTGAACTACTTATGCTGCAGCTCAAGAGCAAGTATCCTAACCTTCCTCAGACATTCCTCGACGTCACGAAAATCCAATACGGCAAGGTACATTAGAATCAACAGCTACACCATTTTGTGCCTTTTTATACACGATCATTATAATGAAAGGTGGTGTTTCATGATGTTGATTGTTGCAATGCATGCAGGACGTGGGGTACTCGATTCTCGAAGCGTACTCCCGAGTTTTGTCGAACCTAGCATTCAGCATTCTGTCCCGACTGGGCGACATTCTGCAGGAGGACATTATGAGCAACCCCAACTCACCGGTGGCAATGTCAAACCTTGTCGGAGATCGAATCCCGGGAATCTCAGACAGTCCAATGCTCGACCGCGTGCGGCACTCCCTCATCTATCAGTTGAACAGCACAGATGTGAAACAATGCAACTCTGGCGATGTTTTGGACATCGACACTAATACTGAAGAAGCAAAGATTAGCTCGGTGTGCGCGACGCCTAGCCGGAGTCGAGTTTGGTGTATTGGTAGAGAGGCTTGCCACAGTTTGTCTGCACCAAATTCTCCCTGATAAGGATAGTTGCTGCTAATATATGTAAATAACACACAAAGTTTGTGTCTTGAAGCAGAGGCTATATTATGTGTGATCTTTCCCTTGATCATGAGCCTCCTTAGCTTGAGTTACTTTTGAAACTCTTGGTAACAAAAGAAATTTTTTCTTATATGTGAAATTTCACAGTTGATGAGAATTAATTACTTCTACTTCCCTGGTTATATTGTTGTTTGGAAAATGTTAAATTGACTTTTGTGTTCTAATATTCATTAATATTTTCATCAATTTGGTAGATCTAATAATGTATTAATATCCAGATTGTGACTCAATGGTACCATCATGAATAAGTACTAATAATTCAAGTATTGGTAGCCCCTTAATTTGTTATATTTATCAAGATTCTCAAAAAAAATTTGTATGAATTTGAATTCGGGTTGAGTTAGTGTCCATCGAGAATTATTTGCAGATGAAGAGATGTTAAAGGGGCTTCTTACTTTCCAATGGATCCTCCTATAAACGCTGGTTTACCAAAAATACACAAGAAAAACACTTCGAATTGTTGATTAATCGTTAGAGATGGCTTAGAACCAACAGTTCATTATCTAATGGATCTTTCCGTTCTAATACTCTATCCAAGAGTTATCAATATTTATCAACTATGTTCCTATCTAACGGAACGCTATTGGATCAATGGCAAAGACATTGTTAAGAAAAAGATGGCTTTTCCCCCGATGAAATGAATGGTTTGGACAATTTGAGTTCAGATTTGACTATATCCTTAACAAGTTAGGTTCGAAGTTGACCTTAACAAGTTAGGTTCGAAGTTGACCTTAACAAATTAGATTGTTGTCAGATTGATCCGATAACGACCCAACCCGAACCAATATTAAAAAGCATTGTGCATTGTGCAACTTGAAAAATATTGCAAAATACAATGTTAAAAAGCAAAGCAGTTGAGTCAGTAGATACAAGCAGGAGATATAAAATGAGAGAGAATAAAGTAGCAATAAACAGTGTGATTTTTCTCCTTCCAACCCAATACTATAGAATATGAATTCTGCAGAATGCTTCTGAATTTTTTTGCATAATGGTATCATATGATTAATTTAATGTGCATCATACATTAAAAAATAGACTAAAGATGGTGAATAATTAAGGTTGGACTTTACAGTAATATTACAGTACCATAAAACCCTCTGTATTGAAGCCGGAAGGGATGCGGTGCGCCTTCCCCGATTTTAGCCACTTCGCCTGTGCCGAAAGCTGCTGATAAGCGACCTGCGTGCTTACTATCTCTTCTCTTCATTCTTCTCTTTCGAAAAGATTTTGTAAACCGAGGATTAAAAGTAAGGCGTTTTAGTTGCTAATCTCTCCTGCAGTTAAAGGTTTAGACGATGAGACGACCCAAAGCCAAACGAAATAACAAAGTAGTGAAGGAGACTGGTAGGAAAAACAATTACAGGGAGCTGAGAATTAACATAATTGAGGGTGGCTCACCGTGCATGCTTTTGATGAAGTAATCAATCTCTGAGAAGCATATGTTTCTTTGGATCAAAGGCAAGGGTTGGTGGAATACAAAGAAAGAAAAGTGACGGCGGTCAGGATGGCCTCTCGGCTTAGCTGTCTCGACCAGCCTCATGAATCCCTCTCTATTGTAGCATGGTTGAGCATTCTGACCAGCAACACTGAGCCCTCTGTCCCAAGCTGAGTTAAGAACCTACACATTCCAACTTGATATTATTTCTCATAAGAACATTAATAATATCATACAGTTTTGAATATTCACCATCCAGAATTGCATAATTGGTTCTGTAACGTTGACTCACCTGCCAATTCAGGCCCTCGGGATCCGACAGTGCATCAATTTCTGAATATGGAGCCTGAAATCCAGATATGACAAATTTCATCGTTACTGCATGTTTTTTCAGCACTTCAAACAATGGTGCATACCCATCCTGGTTAGAAGGGTTATTAAAGCCAGCAGTGAGCTCTGAAGGATGGCTAGTTGTCTTGTACCACCAGTAAACTGCTGGAATCTAGATAATAAATCTGTTAATTTTCCTCCTAATCTACAAACAAAGAACTTGGAGAATAGAAATTAGATATGTGAAGAAGTACCTTGACGACTATTTGTATATCCTCGAAGGCAAGACATGCCAGGGACAAAACGTTGTCAGCATGATCTATTAAGACCTGAGTATACCAATTCAGGAAGAAGCGTCCATAGTAACTGTCATAATCACCTCTGTCACAGAAGAACCCGGTTTCGTGAGGCTTAGAATTATAATAACCAGCATTGTCAGGGGCCCGTGCCCAGAATGCGTGTCCACGGTGTTTTGCAGCTCTTTGGAGATTATGCAACAAATATTTATCATGACACTGGAGAAAGAAAAAGATGAGAATCATAGAATGAACATGATATATGTAAATGGTAAAACATGACACTGACAGACCAATTTAGCAGCAAAAACTAATGCAAGTTACAAATTCGTGTAACAGCTCCTAGTGTCATTCACATGAACCTGACTCGACTACATCAGGAAACTAATTATATATGCATATCGTGGTGCTAAACTAATGCATAAGATGAGCCTATTTTTATCATTTTCTCCAACTAAAAGACATTTCAAGGGGAAAAAGACATTAGATCTACCAAATACCTGAAACTCACCAATACCCGGATATCTCCAGCCCATCCTTTCCGAAAAAGAAGGGTACTTCAGCTCTCCAGAAGCTCCTAGCCCAACTTCAACAGCAGAAATGAGGCCCTCAGTGAATAAGTCATCAAACTCAGTTCGGAAGCTTCTCATGAAATCAAAATAGATCTGAAATTACAGAAACATTCAGATTTATGTACAAGCTCTTATTGTGTAGGTAGCTAAATAGGAATACAGTTCGAAAGGAAGTCAAGCATATGATAATTGATAAATTCACTTCACTGGTAAGAATAGAGGTAAATCTGAGTGTGTGTGTGTGTGCGCGTGTGTTGGACAAACGGTAGGAGGTTAATGTCTGAAGCTAAAGGTCTCGGGCTCAAATCCTCCGTGGTGTAGTCATATAATTAAATTTAGTGTATAACCAAAAAGAAAAGATAAATCTGAGAACCAAAGCATAAATCAGACAGAACTACATAGAATTTCCAAGAAGCAATACTATAAATGATAATATCCAGTTTGCGGTTGGATCTTAACATTTAGATTCTTGAATGTTATTTGGTAAATACAAAATAAGCAAGCAGATTTAAAATGGCCATTTAAATGAGATGGATAATATAATAGCTAAATACCTCTATGCCAGTTCTTCCTTTAAGTACCCGTTCTTTGTCAATGCCCCATGAAAGGCACTCAGTATTTCTTCTTCCTTCACGATCAGTGAAGAATATATCCTGATTGGTTTTCCCAATCTCCAAAACCCATGAAGGAAGGGATATAAATATTCCGCCGGTATCAGATCCACCATATTCATGAAATGCCATTACCACCTTCAGAAAAGTGAGACTTCAGAATATTAACCATATAAAACTTGAAAATAAAGTTACTAACTACGCATATCTTCAGGAAATTCCTTAGGCACAAAAAAAATTGTATTTGGAGTCAGGAGATACATGTAAAAGGAAAATCATAAATGGAGTTCAATTGAAATGATGTTATATATTGATTGCTTGTTGACCATGTTATATGCATGAATGCAGGACACTCAATATTTGGGGGCTTAAGAGTTATAAAACATTCTTGGTGGAAAAATAATGTGAATGAAAGGCGAGCAATGATAATAAGACTTTTTCTAGCTTATTAGTAACAAGTCCATCAAACCCTCTATAAGACTTGAAACCCCAATTACCTGCAATTTCATCCCAAATTCTCGGATAATGTTAAACATCTCTCTGTATCCTGCCCATTCATATTTCTTTGGTGTCCAAGCTTCAACAATTCCCCACCAACAATCTACGACAACACCATCAACATTTAAAGACCTCAGATGATGTAATTCCTCTTTAACACCTTCCGAATCCATCAACTGGCAGAAATTGTTGATCAAGCCAGTCTGCAATAATCATATGCAGAAATTATTTTGTATATTTAGAAAAAGTTGCATACAAATAAATAGAGTAAGCTCTCAGGCTTATTTTTTATGATTCAAAAAGACTTTGAAAGAACATAATACTTACTGCAAGTCTCGCATAAACAGGGATATACGAGGTTTTAGGAAGACCATTTCCATGCTCCCTGCACTGAACATCTTGCACAAGCTACAAGAAGCAACCATAATGTAGAGAATTATTCATTATGCACACAAACGAAGTATGTTTGTCCCTCAAGCAATGCCTTGAAAATTAAGTTTAACACAAGTTTAAGAAAACCACAGAAGAGGACCAAGCAATGTTTACGTGCCTCCATCATGTATATAAGATGGAGTAAGGTCCCAAAATAACGAAGGTTTTTTTATTACAAATTTAAAATATACCAAATAAAATTTATAAGTGGAAAGAGATACAAGAATGCTCAAGTGTGCGAAGCAGTTAGCTCAAACCGCAAAACGGATACCACCGAATCTGAATGAAACGAAAATAAATTCCAATACTGTAGTATACAGTAATCTTCACATCATACTGAATGAGAGCTGGGTATAAATCTATATACTAAGTGACTAACTTTATTAACATATTCTCAAGGCTTTACTGATTTTAGTATCAGCACCGACAGGATCCTTTTGCCAAGGATCTATTTATATGAATGAGTCAGCACATTAAGTTTGAGTTTCCTTCAGAAAGTAGGACAAATTTACAAAGAGAGATTATTTAAGTTTATGTTTCTTTCAGAGAGTATGACAATTTTTCAGAGAGAAATTATACCTGGCTTGCATTCAAGCATTCAGGGGAGCCGATGGCGCTGGCACTTGAATATTTATCAAGCTTGGCATCCCTGTCTGCTACAACTGAATCAAGGGATGCTGGTGACAAGTCCCCATCAACTCTGAGAGTTGAAGGCTGACAATCAACGGATCTTCCAGAGGAAATTTTCAAAGCACCAGAATATAATGGGCTTTCAACTGACCTAACTGGATTTATTCCCTGCTTCAAATTAGCAGCATCTAATCAGAAACACAGCATGGTCTTGTCATGTACATGATATAAAGATGTCAGCCAGAAACAAGTCACATCAATACATTATTGCTAACAACCAAAATCATCAAGAATCAGAACTGCATAATAATCAGACAAGAGTAGTAGGACAGAGCATCAGGTAAAAGTTCAGAGGGTGAACAGGATGAGAATAATTTTTGAAAAATAAATTCTGAAGTTTGGAGGTAGAAAATCATTATATGAGACTACAAGTGAGCAACGTATACTTAGAAGATAGTTATATTGGTTTACGATTTACATTTGCAGTTTTGCACCACTCTGATATACAGAGTGACAGTTCCCAGCTCTCTGAGTCCCTACTCCCTAATAGTTAGTATAGCTGGGAGTATGAACAGATGGTGATAAAGATATGATGTGTTCAGTATTACTTGTTTCAAGACCAAGTACTAAAAGTGATGTCTGATCTAAGAAATTTTTGTGGCAAAAATGTTAAACTTATGTCTGCAATTAGTAAAACTTGAAGACCAACAACCATTCTCCTCACAAAGATAAAAACAGTAGCAAAATATAGAGAAAACATATTACAAATTCAATATCTTGATTTTGATCATAAAACTTTCTTAGGAGCTAGCAATATAACACAAAATGAATGATATAAGAATATAAAACATAATAAAAGAGCTAAACACCTTATATAAACTTTAACTAAACAGTAGTGTCAAAGCCAACTAGCTGGCTATACGCAACCTGTTACTTCCACTGTGGCAATGTAAAATCACAAAGAAGAATTTTTTAGTTTCAAGAATTAGCATGTGATCCAAATATTCAAGTATCTAAACCAAAGCAATTCCTTTCTTTCCTTCTCTCAGTGGAATTTTCATACTGAGCAACACAAACTGACTACCGACATTAACAGAAAACGCCGACATTATTACAAGGTCTCCAAACATAGCCAATCTTGAAAAAGAATATATCACATAATAAGAAACCAGGGAAACTCACATTCAACTATTCAAGTAACAAAGCACGTCTTATCCTAAAACAACCATAATTATATCAAAACCGCAACACGCAACACAAACACTACAACAAGACGACAACATAGAAGCAACAAGTAACACTCACCGCAGTAGAAGCATTACAATTATTCTGTTGAATGGAATTGAAATGAGAAATCGGCAGCTGCTGCGTTGGAGGCTGTACGAGAGCAGGCTGCGTATGCCTGTAGGTGGTGCCGTCGGGCTCAACGGTCCATCCCGCCTCCCGAGCGAGAGCGGCGATGACGTCATTCATGTCGGCGCGTGCAGGCAGGGGGAAATTACCGTACTGCCGGAGGCCGGCGAGCATTCGGCTGGTGATGGCTCTCCGGTGACGTTCTCGAAGTTTCGTGCGCTCCTTCTCCTTATCCCTCTCCTTCCTGCTCTTTATCGGAGTGGTGGCGGTGGCGGTGGCGGTGGAGGTAGCGTTGTTGTTGTTAGAGTTTGTGGCGGCGAAGCCGCGAAGGCGACGTTGGGGCTGGGGTTGCTGGTGATACGGCTGGGTGGAGGTGCTGGCGGACGGTGGCGGAGGAGGAGAGTGGTGGGGATCGAGATCCTGCGGCGCCGCGGTGAAACAGTGGTTCATTGTGTTGGCGTTGGTGTTCATAGTTGCTGCATCTCTCTCACTCAGCACCACTTCTCAGCTCTCTCTCTCTCTCTTCTCACAGAGACAGACATCTTACTTGGTCTTTTATGATTATTTGCATTTCACTCCCTCAAGAAAGTATTATTTGCCGGTTTGCATCAAGGTGAAAAAGGCTTTTTGCAATGTCAAAAATCAAAATACTTTTCTAATCTTTTGCAATCAATTCACTTCACTGATAAAGTACTTTATGCTTACGTGGAATATGTTTTTAATTTCAATAAAATTTAGAATAGATGAAAATTACTTTGGTATAGCGATAATTTTATTTGGTAAGAAAATTTATATTTTATTTAATATGATAATGTATTGTATTATTTATATATTAAATCGAGCTCAATTATATTATCAAATCAGGTCAATATGATCCTAAATATCATATATAATATGATATTTTTATATTATATATTCATATTATAAAATTATCATCATTAAAGTAAATATATATATGCATGAGAGTATGCAACTTCTATACCAATTTATAGAACCGCTTGTTTACTTTCAGCTAATACAATTTAATGTATATATAACTAATGTGATAATATTACGTAAATATATTTTTATTTTTTGTTATTTTTCAAAATAACTATTAAAATATGCTATAATTAATAAATTTTAATTGAAAAATAATAATTAATAATTTTTATTAAATTTTTATTATTTATCGATTTGACATGTCACACATAATTTTTAAATGGAGCTTTACTGTATGCTGATTCCCACATAATATATGTATATGGAAATTTCAATATTTGAACATATTAAAAAGCCATAGAATTTCGAGTAACTTAAAAAAACAAGTAGAGGGACTATTTTTAAAGCTGTATTAAGAAAACAGAGTAACTACAACACACAAACACAAGCTTTGCAGTACAAAGGGAGCTTTCAGTTGCCACAAGCTTGGCATCAACTCCCTGTAGTTAGCGAGTCGGGTCAGCAGATGTCCCGTCTACAAACCGGGCATACCCTGAGACATGAAAACGAGGTACCTCTGGTTACTGAACGAGGAGACACTCCCGACTTGCTAGGAAAAATCGCAGAAAATCATGCAATGGGAAAAAGTTAGAAGAACACCTGTGGATTTCTTTAAGCCATTTGTCAACGCATGCTCCATGAAATTCATGATGGCAAGGTAGAATCCGGATAGCGTCTCCATCATCGTACTCAAGAAGACAAATGTAACACCTGCTTGGATTTAAGGGACACAAGGGAAAATATTGAGTTGTTATATGTGGATAAAAGAGAGGATTATTGGAACATGGTTCGTGCTTCTAGGTATATGAACCCAGGAAAAAAGGGGTGTAGTGCAATGTAAATAGCCACATTCTACTAATGGACTCATGAGGAGCCTCTATTTCTATATCTTAGAAAAGTACTTGCTAGGGAGAAGAATTAATGTAAGAGATAACCAAACTTGTTCGTACTTATGTTTCTCAACAGAATGAAAGAAAAGTGTTCTTTTGACTACTCTACAATGACTGGTTGTTACATGCATGTATAAAATTTGAGGTTAGAAAACTTTCAAGAGTATCCATGAGAATTCAAACATGCTAAAAGTAAGGAAGTTAGAAAATTTGCACAACTGGGATGACCTAAATTTCAAGGAATACTAGTTGAAGAAATAAAACTAATTTCATCTTAGCCGGAGGGTTACTGCAAATATGATTCGTAACTATCACTTACTGTGCAGTATCTTCACATGACTTCGTTTTGAAACTACCAAATATCTTCAAAGGCAGGGAGTCCACCACTTCAATAGGTGCGGGAACAGATCCAAATGAAGAAACAGAGGGCCGAGAAGACAAAACGACAGATTGCTGGTGAATTTCATCCAGAACCTAATTAAAATGAGTGCAAAAGATTTACTCTGTATTAGCAAGGAAAAAAGACATGTGCATAATGTACAGAGAGATCTGTTATGTTACCTCAAATAGAGCCTCTGCTAGCATGACAATTCTTGATATGCTAGCCCTAGCATTAGCATCATCATTTGAATTAGCCTCTCGAGCAGCAATACGGCATGTGCAATGACCACCTTGATGCTGACCAGATAAGATGCAAGACCTCTCCTGAGAAGACAAGTTCTCAAATCGGTTTCCCATTCTCTGAAGTGCACGCACCTAAGATAGGATTAGTAGTAGATTGTTATACCCGACGTTGAAGACGAGAACTGAAGGTATCCATCACATGAACCAAATAACTTAAATTGCTTAGGCTCAATAGTGTTCAGACATTACAATAGGCTGCAGACAATTGTCTCAAATATCCTTAAGAGTGATTTGCAGGTTTCGGCGTTCAGGAATTATTACAGAAGATGCTTATGCATGCCACATGAATCACATGAATATACATATCTTAGATGTTGCAGACAAGCTCATGAGTCAGAAAATGAAATGCACAAAATTCAAGATAATGCATCTGTTGCATTTATTAACACGAATTTACAATTACATAAGCTGCACGGATTGTATGCCAAATAAGTTAGAAATACTCAATTACCTGTGATCTTATTCTTCGCCGCCGCTCCATGAAATTCGATCTGTGCTCCAGTAGATCTCTATATCTGGTCTCTCTAGCTCGTGGGGTTCCATACACATTATTTTGACTACCATAAAAGGGGTTTGGAAAAAGGGAAGGGCCATTGTCAGAAGTGTTCGGATGACTGGAGTCATTATCATCAAAGGATGCATCCAGCTCTGCATGGCCTACACCCTGTGCCCCGGTATTATGATGAGGAAGCCTCCCTTCCCTGTCTTGCTGAAAATGATCCAAGTCCATATCAGAAGTAGCACTTCTACGAAGAACTCTGTCACGAAGTCTACCAACACTTAATGTTCTACTAAATCGAACATTCCGTTCATCAGGTTCTCGAGCAAGCCGTCTAGCAGCATGCCTTGTTCCATCATCATCAGTGTTAGCATGATTTAAAGTAGAAAATAAATCTGGATTGCAATCCAATGCTGTATTATTTCTATCTGTCAGGATGTCCTGACCATTATTTAACTGTCGGTGTCGGCTATCTGGAAAACTTCTGGAAAAATCAGGATTTGAGTTAGATACATAATTTTCATCTTGCCTTCCAGGAGACCTACTGGTGAAGCAAGCAGGGAAAAAGTCACAGCCTTGTGGCTTCTCATTTTTATTTACATAACTACTTGAGGGGTCAGCACATTCTTCTTCCTCCTCCTCGTTTGAAATCGTGAGGCCTGTTGAAGGTGCAGGATGTGATCGAGTGGAACCCACACTGTTACCTCTTGTGAGACGGAAGCTCAAGTTCCCAGGATTAATACTAAGGCGAGAAAGATACCGGCTAGAAGGATTAAGTGACCAAGAGGAAGAAATCCTAGAAGTGTTGCCTTCTCTAGACGCATTATTGGTGAAACTAGGTTCACGCCACTGGTGGAGCTGAATGCCTGAGTTTATACAGTTCAGGCCATTACTCAACTCAACTTTATTTGTCCTAAAACATTCAGCTGAAACTGGACAAGAACCTAACTCATTCTCACTTGGACAAAAGACAGTCTTTCCATTTTCTTCACTTGGGCCATCAGGGACCTGAAATCTCAAGATGATGTTAATTTTTATGACATATTAATAATGCTTAATATGACTTCTTAGTTGAAACACAGAAACAAAAGCCAATTTTTACTGAAAAAGAGTAACACAACGGAAAGTGCTTCATGAACAACACGATTATGCAGCACAACAATCACTGATAGTGCATGCACGACCCATTTCCACCATCTTTCAGCTCACATATGAATCGGATATACACAAACAGCAAATCGCCGAAGAAAAGAAAAAGTAACCACAACGACTTGACCGAAGAAATCACCTGAGGCTCATCAAAATTATTACAGTGACATCGGAGGTTGGGAGACTTCAAACCTCTGCTTCGGCCGGACCTACTCCTCCTAACGGCAGCTGCTGACGACGACGATAAAGTAGACGAAGAAGAACCCGCCGATTGTCCTGCAACATTGTGCTTGCTACTGCTCAATCCCATTCTATTTTCATTCATTCATCATTAAAACGGACACTGAACAAAGATATGCCACAAATACTGGCATAATGTTGAATGCCAACACATGTCCAGATCCAGAATTTGATAATAATAATAATAATAATTGCGATTGAAGCTAAATGTATCAGTATTCACCGGTTAATGATCGTAGGCACTGTGTAGTAGGGGTCGGTGTGGAAGTATTTGGGGATTCAAAATTAGTGTAAGAAATACGTGGGAAACGACGTCGTTCACGTTTTTCTTATACCAAAAACCTAAAACGGCGGCGTTTAGTGCTCTTATAAAATAAAGATCACAGCATCGGTTAGAACGGATAGTTGTTCTGCTACACTCTGCAAGTCTACAGATCTCAGTTTCGCCCTCGATTCTGCAATTCCTCTCCGATCCCCAAAGTAAGATCCATAATTTTTGGCTCTTCAGTCGGAACTATAGTATAGATTTACAAGTTCATGTTCACGATTTGGAGGATTTCTTTTTGTAATTTATGTGCAGTTTATTTATATTGATAATTGAATTGACTTTTATCTTTTTCTTGTGGTCATTCGATCATTGAAGCTGTTGAGCATTCTATTTGTTTATTTATTTGCGTGCCTATGGGGGCTCAATGATAATTTACGGAGGAATGCTTTGTCCTGAATAATTTGTTTTGGAATTGCTGAGGGGTTTTGCCTTGGGTCCCATCCTTTTGTAAAACTTTGAATTCCTTGGTTTGTGACCTCTTTTTATTACATGAATGTGTATATTTTTATGGAAAAGAATATGAATATTATAGATGAAACAAAGTTGTGATTGTGGGAATTTGTAAATCAATCAGAGTGAATGGATAACGAGCAGTTGAGTGGTTTGTTTTCAAATAAACTGGAACCAATATGTTTGTCTAAGTTGTGTATGCTTCCTGCTTATGCTAATTGCAAACGGTGGGATATTGTGTTGTGGAGCCGGTTATGAAATCTGACATGGTATTACTTTTATCGTTCTTGTGTAACAGATGATTGATGATCAAGACTTGGGCTTCTTTGCCAACTTTCTTGGTATTTTTATATTTATCCTGGTGATTGCTTATCATTACGTGACAGCAGACCCAAAGTATGAGGGGAATTGATGACTTTCATTCTCACAGTACCAATGCATAGATTGCGAGAGTATGATTGTCATGCGACGGTTAAGTTTTGGACAAATTCAAGAAAAGAGATTTATGTGATATAGTACTTTTTGTAAGACGAGACAGTTAATCTAGCCTTACTTTTAATCCTTGGATAATTTTCGAGATAGACAACTCAGAAAGAGCTTCATAGACTTCACCCCTGCATCAGTTATCTGTTACCCCCTCTATTTTGTGGTTTTCATTATTCTAATTGTGTGCATTAGAGACAATTATTGAAAAGGATGTTGCTAATTAGAACTAGGACAAAATGCCTTAGGAATTAGTACTGACTTTCCTGTATTGCTTTGGTGTATGAAATATGAATGCTCAACTTACTCAACACCTAAACCAGCAATGCCTTTCACGACATAGAATCTGCTTCTTCTTTCACATGCCTTTACTCTTTCTCATAGCCTCTTTTGATAGTAGTTATTAGGAAGGATGTGAAACCAGCTTCATCCTCTACCATCGTAGTTCCAGCACATAGCCGCCTACTACAATCAACTGGACCGCACCCAAGTTTTTGTCGATAAAGAAATCGCTTCAGCAAGTGCAGGAGTATATCAAAATTTGATAAGCAATGCAACTTCAGAAAGGTAACAGGTTTATATATCACATCATTCACATTCACATAACTACATTACATGGGCAGCTTACTCATCCTTCCCTTAGCTATTACACATTTACTTCAACAAAAACATATAATATATACGTACGTACATGCATGCATACATATATATAATACTATCATTAAGCAGATTTACTTAATTCTTGGGCTAGCAGCAACAGCAGCACTTTTACACCCAAACCCATTCTGCCTCCTCCCTCTTGCAACAGAGCTCCCATTTCTGCTTGATTTTGAAGAGAGTGGCCACTGCCCATTCGTTATCGCCATATCCCTCAAATTATGAATATTTTCTAGAGTTTCGATTATCGCAGGCATCTTGGGCCTGTCTTTCGGGTTCAGGCTCACGCACTGCTGGGCCAAAAGGCCCATTTCTCGGGCCCCCTTGATCGAGTACTGGCCCGCGAATCTCGGGTCCATTATATAGCCCAATCTTCGGCTGCTTATCAAATAGGGCCGGGCCCAATCCACCAGATTTTGCTCGTTTTGGGCCCGGGTCTTGTCCATTGCTCTTCTCCCCGTTAGGAGTTCTAGTAGAACCACTCCAAAGCTATAGATATCACTCTTCGTAGTTAGGTGACCTGCACCAAATAAAATCCCAAATTATTTAATTTTATACAAATATATTACAAAGAAAATAAGATACCATATAAGAGAAAATT
Organism: Leonotis leonurus; assembly: GCA_026898415.1. Taxonomy (NCBI): domain Eukaryota; kingdom Viridiplantae; phylum Streptophyta; class Magnoliopsida; order Lamiales; family Lamiaceae; genus Leonotis; species Leonotis leonurus. The sequence goes on from JAPKLX010000027.1 coordinate 1,505,999, forward strand.
TACCGGTATTAACATATTCAGGAGCGGCGTAGCCGTAGGTACCCATCACACGGGTGGTGACGTGGGTGTTCGACCCTTCCGGTCCCATTTTCGCGAGCCCGAAATCAGATAGTTTAGCGTTGAAATCCTACAATTGATCAAATTTGAATGCCAATAATTATTAATCTTGGCTTATTATTTACTTATGTTCCAATTAAAACTTGAAATAAATGGTTACCGAATCAAGTAAAATATTAGAGGCCTTGAAGTCACGATAAATGACTGGGCTTTGAGCTCCATGAAGAAAAGCAAGGCCTTTAGCAGCACCAATAGCAATCTTCAGCCTTGTTGCCCATGGCAAGCAAATCGACATTCCTATAATTAATTAAATTTGTATTATAATGAGATTTGTTTAAAACAAAAACAAGAATTGGAAGTTGTTTTATACTTTTGAAGAGATGATTTTCCAAGCTGCCACGTGGCATGAACTCGTAGACAAGAAGCCTCTCTTCATCTTCACAGCAGTAACCAATCAACTTAACCAAATTTGGGTGCCTCAACTGCCCAAGAAATATCACTTCCGCCTTCAACACACACCAAATTTAGTCTTTAGAAGATGAAATTATTCCAAGCATCTTCTAACAAAGAAAAGAATCACAAACAAACATGTTTAGCCAAATAAACACCACAGTTTTGACAAACTATTTCAATCATCATAACATTAATACAAGCTAATGCAAAGCCGGTTATTCCTAAAGTATAACGTATTTTTAAATTCAAGACATCTTTTAAATTAAAATAACACATGAAGAATTTTCTTCTTTTTTTTTTAATTTATGTGGACTCTTATTAAAAGTCAAACTTCAACTACTTTTTCAAAATATTGGATACCAATCTACAAGCAAAAATTCGTGCCAATAAATGTTTTAATAACAACAAAAATATAATAAGTCCATTATTCGGATTTCACTTATTTTTTTATGAAGTTTTCTCAATCAAATAAGATATATATATAATTTATTTTCATAATTTTAATGTCACTCTTAATCGATATTTTAGAGTTGATGAAATCAACAATGAAGTATATGATATTTAAAATTTTATTTTCTCAAATAAATATTAATAATGTTTAATTTTATATTATAACAAATTGAGTGATTATACAAAATAGCCAAAAAAAATTGTGAAAGGCAAATAATAACCACCAACATAATAATATTTAAATTGTATCCATTTACAAATTTATTGTACTAGAATACTCTTATAATTATATTTTACATTTATGAGTATGGATAGTATGAATTGTATCGAATTATATCGAATCGTATCATTCATACGTGATATTTAATATTATTAAATTGTATGTGCGTATGAATCGTATGAATGAATATTATTTATACATTTCATATCATCCGTACTATTCATACAATTAAATTTAAGTAAAAGGGTATTTATTATAATTCACATTCAAAATGACTTGAATTTAAATAGTTTTATATTTGTAACTATTATTTTTTAGCTAGTTTTAATTAACACTAACACTAACGAAATTTGTATTTTTAACAAAAATAAGATACTAAATCTGAATCCAAAATTATTGATTAGAAATTATTTACTAAAAAGAAAAAAAGATTGAAAGAAGCTTACGAGCCATTCACGGTGGCCTTGAAGGCCTTCGACGTTGAGAAGCTTAACCGCAGCAGGCTGAGGCTTCAAGCCAGGCTTCAACCCCTGCTCCAAGTATCCCTTGTGGACCCTACCGAACCCTCCTTCCCCCAGCAAGAAATGCGCCGCGAAATTCTGTGTGGCGCCGCGCAGTTCCGCCAGCTGGAAGTCGTACAAGTCTCCGGCAAACGTCTGCGCTAATTCTTCGGTTATCCTACCGGAGCTCGACCTCAGGCTGCTGTCGGAAAACGACAGCTTCCTGAACGACGGGAGCTGCGCCGCCGGCGAGGCAATATTCTTCGACACCTCCGATTTGGAGGATCTGCAGCGGCTGATGTTGCCGAACACCGTGCGCTCGTCGGCGGAGCAGCAGTACCTCGCCGTCAATGGCTTCCATTGCTTCTTCGCCTCCACCTTCATTTCTTCTTCTGTGTTTTCTTTTGCTGTGTGTTGATGTTGCTGTTATTATAGATGAATGGATTAGATTGGTTTATTTATTAGGAATTTTTTATTTTGGTGATTTTGTTTAGTAGAAGGATTATTGGGCAATGGAGTCATTAATATGGTGCCGTTTATTTTGTTTATTAGAAGGACTATTCAAATCTTGACTCGATATATATTTTCACTAAACGAATCAAATTTAAGACTAATTATTTTTCGAAAGATTTGAAAACACGTTTGAATCTAATCTTAACAAGTCAAACTTCAAATAATCCACGAACTTTGTTAATCAGCATGTTCACGAACGTTAAAAACGAGTCTAACTCTGAATAGTTCGCGAATTTTATATATAACTAGTTCATGAACTTGTTCAATAACGTATATATATTAACATAAATAATTTAATAAACAAGTTTTTTAACGAGCCCGAACTCAAAATTTTAATGATAATAAGTTCATGTTCAAAATTACTATTGAATCAAATAAGAAACTAACTAAACTCGAGCTTGGTTTACAAAGCTTGAAATGAGCTCGAGTCAACTCGAACTTTCAAATTTCCAAACAAATCAAACTCGAGTCTGACAATATTTTTCGGTTCAAATAAATTTGATTACAACATTATATATATTGTGATTTTGTTTTGGCTAGGTTTTGGGGTTATATATCCTTCTAAGCAAGAAATTAATTGAATGTTTTGCTAGGATGGGAATGTTTTGAGGTATAAGACATTATAGCTTTAACTGCTCCAACCACTCTACTAACTAGGGTTTCTTATATTTAATCTTGTTCTAATCTTTGGTTATGGATATGTCTATATATTGTGATATATATTATTTATATATTTCATCACATGTCCTGTAGTTAGTGTCTTGGTGCAGAAAATTGTCATTTCTAATTAATGAGTTCATTAGGGCAAAACTGTCGGCTAATTGCAGAGTGGGACACAAGAATAATTTTGAGAAAAAAAAAACTATGAATGGTGAAGTGAAGATAGAGTATTGTTTGAGAGTATTTGTTAATTATACAAACTAATCAAAAAAATATTTTAAAAGATAAATAATAGTCGCAAATATAAAATTATTTAAATTATAGTCATTTTGAATGTGAATTATCATAAATACCCTTTTACTTAAATTTAATTATATGAATTGTACGAATGGTATGAAAAGTATGAATAATATTAATTCACACAATTCATACGAATGTATAGTTTGATAAAACTGAATATCACGTATGAATGGTACGATTTGATACGATTCATACTATTCATACTCAAAAATATAAAATATAATTATATGAAATCACATTCTAGTTCTAGAAATTGAGGTAAAGATTTAGGATATTCTCTTTCATTATTTTACTCTCTTAAATGATATATATGCATACATATATAAAAATTAGGATGGCATGCCTTGCCATTGACGAATTAATGCAAATTATGAAGCTCTAAATTAACATGTACAGCGTCTACATATTCCTCTCATATAATAAAGTTAATTTATATACAACTTGCAATTTTTCAATACATATATGCTTCATTTGTTTTGTTACTTAGTATAAATTTAAAATTGTAGTAGTTAGAGAAATGAGGGGCCATACCATATTATATATACATTATATAAATATGTAATATGTGATGTATTTTCCTACTCCACCATAACAACCAATTCCCCTTCTATTCTCTAATTCTTGTTATTATATTTATATATTCATAATAATATGCCACATACATACTCTATATATCTGCATTTAGTAAAGAAAAAATAATATGGTCACTGATGACGTCATAGTGTCACAAGTTGTTATAATTATACGTAAGCAAATTCAGGAGCATCCTTAATGGGCTTTCATTTGTGGGAGCTTAATTCCAATGGTATTTTTATAAATTTGGACAACTTTTTTTTATGAATTTTTGAGAATTTTGTAAAAAATGTTTTATAGTGAAAGAATGTCGGTTTGGGAGTTCTCATATTAAGTTTTCATATTTTTATTTTAAAATACTATGTAAATTCAGGAGATGGGCTCTCATATGAAAATTAAAAATACATTAATTTAAAGTCGAAATAAAATTCTAAGAAATTAATAAACTAAAAAAATGAGATGTGATATGAATGTTTATAGATAAAAATATAAATTAAATTATTATTTTTAAAATGAGTGAAAAAAGAGATGGGAATATGAGTGAGGCGGCTCACACCTGGCTATGGCTCCCGAGCTTAGGCTCTCAAATGAGAGCCTAGCTCCTGAATTTCCCTTAGGGGACTCTTTAGCAGACGCTCTCGGACAACGAGCTCCTGCCCGAAAGCCCAGATGTTGATACTTTCAAAGCTCTAGCGAAGAAACATAATTGGGCCTGCTAGGCCCAAATGCTATCATATCTCAACAAAAAAGAAGATTATATTATTGCCATTGGAATATTGTCAAAGAATTTGGCTGTTTCAATCTTTAGTCATATTAATTAATTGCTTTTACAAATTGAAGTAATGTAGAGACTGATTAAAGAGGATATAAAAGAAGTGGATTTGCACTAATAAAATAAGGTTGTCTCCATTTACACCTTCAAGATCTCACTATTCAAAATTCAATCAATTTCCTTACTTTACCATTAGTTACCCTTTATACTAATTCATACATGCATTATAAGTTACAAATAAAAATAAAATAACAACAAAAAAAAAACACAAATTTTACCTAAAGAACATAGCAATAACTTATTTGCAAAATGTCTCATGAAAATCTTGAACAGATAATCAAACTATACTCAACAAGATGCCTGAAAAAAAATTCAACTTATATCAAAATAAAAGGTGATACTTTTGTTATAAACTTTTCTATGATTAAATTAAGTTACATCAAAAAAGAATTTACAATGAAGTGAAAAAGAAACTTATAAACAACTAATCTCAATTACCTTATTACACTTCTCTCTTCTTAATACCAAAATTAAGACCCTTCTTCTTCTTCGTCTTCTTCTGCACGACCTTCACAATCGCTTTTTCGTGCTCTTCCGTTGCTTCTTTCACTATTTTATTGTGCTTCGTTATTGAGAAGAACCCGTTTTCGCCATAAATATTTTCTTCCATCCCATAATCTCCATAGTAAGCATTCTTTGCAGAAATTTCACCACTTTTCTCACTTTGTTTATCATCTTCTTTCTTCTTCCTACTTCTCCTCCACAAGCGAAAAGCCATGCAATAATCTTCTTTTAATTTTCTTACACACACACACACACAAATGTCTTCTTTTCACTTTTTTTGGCTTACTTTTGCAGGAGATGTTATATAAGATATTATATATGTTTTGAGTAAGTCCATATATAATGTAAAACATATAACATAATGGTTTTTGTATATATACAAAGAGGGGTATTGAACAAAAATCACCCATATGCCATGCACATATTTATTAACTCAATTGTATTTAAATATTATAGCTTTAAAATCAAGATTTGTTCTTGTTCGAATCTCATGTAGTTTCAATTAATATGTAATGCAATAACTAGGAACTGACGAAAACATATTATAACTTCATGTGATAGCTTATTATAATTACTTTTTTTAACTCCCTTGATGATTTTTTTTATAATCTTTATTCACTTGCACATTTAGTCAGATTGTATGAATTGAAAAGGTAGAGCCCAATAAAATACCACGAAACTGAGTGGGTTGATTCGGTTGACATCTCTATAAGGACCTTTCCTGTCTATGAAAATATTTAAATTTTTGCAATTTAAATTATTTAAAATTTAAAGTTGAAATATGTGGATTGGGCCGAAAGACTAATTGGGCTTAAAATGCATTTGGGCCATCCAATTGGGAAATGAAAGTAAATGTGAAAATTAATAAATAGTTCCAATATTAAAAAATATAATTTTTTACTCAATTTTATCTAGCACGTGTTTTAATGTTTAATTAATTTTGTCACTAACTATTTTTATACTCGAGCTTGATTAAAATCATGGTCTTTGAACTAGTAAATTTTAATTGACGTGAAGTTCAACTAATCAAATTAATTAATCACATTTCTAGAAGTTAGGCAAAATAGTCAATAGGCAGCTATATCTAAAACCAACAAATCTATATACACAAGAAATTTACAAACCAATCAAAAGAGAATCATGTTACTCTTCTCCAGTAACAAAATTCTGCTAAATCCCAACTTATTTATTGTTAAGAAACTACCTCTTTTCTACACGAAATCCCTCCATTTCTATAAATTGAGAAATTGATCATTTACATAATTTCTTTAATCTGGTTAGGGAAAAGTGTCATTTTGAATCTTCTTGGAAAGGATTGGATGAAATATCCAAATATCAAATATCAAAGGGCCAATTGCATGAAAATAGATCAAACCCTTATTACATAGAGCACATATTTACAAACAGAGAAAGCATGGCCTAATAATAAACATGGCACAATACCTCAAATACTAAACTGCAAGAAAACAGTAATTACATACATGGCAGTTGGCATCATACCTCAAACTATACTAAACTAGACATGTTTGTTGCCATGGTTATTCTCCGAACTGAAGATTTCTGCACTTGGTGATGCTCGTGGATACTGCTTGAGCTCGTTCAGTATCGACTCTCCTCCATCGGTAATGCTACCAGCGTGGGGCGTGATCGCCATTTCCTCAAGTGCAGTGGCTGATGCTAGTAGATATTTCACGAACTCCATCTCTGCTTCGATCCCAGAGAACAGTTGCATCTTCACGGTTTTGAGATGAGCCAGTGATTCGGAGCTGGTTTGTGATCTGAGGAAGTCGGCCACAGCATCCACCACGTCGAAAGTGAAGGCCTGATAACGGATAAAGCGAAGCAAGATCTAGTTAATAAATTAGTTCTGACTTCTTGGGGGAATTAAGAGTAAATGGAGGTTTAGACTCACGGTGATTTTAAGGCGTTGCAGATTAGGACAGCTTCTGATGAAACAAATGGCACATGAAGATTCTTGGATCTTCTCAAAGTACATGTCAGAAAGGTGAAGATTCTTCAGCATGTTCAAGGAGATGGGGAGTGTGTTTGGAGCACCGTGCTCGACTAGATCCTGTAGAAACAAGAGATAAATGTTAAACCAAACTGCAATGGCATGAGCAATCAATCAAACTCGGATACTAAAAGTTTTTCTTACCTCTAATGCATAAGCTTGTAACTGAAGGTCCTCAAGGGCAGGCAAAGAGCTAAGGGACTTCACTAAATCTAAGGAAAAACGGTTTCCTCTTTTAAATTCCATGGATGAAAAGGTCAATTTAATATCTTTCAAAGCAGGGCAGTTCTTGAAAGAAACTGATTTGAACACTCCATTGAACTCGAAGTATTTCAACTTGGGCCCGGTTAATTCGAGGCAATCGAAGCTCGTGCAATGAATCAGTCTGAGTCTTTCAACTGCAGGGCACGAAGCAAGGAAACTCCAAAAGGATTCAGGTTGGAGGACAACACTCTGAAATTCAAGGTTCACGAGTTTGGTGAATCCCTTGAATCCTGGGAGAGGATCAAATACGCAGTTATAGAGCCTCAAGTTTCTGAGATGTCGGAAACTAAGTAGATGCGGACTCAACCTATGTGCCTCCCCTCTTGAGACATGGAGAGTCAGTTCTTGCAGAGTGTCGTTTGGCAGCAGACGAATCCATTGGTCGATATCAGGGTTGCTCTTGAGATCGGGCACTTGAAGAACAAATTTTAGCAAGGGGCCTTTGTGAAGTTTCAGTATTTGGAAAATCAGCGGCTCAAGTTTGTGGCCTCCAAGAAACATCTGATCGAACCAGAAATCAAACACGAGATCCGGACACGAGACCCATTTATACCTCCATTCTCTGGACAAGATGCTTGTCCTCACCACATCTCGAAGAGGCAAACATCCTAGAATGTTGTCTACTATGTTGTTTGGTAGATTAGTTATCGAATCAACATCAGATCTTATAGCCCTCTCCATCCTCACAAAACTGGAAGACAATACAAAGAAAGCACTTCAGCAAAAACTCAAACACATACAAAAGTAACAAAAGAAACTCCGAAAAATCTTACAACTAGATAATTTCAGCAAAATTGACCGCAAATTGTATGAACACTCAAAGAAAGGTAGGTTTAACTAACCCAAAGGGCAAAATATTGGTTCAACCTTTCACTGATTGGCAAGACATAGGATCAAAAAGTAAACCTTACGGTAAGTAAGACTATTGCATTATTCAACTAACCAGGAAAAAGATGTTCAAGCATTTTTTTAGTTTTCATGCCAATAATATGCTCCTGTCTTGTTCAACTTAGATGGCCAGAAATAAAAAAAAAAACTAATCTTCCCTTTCTTGATCGTCACCCATTTTTTTTAAGAAATGAATGTAATGTTTGAAACTTTCAACTTTTTACTAAACGTAATAACACAAAAGGGAGGGGCCACATTTATGATTAATAAGTAACATGATCACGGAGTCCCTGACTGCCACTCATTCTAGCATTAGCAAAAAAAAGATATGAGCAAATGTTTCTTTACCAATAACTACAACAATATCTGCTGCTTCTAGATCAAAATATGGTCCTCTTAATAATCTTTAAAAAATTAATGCAATGACAATGAGTAGTTTAAGGAAAATAAATGCGTGTGCAGTACAAGTGTACAACAATGAGTCAACTTAGTTAACACGTGTCACACCGTCCTCTCCGACAAATCCACGCGCTTCACCGCATACCCGTCGGCGGCCACTGTCGGGTATTTTCTCATTCTCATGCGTTCATGTAATCATGAATTATTTTCTTAAACACCAAAATTAAGTTTGTTCCAAATCTATACGAAAATATGAGGTGATAAAATAAACTTCGAAATCACAGAATTAACGCCACAGTTGCTGCAGGCCGCAGCTGTAACCAACTAATATTTCAAATATTCCTCGAGAAAGAAAGGGACGATGACAAAATTTCCGAGGAAAACAAGATAATTCATTCATTCATACATTCTCTACAAATTCTTAAACGACGATAATAATATTAACTCAATACCAAGAGGTATTATTACCTTGTAACAGTAGTGACAAAAGGGGAAGGGGAAAAAAATCCAGAAAAAAAAATGCATTGAACATACCTAAAGAAATAAAATCGAAAGTCGGTTTTCGGATCGGCTTCTGAGCGAATTGGAGTAAAATCGAAGAAAAGAAGCGGAGAAAAAGAGAGAGAGAGAGAGAGAGAGAGAGATGTTTGTATGGATTGGAGAGGTGAAGGGAAGAAGGGGGAGAATTATATGCAGATGGTGGGGGGAGAAAAGGAAAGAAGGGAGCTGGGTGGGACCCACAATCTCAAACCAATATTAGTTGATGGGGCCCACGCTCTTACTCAGATGTCGATAAGATCAAAACAATATTTTCCCTATACAAATAATACACCTCCGCTTTCCTCTACCATGGGCTTGTTCCGGGCCCCGACCCGACTACTCAACCGGAGTCTCGAATTTTTTAGTTATAAATTTGTTAGATTTGAAATTTTCGAATTTCAATTTTTCAAAATTAATTTTAAAATTAAGAATATTTTAAAATTAATTGTTTAAATTTTCTAATTTCAAGACTCGATAGTCCCAAACATGAATGTAACCATAACTAATTTTTTTTATATTTTTTAAAATCAAAACTTCAAAAAATAAATACACTTTATTTTTTAAAACACATGTCGACTATTTGGTCATCTAAAAAGAGTAGATGTCATATATTAAAAGGGAATGGAAGATGTAAATGATAAAAAAAAAATTGATAGTTCAAATTTTAATAAAATAGTTTGTTTTTTTTGTTTTTTTGTTGCTAGAAATATCGATAGCAATATTTGTTCGTTTGAGTAAAGTAATCTTCGATAATGTCGGTATCGCAAGTTAAGTTTTAGCTTATCGAATGTTAAATAATTAAAAATTGTCGCAAAAAGGACACACAAATGAATTAGATGCCAAACTCGAATTTTACAAAGACACCTTTTGTTTATTTTTATCTCTTGTGAATTGCCTACAATCGTTCGTTAAAATAAATCAATCTTTAATTCTAGAAAAAACGTCACTCACATTTTTTTTTTTAATATTGCAAAAGATCTCATGCAAATGAACGAATCATGCTTTGTTCGTATATGTGAAAAGCAAATCAGAACAACCAATTTAATTTTAAAATATAATTAAATATAAAATAATTAGGTGTGAATCATGTGTACATGCATTTGTCTCAATTTGATCACAACATACCAAATGTTGATATTTCCAAGCGGTGTGTTTTCATTGGTAATTATATATGCAAACAAGTGACCAATTATTATACTTTTTTAATTAATTGTCATATTTGTCCAACTAAAATGTCAAAAAATATAAACTATAATTAGTGGAAACTTGTTTATTAACGATGGAAGTCCATCACCGTTCGTGGTTTTGATAAATATTAATTTTTTATTAATTGGGAAAAATGTCAAGATCACCTCGTCACAACATTTAATATATGAGTACATAAGTATTGAAAAATTGCCCATGATTTTTCTTTTAATTTCATGATAACATTAACGACCTATAAATTTATAATATAATTAAATTCTCGATCTTTAATTCACATATCTTACATAGAGTCACAAATTATTTAATTCCAGAAAAACCATCCTCAATATGCAATCAAAATGTGGTTACTATTCGGAAGCAAATACTATATTTGTTAACATATCATAATATCACGTAATACTATATAACAATAGAAATCATCATTATTGAATAAATACTAAATTATCATTAATAAACAAAATTGAAATGTGAGAATTTATAAACTTGTGTAAAACACTTATTATATATAACATATCACATCAATCGCGATTGTATCAAGAATGTCTATTGTTGGTAGATTATCATTTTCTATTTTTTTTTCTTTCAGGTACAATGTTTCTTTATCATAATTTTTTATATTGTTTAGTTTTATTGTTATTGGTTCCGCTTAATTAAAATTGCCAAAATTTTTATTTTTAAAATAAAAAATTACCATATATAGATAGTACTTTCTCCGTCCCATTAAAGATAACGACTTTCTTTTCAGCACGCAAACTAAGATAATTCCCTTCTTTTTGTTAACCAATACACTTAAAAAATTTGATATAAAAGAAAATAAATCAAATTTGTGGGACATACGAAAACTGAAAAATGAATCATCTTGAGTAGAACGGGAGAGTATATATCACCTGAACAAAAAATATTAACATTTTTTTTTAATAGTTAGTTTAATTCATACATTTTTACTCGCTCCATAGAATGGATTTGTTACCCATTTTCATATCTAACAAAATAATTTAAGTGTTTTTTTTGTGCGTGGAGTTTGAATCATAATTGATTTATTATATTTATCTGAACTATATAAGTGGAGAGATTTATTTATTAAAAAATAAATACAGGTAACAAATTGGTGATCGAAAATAATAACTATTAAAAAAATTATATTAAAATTATTTTTAATTTAAAATAAATAATTTACTTATGGATTTCAGATATATTCTGATGATGTGGTGCTCTTAACCGCAAGAACCGTAAATCTGTAACTGCAGAAGGCGACAATACAAGTAACGTGGCACGTTGGCAGCACAAAAGAGATTAGTTTCGATAAGAATTAATAATTCTTCTACAGTGGGCCGACGTGGTTTTGTCGTCCATTAAATGCACACACATTGTTTTTAATTATTATATTCAAAGTCCACTTTATTTCTACTAAAAAATCCCCAATTACAGATAATTCCCATTAATCTTCTATGTTACACCCTTATTATTAATTTATTTATTCTTAAAGAATTGTATAAAAAATAAAAAAATAAAGTTAGAATCTTTAAAATTTATTTTTTATTATTTTTTGGAGTAAATTTATATTAATGATACAGTTAAAAAATAAAACAAGCCAACATTAACGAATGAGAAAAGGGTTATCTCTTACCAAAGTTTTTAATTTATTTGAACAAGTGTTCTGCAACACCGGCAGGAAATTGGAATTTTATGGATAAGACTATCGTCCATCTTTTGCATAATATATATAAAAGATTTATAAAAAATAAAGAAAAAAGAGGAGGCGTTGAATCAAATAATATAATCATTTTATTAACCTAAGGTTTATTAAAATCAGAACATTAATATATTGTATAAAAGTCTATAATATGAGATGGATATGCATATGATAGATTAAGTTAATACCCAACGCGAATAGGAAAATAATACTGCACTATAAAGCTATGTTTGATATCTATGATACGATACTAATTTCAAGATGATTCTTCTATAATTGTGAAATTATAGAACAATCATCTTGGGATTAGTATCGTATTATGAATATCAAACATAGCTAAGAATATAAGAATATTATGAGTAGATTTAAATGTGATTCCATACTTCAAACCACATTAAATTAAATAAATCCCAAATGAAATAACTAATTGATTAATGCTTATAGGCTTAAGCTGTCTACGATGAATTCCGGGCAGACTAATTAATGTATTAAAAATGAAAATAAAGATTGAAGTTTGCAATTGCGGTCCTTTTATATGTTGACTGTTAATAAATAATTGAAGTTTCAAATTCATAATACTAATTGCTCATATCTCTTATGGTAAAAAATTTTAGAATTAAATTTTCTTGATGCCTCAGTTGATTTTCTTAGAACCATTTCATTATTCATTTGGAGGTAGGGAGGTGAAATCGGGCCAATCTATTTGATTTCGGTAAAGTTTTTTGCGTTGTTAGTTTATTTGAATTAAATCGGGTTAAATATATTTTCAGAGTGAAAATTTACAACTTAAATTCTAAATTTTGGTTTTTTAGTCTGCCATCAGGCCAATCGAATTAAAATGTTTAAGAAAATATTTAATACATGTGTATACTATGTATGATTATGTATTAATATATAGTATTACATCCGTCCTGCGAAATGCAGTTACAAGGGTTACAACATGGAGATTAAAAAAGTAAAATGTTGTATTTAAAAAAAGTAGTACCGATGTATTTTAAAGGTACTCCCTCTGTCCCACTAAATTAGACCCATTTGTATTAAAATAATACACTTATCTACTTTTCAAATGGGTCTAATTTAATGGGACGGAGGTAGTATTTTTTTTCTATTCCAAAGTGTAGTCAATTTCAATGGAACGACCCAATAAAGAAACATGACTTTTTAGCATTTCAATACCATAGTAGTACTTTTTAATATTTATATTTGTCAAGTTTGACTACTAACTATAGTACTCCATCCGTCCCATTAAAATAGGCCAAATTTTTTCGACACGGATACCAATATTCTTATTTGTTAGTGTAGTGGTTTATTTAAGTGTTGTAGTGTATTAGTGTGACACGAACATTAATGTGTCTTTTTTTTACTAAAAGTAGAAAGTGACATAATTTAGTGGGATGTCCTGTTTTATATGTTTTTGGTCTCGTTTCTCTCGAAATTCGGATTAGGATTGGTTGATATTGTCGATCAAGTTGATACTTGGGTATGTTATTTGCTACTTTGTAGGTGAAAGATCGACATTAAGAGCTAACAAGGCTCGAGAGGAGAAACGAGACGAAAAGACGAAGAAAGGAAGAAAGAAAAGAGTTTTCGTGCGAGAAGGAACAGAGCGGGGGCCTAGCGAGCGCTAGGCCCAGCGCTCGCTGACCCTCAAAGCTATGGAAGGACAGAGCTTGGGGCTAGCGGTCGCTACCCCCTAGCGACCGCTAGCTCCCTGATTATGACTAAGATAGAACAGTAGGGTAGCGCTCGCTACCCCCCTAGCGAGCGCTACCCCTCTTCAGCCATTCCTCATCCAGCGCTGGGGTCTAGCGCTCGCTAGCCCGACGGGATTTTCTTCTCCTATTTAAACCTCCTCCGCGTGTTTTTCAGGGGACACTCTTCCACCAGTTTTACTTCAAGTTTTATTTTCTAGTCTAGGGTTTAGACCACGAGAGAAAACACTGTTAGTCTAGTCTTGATTTCATTATTCGTTCCTTTCAATTCAAATTGTGGATTCGTTCGTGATTCAAACCCGGAGATTTATTTTAATTCAGTACTTCTTTTCAATCCAGTGAGTTCTTTATTGCTTTCTTTACTGCTTTCTTTATTGCTTTCTTATTTTCCTTTATGTGTTCTTATTTTCTTGCCTTAATTCTGATTAATTATCAAACCATTAATACAAACCTTTCAATCATGTTAATCAATCAGTGTAAGGCATGCCTAGATTTCATTTCGTTAATTATTCATTCTTAGAAATAAGATTCAATTGCTTTCTTAATTCTTGCCTAGGTAATTCGTATTTAAAATTCTTTATTTTAATTCGCCTAGATAGATTCCAAAACCCTCTTTTTAATCGTTTTTTGTTCTTCAACGTGGATGAAGCCCTGTTTAGCCTTCCTTGAGAGTATGACTTGGGTTATGCTTAATCACACTAATAACAATGATCTCGTCCAAATTGCGAGTAGTATAGTTCATTAAGCACAACACATCATTTTAAGTATATCGGCTGGAAACATTCCTCGTGCCCAATACTGATTCCCTTTATCGGACAGTGGGTCTGGACTCAACAACGCCACGTACTTATTTAAGGGTATAATTGAGTGAAATAAGTATATCGGCTGGAAATATTCCTCGTGCCCGTTACTGATTCCCTTTATCGGACAGTGGGTTTGGTCTAAACAACGCCACGTACTTATTTAAGTGAAACACGTCCCAAATAGAAAACGTGACATACTTTAATGGGACAGAGGAGTAATATTTTATTTAAAAACAAGGTCACTTCATATAGGACTGCTTCCTAGCTGGTTAGTAGTATATATTTTATTCAAATGGGTATAAATTGACTGCTTATTTGAAAGTGAGAAATTCAAAAGAGGACTAACAAGTTCCACAATTTCCACCACAGTGTCATCAATTTTGAATGTATTTTTTAGAGAAAGATAGAAGTCATTAGTAGCTATTCAAAAGAATAATAATCCAATAAAAATCAGTGATTTCAATAATCACAATCATTTTAACGGTTTGGTTATAAACAGTAATAGGAGACGATTCAGTTTCATTTCCGAAGGTTCATAACCGAAAACTTGTACTTTTGAACAATCAGTTTCTCAACATTTTTAGATTTTTTCGAACTCGTAATTGATTTTTATCTCATATAGTATATAGAACACTTATTTATAACTCGTAAAATTATATTTTAATTTGTAGGTTTCGGTTCCGGTTTCGAAGTGTGAACTGCAAAAACATTCAATAATTATATATTACACATGTACTAATGAACACACTATGTTAATTTTTATTCAAAAGAAAAATGAATGGTTATTATTGAAGTTTAATATTATTACAAACAAGTTTTGAGTAGCAATAAATATGGATTTTAATGTCTAGAATAGTATTTTAATTTGTGGCCCAGTAAGAGTTTTGGTTTTTTGCAATATGAGGCCCATGTAATATACATTTATTTTCTTAAACTAGCCCAACTAATATTTTTAATACCCAATAAGGAAGTCTATAGTGTATCTCACCATTTTAAAAAATTCTAAAAAAGAGAGGAATAATATTCTCAAAAGAAGAAAAAAAAACAAAAAAACAAACAGGGCTCTAACGGTTGACTCTATTCTATGGGGGACATTTTAAAGAAAAATAAAATAAATATTACTTCATCCGTCTCATTAATAACGACTCATTTTCTTATTTGGTAAAAAATTGCAATGGATTGTTTCTTACTTTTGGTGTAATGTAGTATAATGTTATCGAGTAAAACCCTATTTCGTTATTCATTTTCAACCACTAACTTCACATTTCCTTCTAGGAAGAACTTTTTTTATGCTTTTGGATTTTATAATCAATTATTTTTATCGAATTATATCACTTATGATTACATAAATTTAATACGAACTAATTAAAATCTGGTAAGTTCAATTAAACCGATTTTATATATTTTTCTAGTATTTACATATTTGTAAATTGTAATTACATTTTTCATTCATCATGCAAGTCATGAAATTAAACGTAGTTTGACAATAAATATCAATATCGTAGTGAAAGTTTAGAAAGGACTGTGAAATTAAGTTCCTAAATTAATCAATATAAATTTTTTTAATTTATTTTCCTAAAAACAAAATATAGTCAAAATTGATGGTTTCTTTTTGTGGCATGCTCCTAGCTAACATAAAATAAAAATAAATAATAAGTAGAGGATATGTGTGGATAATGTAAAGAATAATGTGAATATGCAGTTGGGCATTGCAAGTAGCCAAGTATGCAACAGCTAGCATTAATAATAGAAGAGACTATATATATTAATATTATATATAAAGGGAGTTAATAATTAATATGAAGAATTGAACATTGCACATATATAAAGTAGTGAGTGATGAATGCAAAAGCAAAAACTTGGACTTATATGCAGAATTAGAAATTAAAGAGTGCCTTTTGGGAGTCATGACTTGTGATGGTACCAATAATTCCTAAAAGTTAGTGGCTGCCTTTTCTTGCTTTATTAAGATTTAAGCACCTTCTTGTGATTCTTTCTCACTTTATTTATTTCCAAATTAAACAATTTACACACTATATGTAAATTTTGAATTTTTATATGAAATAGGAAGATAGAGGTTTATTGGGAGTTTTATATAGTTATTAATTTAGTGACACATAATATTTGAGGTTGAGTTTCAGAGGTCCGCATTGTAATCTTGAAATTTTCCCGCAGTGCAGTTATGACTTGAGAAATTGGGTTGATAGAGATTATGAATTCTTTATAATGTTATTTTGATTAGGATTAATGTTTGAATTGTGCTACATCTGATCACTTTATTATTATAATACATTCGGTTAGAATAAAATAAAAGTGAAATATACCAAATGGAGTAATACATAGTATTGTACCCTACTTTTTTAACTAAGTGAAATCCTCTTTTACTATGTTAGCATTTTTGTTCTCTTTCATTTTGAACTTATACGTAAATAATCTCATTTAAAGAGGTTATACTACTAAATTAGGGTACATAGAATCTTACCCATTCGTTAAGTATTAAATATATTAATACACACTTTGTAACTCCTATATATGTTCACATTAATTAACACTCCTATATAAACAAGTTCAGCTTCAAATTTAAATTTAATATAATAACAATTAAAAATATCAAAATTGACATTCAAAAAAGTTGACAACAACAATAATTGACATATCCACAATTTTAGTGTCACGATTTATGTCACGTTCCGTGATTCAATTTTTCTCAATACAATTAAATGAATAATAAATATGAAATTACTACGCAAAAATCTGTATACAAATCGGAACACTAATTGTTGAGTTTTCATATTGTTGAGAGCATGGGCGGATCTATGAAGGGGCTGCACTGGGCTTCAGCCCAGTGCAACCCCAAAATTTTTAGTGTTTTTTAGTGTTATATATGTATATTTTTAAGGCTAAATACACTATTAGCCCACCTCAAAATTTTTATGTATGTAAAAAATATAGTGTTTTGAAAATTTTATTTTTTTAGCCCACCCCGAATACACTTTCTGGATCCGCCCCTGGTTGAGAGCAACAGCTATAATTTGACCTACTATATCATTCTTTCCGTTAAAAGCAGTCATAAAAGATTCAACACGAGTATTAAAAAGTAAAATATTGTATTTTCAAAAAATTATTATTTTTAATGGAACGACGTTGTAAAAGAATATTTTGGGCAATATAAAATATTTTTAATAATTTAATTTTTGAAGACTCATACTTTTTCACTATACATTGTATTTATGAATTTTCAACAAATTCATAAATATATGTAATTGTAATTTCGTTCAAAGAACATTATATTAGTACTTTTCATACTTTTTTTGAAGAGAGACGACACATAATTGAAAGTGAAATAATGAATAATGCAATTTAAATATAAAAGGAAATAAGTGGAAATGAATACACACACATTTGTGCATGAGAAAAATGGAAGCAATTAATCAAATAATTATAAGAACCACACATAAATTAGGTTAGGAAAAGGTCAAGAGACTTTGATTATTCCCAACTTCCCTCAGCTTTTCACATTTATTATTCTTCTCCTTTAAATGTCATAATGTCTATCCTTTATGCTTGATATTAATTGCTCAAAGTCCCCACTTCTCATAGTTATTTGAATTTTTTTATTTGTTTATTTACTTGACCTTATATATACAAATAAATGATCCTTTCGCGCTAGCACAACTTAACACGTTCACGTCCATGTCCACGGCTGATGTGACAATATCACACTATGATATGAGTCAATGTATTTTTTTCTATTATTTTTAATTTTATTATTATTTAATATTGAATAATTTTAAATTATACTCCTTTAATCAATAAATCTTAGTCGTAAAGTGAGAATTAAATCATAATCGTAAGTGAAAATTTATTGAAAAAAATTATTAAACTTTCATATTAGTTGAAGATCAATTTTAATATTAGTCATCGCGAACGGGTCAACGTTTTTCGTGTATATATAAACGTATGTGTGAAGTACCAAGTTTCAAAATGATCTTAAAAGTCAAATGTGTTAGTATTCACAAGCTTAATTAGTTGAAGATCATTTGAGTCGAGCTATTAGTTGAAGATCATTTGAATGAAGCTCGACTCATTTACCGTCAAATTAGCTCGACTCGTTTACCGTCAAGTTGAGTTAAGAAGGATTGGGGAATTGTTATGTTGGTCTACAATCCTATGTAAAGAATGAAAGATTAAGATTCCTACACTATAATTTCCCAAATATAGACAAAAAACAGTAAGAAGAAGAAGAAGACTAGAAGAGTAGTAAATTTCACTTTTATAGGCAAATTAATGATCGTACATTAAATTTCTGGTAATTACATTACATTACATAAAAGGAAGAGAATCAAAAATCAAGAAATTTGTGGTAATTACAAAACCATTAATAAAAATGAATTATTAAATAAAAATGAACTATTATGATAAAAAATCAGCCATCGTATTCATCGGGAATACTCGAACGAGGCAACACATGAATCCCCACCGCTTGCAACCCCGGCGGCGCCTCCACCATCCAAACCCTCGCCGCCGCCACATCCACCACCGCAATCCCCAAACCATCCGCGCACAGCACACACACCTTCCCCGCCTCCGCCGCCACTTGCTGCGCCCCCCTAAGCAATTCGCTCTCCGCCACCACCGCCCAAGAGTCCTTCGCCTCATCGTACCTCTTGAGACACCCCCTCGATTCATCGACAGCGTAGATCGTCTCCTCCGCCATCGCCGCCGCGGGACCCCGCCACCCCGCCAGCATACCGTCCGGCATCTCCTCCCATGAATCCTTCTCCACGTCGTAGATCACTCCTTCCTTCGCCGCGTCCCCCTTCACATTCACCATACACAGCTTCCCCTTCCACCCAATCGCATCGATCGCTTCGCGGCTGAACTTCGCGTCCCTCAATTTCCCCAATTTCTCCCACCGGAATTTCGGCAACCGAACTCCTACCGGCGACTCGAGGTCCCACCGCTCGGCGGAGCGCGCCACGTCGTTGTCGTAGTGGGAACCGACGCCGCTCGCCACGTAGACGGAGCGGCGGAGGGCGCCTGCAGCGCACCAGCGGCGGGGGGCGGAGAGGGGGGGACCGTAGTCCCACCTCTGTGACTGTGGATCGAAGATTAGGGGTCGGGATAGGGCGGGGAGGAGATTGTCGGCGGTGGCGGCGAGGAGAACGAGCTTGCCGGAAACGGAGACGGACTGGATCGGGAGGTTGCGGGAGAGGAAGGAGGGGTGGCGGGGGAGGAGGCGGAGCGGCGGAGGAGGGAGGGGCAGCCATTGATGAGATAGGGTATCGAAGGAGGAGAAGCGGAGGTCGTTATCCGATGTGAGGAAGAGAGCGTAGAGAGAGGGGAAAGGGGGGAAGGAGGGGGAGTAGAGGAGGCGGCGCCACGAGCTGCACACGGGGTAGAGAGTGGAAGGTGGGAGTAGAGAGAGGCAGAGGTGGGCTATGTGGTCGGGGAGGCCGGGGAGGAGAGGTTGCTGCTGGTATAGGTGGAGATCCTTGTCGGCGGCGTGGCGGCGCTTCAGCCGCTTGGCGGCGGTGCGGCGGTAGAGAGTGGAGGTGAAGCTCATTCCGTTTTGGATATTTTGGGGAAAAGAAACAGAGAGGTTTTGAATTTATAGGGGAAATGAAAAAGGAATTAGTGATTTTATGTGGTTTGTTTATTGTGTGGTAGGCTCATTGGCTCATTTGTTTATTCTAACCATAAATAAAAAAGAAAAGAAAATAAAATAAAGTCTCTCAATGTGATCAATTTCTGAGCACTGAAGCCTAAATTACGTGTTCGAATCAGTTGTACTAAAACTACGCATTTTTCACGAAACGAACCGGTGATTAAACAAAGGGATTGAGTTGATGCATGAGACCTATTTCAACAAGAAAGTCCTCCCTTTGTGTTTTTTAAAGCTATTAAGCTTGTAATTTCTTACTTAATAATGTAACTTTATTTAAAGCATTGATCTTTAATGGCTTTACAACTAGATTTTTATGTAAAAGCTACCGCAATATTGTAAAAACTGTGGAGAACCTGGACATTATCTAACAAAACAATTCAGAAATGAAATAATGTACAAACATCATTTTTTTTTCTTTCTTTCGTTGGAGTTGTATTGCATCCAGTACACTTGAATAGTTGAATTAACCATTCCACCCAGTTTTGAAATGAAACACACATTTATTTAGAATATATTCTCTCGAAACATCACAAGCGATATAAAACAAAATCTGGAGTCTAAATATTGCAGAAGAAAAGGTGGAGATGATTAAGAATAATTAATTTTGTAATTAAGAATATAGGAGTATGTGATAAACATAAAGATGCATGTGGGAGCAGTTAATAACACATGAAGAGCAAAACAAGAGCGTAGGTGACAAAGTGGTGGATTCATCGTTTATGACATCAACCACTTTTTACATTCACATCAACTTCTTGGATGGTTCTTTTTTTATTTTTGGATTTGGATTCCATCATATTATTCCTATTGCTATATTAATTGCACTAGATTTGCTTGCAGCTGTATTCAAATTACGGATATGAAGTATCTTATTTTTGGGTCTATCACAATTAATAATTATTTTAAAATTTTAAGATTTTTGACCATTATATACTAGTATAATAAATCATTATATTAATATACTTATATGGAATGAACATCATATACTTAAAAATAATTATATTTATTCTATTTATATGGAATGAACATTAATATTAAAAATAAAACTGTATTAAAACATATAAATTGAAATTGAAAAATAGAATTAAAAATTTAAATTTAATTACGAGACATAAAATGTACTAGAACACAATAATCAAATTCCATTTGCATTTATGTATTAAGCTGTCAAATTAATAAAATAGTTGAAATCAATATAGTGAGAATCAGTAACGTTATTGAGTCGATCGATACCACTCAATATAAGAATACAAATTCATTAGCTTGTGATGAAGTTTGTTAATAAACTAGTGAGCTAAATAAAAATAAGAAATAATTCGAACAGATTTTTAACTTATTATCTTTATAATTTTAATTGGCATATATCCAAAAGCTCCCTTTTAAGTTTTTATTGAGCTCGTATACGCAGAAGACTATTCCTTTTCACCATTTGTCAATCTCTTTATCCACTTCAACACAATCCCCTAACATTACGCCTGTTATTTTAAACAATATGATCAATTTCTTTACTCAAATACATCACTTTATAATGATCATGACACAAATGCAATAAAAGATGCAATGATATAATGAAAGTTGCACACATGCGAAGAAAGGTACCAACAATACACAAAGAGAGCACAAATTCAGCATTCAGTTACCAGTACTAATGTACTATAATCGAAGATAAGACAGAAACTGCATAATAAGAACAACGACAAGCAGAATTGCCCGAGCTTCAGATATGTAACAGATGCAAGCCAGTGGAACGGTCACGTAGGATTGAAAGGATTGCCCAGTGTACGATTCAGTTATCAGAGCTACATGATGTCTCACCAGATGAAGAAGTGTCCAACTGTAAGCGTCGTAGTTCTTCGTAAGCCCATTCAAGACCAGGACAGTAGTGGACGGGCGGATTGAACCTGGTGTCATTTATATCATCAGGCAAAAATGCCCCATTTTCAACCAGGAATCTAATTGCTCTTTTCTTTTTCTCTTTGGCTGCATTGTGCAGAGGGGTCCCTGCATCCAAAAAGAAAAAATAAGATGAATTGACACGCAAGCGGACAAGAGAACGGATGTAATAGTTTGAGGGAATATACGTACAGCCACAGGCACCCTTAGTTCGTGCATCGATGTTAGCACCACGTTCTAACAACACATCCATCACCTTAAGGTGGCCCCCTTTAGCAGCAAGATGGAGAGGGGTCACGCCATGCGATTTCGGGCCCCAAGCAGCAACATTGACATCCACTCCTTCATTAAGAAGTTGTCGCACCTGTGAATAATAGAAAGTGTTTATGTAACAAAAATAATCGATGAATATCTGAGCAACAGTATCACAAATGAACACTCACTCACACTAAGATCATGCCCACTTCAAAAGTTCTTAATTTAGTTTCTGCTGAGCAAGTAACAAATAACATGTTTTTATCTTATCCAACATAAAGCGACCTGCCACTCAAATTGCTAGAACAAGAAAACTAGATACAAACTTAAAATAATAATTGTCATGAATGACTTTTTTCTAATAAGCATGTGATGAGTCCAACACCTCCAAGTAATTGGTTAATCCTCTTTAATCTGAGTTTTTAGGCGCATCAGTTGCTGAAACGGAAGTACACTAACAGACAGAAAGCAAATTAACAAATTACGTGGGACTAGCAAAAGGAAAATAGTAATCTAGATATTCTAGGATAGGAATCAGAGAACATGAATCTTAGTATCTTACACACTACTCAAGTAATACTGTAATAGAGCTTCATAAACTTATCCAGAATGTAGATATACCTCTCTGATATCGCCTTTCCGCGCATGGATGTGTAGCAAGGTCCAGCCTCGATCATCCCTATCGCCTCCTGACCTACGCATCTTGCGCTTACTCCTAATAGATTCCACCTCAGAATCCGGCATTGTAGGATATCTTTAGTAGGTAAAAGACGTTTTCTTTGTTATATGTAAGTAACAACCCCACGAACTCCAATAGTCCCAAACAGTAACGACTTTTGTATGTGAATCAAGATCTTAAAAAAAACTAAGAAAGGAAGCAAGCCTTATACCAATATCACAGTATATAATTCCCTAAGAACCTTGTCGTATACCCCAGATTCCGGAAATCAAAACCCACGACTCACGCATATACCCAAAACACAAAACCTCAATTTTGTCCACAAGTGCAGTTCTTATCTTCAGATTTCAGGAGATAAAACGTATGTGAGTGTATAAAGCGGCAGACAAAAGACCTCAGATTTCAGACCTTATTCTCCAACACGAGACCCCGTTTACATAATCCTCACAAAGAGACCGAATGAGAAGAAATTAACGAGAGGAATGATTGGCCACGTTGTAGGGGGCAAAAGGATTCAAACCAGGGCCAAATACTCGGAGATTGTTGACAGACATGACATTGAACGACGATGTAAATCGCGATTTCACAGGGATGATCATAATTTATGCCCAAATCTCGGAATATATAATCAGATGAAATTGATGAAGGAACGGGGAGATCGAGCTCAATTAGGCGGCTGCATGTAGATAGATTTTGTCCCTGGATATGCGGAGTCGGGGAAATTAGATACCGAATCGGATAGAGTTGAAACCCTAGGTCAGGAGTGCAGATGATTGAAATTTGAAAGAGGCGAAGATAAGTTTGTTACAACTGCGCCGCCTCTGTATATACGGAAGGAGATAGATACGTTTCAATTAAAGTCGCTACCACATTTTCTAAATATAAAAGTAACGTTTTCTACTTTTCAGCTGGTTACGTATCTGCCCCAAAAGTATCTCATAATTATGCGGTGACCTCAAAGATTTCTTTCCAAGTTTACGCAATTAAATTTCATTCTATTATTTCTAAAAAAAGAAAATTCCTGACATAATTATTTACGTTATTTTGCAATTTTATTTTATTTTTTCACACAATTTATATTCTGGAAAGAGAGCTATCAAACGGTGGGTTTTGTTATCTATATGAGTTCGTATAAGAAATTAACTAGTTTGTTACTCGTCGAAATTTTATGAGATTACATATTATATAAATTTTATAAAATTATATGATATTTTTGTTTGTTATTAGGAATATATAAATTATTTGTTTGTATAATGAGTAAGCATAGTAAAAATTAATGTGAACTCGCTTGTGATAAATTCGTCAATCGTTTCAAAATTAATTATAAAATAATTTTATAATTTGATTTTGTCGCATACTATTTATTTATTATTAAATTAATATGATCGTATTTGATTTATCAATAAATTTATATTTATCATGCATTTTGATGTATGATGGAGTCTTCCCTAAATCATCAAAAGCTATTTTATTAGTAAATTTTTACGGTTACAATTTATTGTTTTTTGAACATGTATAAATTTTATATACTCGTGCTCATATTAAAGTATATGAAAAAAAATAATTCTATTACTCATTTTAACAAAAAAAAAGTTAAAAAAAATAAAATCCAAAGCAATTCAACTAGTTGAGATGACTAACCCACACGTATATTACGTTAATTAAGTACATTTTTTATGGAATATATCGATATTTATGATTTGATTTGATAATTAATAAGTAATAGTAAGTAATTTAATTAATAAGTTATCCAAATGCAACTTACAACTATAGTTATTATCATTCATAGCTGATTTGGATTGACATATATTTAATCCACACGATTTTTATTGTACACTTTGTATTTCAGACTCTATATCCACCATGAATTTTTAATATACACACTTTAAATTTTACTTAATGTTATATTCCCTCCCTCCTCTCATCATATTTTTAATTCGTGGTGAGTTTTAATGTAGTATTTTAACTTTATATTGATTTAACTATATAAAATAATAAATTTTAAATGTAAATAAGTTTTGTAAACGAGAGAGTAGTTAGTATTAAATATTTATGCCATCCAATTTAATTATTTTTTATATCATACATTTACAAAATTGTTACTTTAAATCTCTGTATTTATTTTTGATAACCTCTTCCATTCAGCTCAAGTAACAATAATAAATAAAATAAAATCCGGCTCGACTTAATACACAATACAATAAATTATTTCTAAAAGACACATATGGTTCATTTTTATTAGGGGTTTGTAAATAAAATTATATGGACTAAATTCTTTAATTTTTTTCTTTTAATTTGAAAATTAAAATATAAAATATTCAATCAACTTTTAGCATTACAGTTGGATATAAACTTTGAATGAACAAAATATGGAGGAGAGGATGCTAAATTTAGTAAAAAAGATACTTTCACCTTCCCTTTAAGATAAAAAAAATTGGAAAAAAAAACTGAAAAAAATTGGAAAAATAAATATTGGTCGGGCCGAGCCGGGTTCGGATCGAATATGGCCGGGTTTGGACACGCCTGAAAAAAAAATGAAAAAAAAATTAATTGGTCGGGTCGGGCCGGGTCAGAACCGGAACCGTATCTAGTGGGTCGGGTCGGGTCCGGACCGAACATGACTGAGTTTAAACGGGTCTGAAACCGGAATCGAAACCGAAACCATCTTTAAAATAAGCGAGTTTTGACCGATTTCGGATCCTGTCTGAATTTTACCCATCCATTGATACTCCTAGGTCACACATACCAAATCAAATTGAGTAACAATTATTTAATATAACTTTTTATCACTCAATTATTCTCATTAACAATGAATAATTTATTTTTTACACAAAATCTAATGATCACTCATAATTATTCATTACATGAAAACCAACACTTATTGTATTAATTTTTACTTAAAAATAAATGAGTTATTATTAATGAAACATTTCAAAAACAATACAGATCATCATTATGAGGACGAAGGAGTATTATTTTTAAGGAATCACAAACTTAAAAGTAGGGCCTATAGTATTTTGATTAAATAAATAATAACTATAATATATATATATTTTAATTTTAAAAATATTAATTAAAACAATATAAAATTATCAATATTTATCCTACTTACATTAATACTCGAATCAATTTTTTTTTTTTCTCAATTTGGTTTTGGTCATCCAAGTTACACGTAACAAAATACGATAAGTAACTAAGTAAGTAGTTAAAACGAAAGAAATAAGATGAAAATGGTACTCAACCTATTTTATTTAATGTACTTAATTATTTACTATTACAACTAATTAGTAATGACCAAAATAGTAAATTGAGTCACGCAAAACGCCATTCTCTGCTCCACACCACACCATAACACGGGTGGGCGTCGGTCGCACGTGCCGCCACCACTCTTCTTCTCATCTTCACTCTCTTCTTTCTCCCTTTAAATTCCACCCATCTGATTTTGCTCTTCTCCTCTCTCTCGCAGTAAACCTTTTTTTCTCACTCAAATCCTTATACGCACTCATCATCTATATATGTATATATATATATATACATACATACGCAGTATATATAGTGTGTATATATGTAATACATGTATGTACGCATAATTATAGAGAGAGAAAGAGGACGATAAAGCCTTTAATTTTTGTTGCTATTGCATAACTTTACAGCTCGACTCATAACTTTCATGCCTCTCATTTTCTGATTATCTATCTTGCTTCAGCTGAATTTGCACAGATCCTGCTACTGCTGTTGCCACTTCCAGGTATTTTCTTAATTATCTTGCCAGTTGTTATAGTTGCATTCTTTGATTGTATCTTCATGTTTGTCTGCTTCGCGATTACTGGAAGTAGCTGTGGGGTGTTTGTATCTTCTGCTTCTCAATGTTGTACGTCGATGAGGTTTTTGGGGGCGCAGTTTTTGTTTGAATTTGTGGGAAATGATGATGGAATATCGGGTTTTGATTGGAAAATCAGTAATGGATATGTTAGTGTTTGCTTGATTGAGCTTTAGAAGTTGAAAATTCGTGATCTTGTGCACTTTGGGATATCCTAAATAGAATGGCATGCGGAGCTCTATTTCATGCTTACTGTTTTGCAAATGCTGGTTCTATCAAGTATCAACTTAGCATCCAAAAGTTGCACACAATTTCTTCTTTTATTGAGATTTTATATTGCTAAAGAAGTTACCATACTATGAAGTGTTGCACACAATTTTCTTCTTTTTATCCAGAATTAATGATTCACGTGAGATAAGAGGGAGAAGTTAAAGAGACGGTTATATCACCTCTATTGCAAATTAGCAACAAATTAGAACAATTGTGACATCTCAGTATACAGTATGTTTTGTTAATTAGCAACTGTTGCTCGGGGCTTACTAGTTTGGCATACTGGATCCTCCTATTGATTAGATAAGTAGACATTTCAAATCTTACGGTGAACTGAAGCTATGAGGTGGCTCGATAATGAAGAAAAGAACATACTTTTACAATAGGGAGTAGGGACATAAATCATGGTTCTATTACTTGAAAGTGTGTGTTCCCTCGTGACGGTTCTAAGTGCTGAATAAATGTACATCCTACATAGGCATCTTTCAATACATGGGTACAATTGCTTGTGACACTGTTATCCAAACTCCTTCGGAAACTTGCAGTGAAGGAAATTGATTCCTGAAAGATTTCATTCCTTTTTTGTTTATCTGAATTAAGGTTCCTTCCTTTTTTTTTTGACAGGACATATCTTTAATTTCCTAGAGTGAGTGATCTGTGACATGATCATATCTGTTATTGTGTGGATAAAAATTTCAACTTTGGACATCTCATGATTCACACCAACCTTATTATGCTTGACGCAAAGTACAATGGGCATTTTCACTCTGAAATTTCAGCAGTGCATTCTTATTCTATTGCTGTACAGCGTAGCAGAAGTAACTGAAGCTCTTAGTCCTGATGGTATGCTTTTAACTTTTTTTAACATCCTTTTCTATAATTCTTTTTGGTTGGCATATTCAACTGTATAAAATAAATCGAACAACCTTTAGAAACAGCTATATTGTTCTTTATTTTCCAAGGACACTCCACTCTGACTTGCATTAGAGCTACATTAAGAACATAGAACAATGAATATGTGAACTGTTCACTTACTTATAGTGGAATGCCTTATAATTTACGTCATACTACATTGCCTGGCCAGAATTTATTTTCATAGAAATACTAATTTTGGTTTATTTTTAAAATTTGAGATCCCATGAAACGTCACAACCACACTACCACAGATATCCTTATACCATACAATTTATTTTCTACCAAGTTCTGGTGTGTTCTATGTTCTTGTACTGTAATCCTTTGCAAGAGAAAAGCCAACACGTTGCTTCTGATTCGCAGGTCAGTCTCTTGTCAACTTTAGGACAGCCATAGTGAGTTCAGATGGTGTTCTGCAACAGTGGAGACCTGAGGACGAAGACCCATGTGGTTGGAAAGGAGTAAAATGTGACCTCAAATCAAGAAGAGTTACAGCCTTGTGAGTTTCTTGATGTTTAGAATGTCTCACTGGCATTTGTGATGTCAGTGAAATTGTTATTCTACCTTACAATTGTTATTGCCTCGGGCATTAACCCCTTACCACTAGGCTAACACATGCACGCCATGATTGCATTTTCGATGGTGCAGGAGCCTCCCGAACCACAGATTGAGTGGACCTATATCACCAGATCTAGGGAAGCTACAAAGCCTGCAGTTTCTGTATGTATCTTTTATTCTTTTTATACTTATACTTCATGTTGTCCATGGAACCACTTGCTGATGATGCTTAAATTCTTTTTCCGTAGAGCTCTTCATGACAACAACTTGTATGGGCAAATTCCTGCAGATCTGGGGAACTGTACACAGTTGCAGTCAGTGTAAGTAGATTTAGTGTGTTTTTTTGAAAATTTTATATTCCCTTAAGTTCCATAACTATAATCTTACATTTTATCAACATAAATTTGATACTTTCTTTTTTTCCAAGGACTTTTTTGCACCTCTTCTCTGAATTTATAGCTATGGTGGTCTTATCGGTGTTTAAAGTATGATAAAGGAGTGTGGAAGTGTAAAAGTATTGCAAATTTTTATTATATAGAAATATAGAATATAATTTCATTTATGTATCTTCCCCAAAACTGAAGGTCCAAAATACAGCTCCAATATTACAGTTGAGATCAATTTCCTGTGTGTACCATATGCATATGATACCCTAGTGTTCAAATTGTTGCATATATCATGGTTGATTGTTAATTCAAAACACTGATACCCTAGTGTTCAAATTATTGCAGATATCATGGATGATTATTCATTCAAAACACTGTTCATGTGAAAGTAATGAAAGCTAACCACTATTGTAGCTTGATTCCTGATTAGATTAGTCTTGCTATTGCAGTCTCTTCTTCAAATTTCTCAAACATAAAAATTCAGCTGTCCTGGTCAATCCCTTAGTTTTGTAATAAATGCATTGAGACTTGTTGGTTTCAAAATGCACCTTAACATCAGTGAATGGTCTAGCCCAAAAGCATGATAGAATGATATATAATGCTTTTTTTGCAACTAGTTGTGTATGTTTTAATTAATTACGTTTGTTTTTCAAGTATTTGTCTACATCTTTTTCTGTTCGGTTCAATTATGAAGTCTTGCTTTCCACGTTACACAGATTTTTGCAGGGTAACTACCTAAGTGGAGCCATTCCTAGTGAATTAGAGAACCTTTCTCAGCTCCAAAATTTGTAAGGAACTACACTGTGC
This sequence comes from Leonotis leonurus, assembly GCA_026898415.1. Lineage (NCBI taxonomy): Eukaryota > Viridiplantae > Streptophyta > Magnoliopsida > Lamiales > Lamiaceae > Leonotis > Leonotis leonurus. The sequence goes on from JAPKLX010000027.1 coordinate 1,535,825, forward strand.
ACCTATTGATTATTTGATTTTTGTGCGAAGTTGCATTTATAGGTTTTTATCTCTATGATTTGTGTTCCATTTTAAATGAGATTCTTGATTGGTTGATTGTTAATGTTGTTTTTCTGTGAACACAAAAAGCTTATGAAGAACCATTCCAAGTGAGTGGCTAATAATATTATCTCCAAGTATTAAACCAGTGTTATCATTAGTCTTCTCAGCCTGGCCTTTCGCTGATAATGAAAACTGAGAATTAATGTGATATTATACACACTTCCTCTACTCTACGAGCTTCATTTCCTTGCTGTAGTCTTCAGCCTGTAGATTTGCTTTCAGTTTCTCTCGTAGTGTCATTAGTTTATACTTATGACTCTCTCTTCCTCTAGCTGTCTAGCAAGAGGGTTTTGTGTTTATTAACTATATCTGGCAAATTTATAGAGTACAACCAATAAATTTATCATGCTAAGAAATTTTTGAATTTCTCTCCGAGCTAGAATTTCATCCCTTAAACCATTTTCATGTTTATTTGTTGATTTTTAATTTTTATCTTTCAGAGATCTTTCAAGCAACTCTCTCAGTGGAAGCATTCCGGCTCCACTTGGGAAGTTAAGCCAGCTCTCGAGCTTGTGAGTAACATGTTACCTTGCGAAGTTACAATATTATTGTATAATCTTTTTTGTTCTAACTCAATATATTTTATGATGTTTGAAGCAACGTATCTACAAATTTTCTGGTGGGATCAATACCATCTGATGGTGTTCTTGCAAAGTTTCCCAATGAATCGTAAGTGACAATTTTTATTTCTCACTTATAATTTTTTTATTGCATTTACCAATGTGATTTATTTCTAATCTTTCGTTTTCTTTTATCTTCTGCTTTTTATACCACCTATTTCCTCTTCTATTTGACTAGTTATAGCTGTTATTATACTCCTTCAACAATCAAGATTACAGTGAACCAATATGTTGTTTAAGGAGAAAGTGGAAAAAAAAGAGCAGTGGAGAATGTGGATATATGACTTTTGAAGCCTCTTAATTCTTATTGAACTGTACTGCAAGTCAGATGGGAGAAGAGAGACCAACCTCTTCTTTCTAATTCCTAAATTTTGTCCATCTTGAGTCCCCAATCTTTCATCCAGAAATAATAGTCTTTACCTTTTATGCTGATAATATAATCGTGAAAATAGCAATTCAGGCTACCAAGTTGAAATGTAAATAGGACACCTATTTATAGATTGCATGTATTTTAACCAGAATGCAAAATCTAAGGCAATTGCTGGAGTATTGATTATGTATGCGGTAACTGATATGGTATTTAAGCACTTATTGGCTTGACAAATTACAGGGATTAGCAAACTTCTGGTTTTCTGTTCTTATCCTAACTTGAGTTTGTTGGTCCCAATTCTTGCAGATTCATCCCATCCCACCCCACCCCGTACACTTCCATGCATGCACATGCACACACCCACACACATCAACACCCTGTGTTTGAGTTTTGTTGTTGTTTGGTCATAATTTGTGTATGATTTGATGATCCTCTTGGCAGATTTCTTGGTAACCGTGAGCTGTGTGGCCAACAAATCCAGATATGCAAGAACAATGGCAGTGGTTCCTCAGCATTTTCACAGCCTCCTAGCTCAGGTAAATTTCAAGAAAACGAGTCACCTTGAGGTTTCTTCTACAAAAGAATTTAAGTTTCGTGTATCTCATAAGCTAGTAAGAGTTATTAGGCACTAATTTTATTTGTAATAGTTACTAATGGGTTAGGAGAAGCTAGTGAATATAATTAATGCAAGAGAGGCCCAGAAAACTAGCTCCTAATACCTTCAAATGTTACCATAATTTTCATTTCCTTATCATGCATGAGATGCTTTGGGTGTCATTCCCTATCGTGCATGACCTCGGCCTTTTGTGGTGTTTTTAGTTCTATTACAGGCCAAGAAGAATTCAGGCAAGCTTCTTATAAGTGCACTAGCCACAGTGGGTGCGTTGCTTCTGGTGGCTCTTATGTGCTTCTGGGGTTGTTACCTGTATAAGAGGCTTGGTAAATCTGATGGGAAAGGCCTTGCAGTAGATGTCGCAGGAGGTGCAAATTTGATCCCTATACATGAAAACTATATTTTACTAGTTTCTTCTTATTTTTCCCTTAATATATTTTTATATATTATTTTAGTATATAAATCCCAATCAGCTTACTCAGAGCACAAATTTTATTTTCTGACATTGCTTCAGGGGCCTCAGTTGTAATGTTCCATGGAGACTTGCCATACTCTTCAAAGGATATTATCAAAAAATTGGAGAACTTAAATGAAGAGCATATAATTGGGGCAGGAGGCTTTGGTACAGTTTACAAGCTTGTAATGGACGATGGCAACATTTTTGCATTGAAAAGGATAGTTAAGGTGAATGAGGGCTTTGATCGTTTTTTTGAAAGGGAGCTTGAAATTCTTGGCAGCATTAAACACAAATACTTGGTGAATCTTCGGGGATATTGTAATTCCCCAACTTCTAAATTGTTGATATATGATTTCCTATCTGGTGGCAGCTTGGATGAAGCTCTTCATGGTTTGAACTCCTTCATTTGCTTATTATTTCACAGTTTACGATAAAGTTTCTCAGTATTGGATTCCTTCATTTGTTCTCCTTTATGTGGTAATTTTGGGAATAAATACTATGAATTAACTCAGGGAAAAGAGTAAGTTCTGTTGGACAGGCCTAACATAATTTCTTTCATTGTTAAAAAAGCGTAAAACTAGACTATTTAAAACCCAGACAATGTAGGTTCTGCTTTACTCGTTTATCCCAACCATGCTAGTATACTCTCATGTTTTGCCATATGGTTATGCTAATTTTATCTTTAATGTAGAGAGAGCCGAGCAACTGGATTGGGAGGTGCGCTTAAATATTATCATGGGAGCTGCAAAGGGCCTTGCATATCTGCATCATGATTGTTCCCCAAGAATTATTCACCGTGATATCAAGTCAAGCAACATTTTACTTGATGGAAATTTTGATGCTCGAGTGTCTGACTTTGGACTAGCTAAATTATTGGAGGATGAGGAATCCCACATCACAACAATTGTTGCTGGCACATTTGGGTACCTAGCGCCAGGTAAAATAATACGTCTAAAGTGAAATTTTGTACCTTGCTTTCCCTCTTCGAGGATTAAGAAATCTACCAACTAACCAAGGGCTTAGTAAATTATGGCATTCTTGTGACCAAACACATAAAAATGCCGTCAGAGATATAGTCCCTCCGTGTCTTTCCTTCTTGTTTTGATGCTTGCTTATCTGCTACTATTTCTTAATGAGGCTTATAGATAATCTAATGCTCGATTCCCCATTTATATGAGCAGAATATATGCAGAGTGGAAGAGCTACAGAAAAGACTGATGTTTATAGTTTTGGTGTTTTGGTGCTTGAAATTGTGAGCGGGAAGCGGCCTACTGACGCATCCTTCATCGAGAAGGGACTCAACATTGTTGGATGGGTATGATTTTTTCCTTCTTCCACTGGTGTTAGAGCTTTTTGTGACCTTGTCTTGAATTGCATATTTTATCTACTGAAATTTAGACATTCGAGAACTTATATGAAGGTGCCACTATAGTACTTTGTGTTGGTGTTGAGAAACATTACTTATGCTTTGCACAAGTTATGTTATGCAATATAAAATAAGTACACGATGTAGTTACATAATTTAGTTTTCCTAGATACTGCAATATGGCCTTGGATATCAATCTTTACTAGGATGCAATCACTACTCGTAAGATGCTCAAATGATTTTTTTTCGTGAATTTTCTATCCTGATCTGCTGACACTTGAATTTATTTCCACGGAGCAGTTAAACTTCTTAGTTTCAGAGAAGAGACAACGAGATATAGTCGATCCACATTGTGAAGGAGTGCAGACAGAGAGCCTCGACGTCATTCTTTCAATAGCCATCCAGTGCGTTTCTTCTCTTCCCGAGGATCGTCCCACCATTCACAGGGTAGTTCAAGTACTTGAATCAGAGGTCAGAACCCCGTGCCCAAGTGACTTCTACGATTCTGACTGAGGAGGGCGGGCCGTTTCTTCGTCTGTTGCATCGAGTGGCAAATTGCAGAACAGCACGAGCACATACAGACCAAGACTCTGTTCTCAAATTATTTTCCAACCGTATTTTATTCATTCTTTCTACCGAGAAGCTCGTATGTCGTTCCCCTCAACTCAGAGAAAGCGATATGCTAACCACCGTGACGTTCCAAATTCTTTAGCCTGCCACTCTCCAATCAATCTCCTCCTCAGTTATTAGCTCTTCTGCTGTATGAGGTATTTCTTTCGCGCTTCAAAATTCAAATGCCGGTTTTTGATTTCGCTATGAGCTATTGCTCGTGTTGGCTCTCTCTCCCTTTGTCTTCATTTGTCTTGTATATGAAATGTTTGAATCGATCTGCTCCACATAGTTGAGGATCCTTGCTTCTGATTAAAATTTTTGTATAATATTTCCACCAGTTTATTACACTACAGGTTACTGCAAACTTTTGTTAACCAATTCTCCACTATTGATGTTCTAAGTTCTTGTTACTGATTGTACATTATATAAACCTTTACAGCCTTACTTTTTTTATATGAATGAATATCTAAATAGAAGCAACTTGCCTTTATTTATGGTATACTCCACTTCCCATATTTCATGTGATCATGTATCAAGTATAATTTATAACCGTCCATGTTCTAAAATTTTGAAGTCCGCTCGAAACTTTTTATAATATTTTGATTAAGTAAGTACATATTATTTAATACCGTTAGGCTTTTAATCCCTGAAGCTTGGGTTTTTTAAGCTTGAAGCCTTGTTGGCTGGGTTTTTTGGACGGATTTTTTGGGTCTTGATTTTTTTTCGGGTCTAAATTTGAAGTCGAGTCCTACCTAATTACCGGGTACTTTTCGAGACAGGCAGAGCTCATTTTGACAGTTATATAATATGACAAATCAAGTAATAGGCCTAACTAATAACATTAGATTAATCCAGTACTACATGTGATACATTCTCGAAATAGAGCTCAATGTCTACTGTTTTTGAGTTTATTTAAATTTTCATAAGATGATATGATCCAGAAATAATGCAGTAGTTTTGCAGTCTAATACAATTAAGGAAATAGAAAAGTAGTTCCATAATTTAAATTACAAGTGTTGTTAACATAATAATTAATCATGCTAACATTATTTATTTATAGCTACAAATACAATAGCAAGGTATCCATCCCCATTATATTATTCTTTGTTTCCACACTATATTTTATAATACTACGGCCAATAATACCGTTAAACACTATCTTATTTAAATAAGACACTCGTAAGGAAAATCGGTACGAGTGTCTACGAGTTTAACGGAACGCCGTTCGAAGAACCAATCTCCCACAGCTTGTGAAATAGTCTGCAGATTAACATAGTAGAAAAGAAACAAAAATATTTGCACATTCATTATTAGTTCATATATAAATAAATACCTACAAAGTCGGTATAAAAAAATAAAAACAAATTAAGTGTGTAAAATACTTAGAGCTCAATTCGATAAAATATTTAAACAAATTAAACTCGAGTCGAGTCTGACATTATTTAGTTCAACTCGATTCGATTATGACGTAATTATACCTTATACATGGTAACTAGTCAATCACATGCATAGTAAAAAAAAAATACTCACTCTATCCACCAGATTAGAGGCATTTGATTAAAATATTACACATTTGAATATAAGATGCCTCTAATCTGGTGGGACTGAGGGAGTAATAAATAAAAAAAAATAAAATAAATAAATAAATAAGATGAAACAACTTACCGTATTTGCCACATTAGCCAATCTTGAATTCCACAAATCATTATATTCACTAAAAGCATGATTGTAGCATGCATTGATGAACAATCCTCTGGATGGATTATCACCAATTCCCTTCAATGTTTCCATGAATGCATTCCTAAAATCTGAATTGCACAAAATTAATAATAATTTCACTTGATCATAATTGATTGCATTAAAAGACTTTAAATAGAAACTTAATTAAAAGATTACCCTTTATGAGTTGCCTTTGAGGATTTGTGCATTCACCAAGATTATTAGTGCAGTTTTGCCAACCTTTGAGGTCATCACCATTATCAGGTTTCAGGTACACATTTATCTAAATGGGACAACATAAATCAACACATTTTTGTTATAATAATACCGAATATCCACCACCTTTAATTTAATATTAATATTAATTTTCCCTCCAATATATATATATATATATATATATATAGTGTTAAGTTCATATAAAGAACTCATGCGTGAAAAATCAGAAACAATATAAATAAATTTAATATTAATTTTCATTATTATATGATCTTGATATATATATTTTTTTAATGAAAGTTAATGTGTAGAGAAAATCAAAATCCTTAATTTATTAAAATTGATGGTTAAGATCTTCACTCGTTTCTCAAATATATATGAGCCAATATATATATATATATATATATATATTAAAAAATACTGATAGTTAGAAAACATACCTCAATATAATCAAAGGCACTATTTAGTATAAAGAGTGGAGTTCGAACATATTGAACAAAGTTTTCTGGAAACAAACACTGTAATAGTCCATTAATTAGAGTCTTAAGAAAGAGATTAATTAAATAATTAATCCCCTCTAATTAAAATCCCACTTACCAAACTGGGGTTCATTTTTGACGTGCATGCTTTTGGCAGAAAATCAGTCAAATTCTACCTCATCAACAACAAAAAACCAAATAAATTTTTGTGTTAAGTATTCTTTCTTTTAATTATTTTAATTATAAGTAAAATTTAGAATTAAGGCAATGAATTAATCATACATGAAAAGTAACGACAGAAGCCAAAGATCGTTCCCTATAATCTGCAGCTGCCACCTTCTTCCTAATTTTTAATTCATTCATCAAATAAAAACACAATATACATATGTTAGGATACCATAATTAATAAATAAAACAAAAAACAATAATCAAGAAGAATAGGATGTGAATTAATAAATAAATAAATAAAAAGAAAGTAGCTTACGCAGAAATGAGGAAGCCACCATCACTTAAACATTTAAATTTGGAAGAATTAGGTAAACGAGCTCCAAAACTATCACAATGTATGATTGTAGCTAATCCACCAGCAGATCTCCCAACCAACATAATCTGATTATTTATTAATGAAAAATATATTAACTTAACCCTACTTTGTGCTATACTATTTTAGTAACATTCAGAGTGTCTATTCGGGTATCAGATATCTAGGGTTCGCGTACTTGATTTTCGGGTTTGAATTTCTGTTGGGAAATATTTTATAAGTGTTTTGATTCAGATCTCAATACCTCCCCTGAAAAGATGTAATAAGACCAATACCGAATTTTAGTGTTTTGTCTAAGAACTCATATGTTAGGGAGTTCTAATTTTTTTCAGGTACACCGAAGGATATCTCCACTAAAGATTCAAGTTCTAAAACTGAAGGACCATCACTGAAGTCTGTCCTGAAGTTTTAAGAACTGAAGCCATCACTGAAGTATTCCTGCCACTGAAGACCAGTACTGAAAGTCCATACTGATGTTCTAAACTGAAGTTCAGTACTGATTGCCCTCACTGAAGTTCTCCACTGAAGTCTGCACTGAAGTTCCTTACTGAAGTTTCCACTGAGTGTTAGCCTAGTTCGTAGGCATTTCTATTTATGGCAAAAATCTCAGTAGGTGAACAAGATCTTTCTGCAGACACCAAAAATGGCAAAAAGGACGAAGAGTCCAACAGGAAGAATTCAAATTAAAGCTCTATCTCACAACGGATATATCTTTGAGAGAGCACTATAAATACCCCGCTGCTTCAACACTTCAAGATACCGGTTACCCCTGCTATCAACTCACTATTGCTATCATCGCTCTCAAGCTTTCAAGTTTTCAGTCCAGAACACCAAAGCATTCAAATTCTATCTCTTAGTGTTCTTAGCAATCAGTTTGTAACCGAAGAATAGTTTAGCATTAGATTAATTTCGAAGCTAGAAGTGATCAGATAAATCTGTATATCTAACCCACCGTGGTTGATCACTGTAAGAACTATTTCATCTCCATTAAGTTGTAAACCTCGACTAACATCGAGAACTCGTGGACGTAGGAGTTTTTATCTCCGAACCACGCAAACCAAATCTCTGTCTCTCTGTCTCATTTAAATTTCAGTATTCCATATTCATTATACAACATCAACTGAATATTGATTAAGTGAAAAGAGAAACATTGCATTAAGTTTTCTGAAACAAACGAGTTAAAGATTTAAAGCCACCACATTCCGCACATTTAAGATATTAGTCTATCAGTCAAACACTCAGTGTAGACTGAAGGATTCCTATCTGAAAGTTCATCTCTCTCACTGAAACACCTCCCTTCAGTTCAGGAGACACAAAAGTTTTTAACTTGAAAAATCTGACTGATGTATTCCCCCCCCATACACTCAGTTCACTCGTTTCGGGACCAACAATTTCATATTCTAGGACTTTCTGGTTCGAGTAGTACTCAAAATTCGAATTTTTTTATTTATATACGTTAACTATGAAAGTATAATATTATTTTTATAATTTAAAATATTCCAATATCCGAAATATCTGAATTTTTGAAAATATTCGATAAATACAAAAAATACGAATAATATTAATTAATTCTGATAATTTCGAGTACCGACTACCCAATCTGGAATATCCGCGTCGGATTCAGGTACTAGAAATTTTAGTTCAGATTCGGGTATCTATAATTTTCAGATAGGATACTCGACCGACCAGACCTCACCCGAATAGACACCCCTCGTATAATTACATATATAACTAAGCATAAAAAACAATAATGCATGCATGCATTACATTTTTGGCAGTTTTCATTCCCTTTGAAAGTAACTCATCCATTACTGCATCGAAAATCCTTGATCCCCTAAATTGAAGACTGGGTTCCTGAATATAATTCATGATCATATGCATATATATATTATGATAATAATAATAATTACAAAAAATAAAATAAAAATAAATAATCCAAATGCATGTATTAATAAACTTACTAAATCAAGACGTTCAGTATCACCCAGAAAAAAGGACCCATCGCAATAGTAGACGTATACAGCATTCCAATTATAAAAATCTGTAATTTCAATTTTCAAACCAACTAATTAATTACACTTTAAATTAATGAGTTTCAAGAATGATACTATTAAACAATAATTCATTTAGAATATAATATAATAACAAATTCATTAACTCAACATACTTTCCACATAAATTTGAAACTTCGGTAATTAAAGTATCATAACATGCAATATAAAATCAAATAATAATAATCTTTAATTTTGAATGAATATTCCTAAATAATTATACCTGGATTAATATTTTTGTCAGAACTTAAAATGCCATTAAAAGTAATAGGTTGTAAGTTTCTAGTGGTGCCATAAGGTCCACTTCTTCGTTCTTCGCACGTTGAATTATCGTTACACAAACCACCACCCTATATTAATATAATATTTACACCACCAATTAATTAATTATAGAATTACAATTATTTAAAAAGAACAAAAATAATTAATTACATTTTAGATTTTATATATATGTGACCACCTTTAATTAATTTACCTTTAGATATACAATCCAATTGTCTACTCCCTCACCAAATCCAATTGCATGGTGGTAAGCTGCTGGACTTCCATCACTACAAACTAAAACAATTCATTCATCACAAGAAAAAAAGTAGTAATTAATATTTATTTAGAACTAATTAATCATCAAGAAACATAATAATGATATTATACGGCATTATTAATTGCACCGTAAATCACTAATTTTTTTAAGCTTGCAGTTTAGCACCACTTTTTGGTGTTTGTGCAAATGGAGCATGCCCATTATTTATTTTTACTCGATTGATTCACAGTTAGGGGTGTCAATCGAGTTAATTTGTTTGAGATGTCGGACTATTTGATTCGTGATATATCGGATTAGATTTTTTTGAGCTAAACATTTACAATTCTAACCCTAAATATTCGATTTTTGAGCTAACGAGTCAATCAGGTTACAATGTGACATATATGAATATTTTTTTGTGATTCTATATTTGTAAAAATAAATTATGCAAATTTTTTAACACAGTCATATATCAAATTTAAACATGAATAAATTCAAATATAAAAAATAATAATATGATAACCAAAATGCATCATAATTAAAAAAAAAATTCATTTGATTAATAGGATCAACTAGCTCTATTGGGTCTGAATTATTTTCAATCTAATTCATTCGGGTTAAAAAATGTTTCCAATTATAAAATTATAGCTCTTTTTCTTTTCGATTTCGAGCATCCCTATTCAAAATTAATAAACAATGATGAAATGATTGAATTTTCAAATTTTAAAGTTAATTAAAGTTTTGATTTGTTGTTGCCAATTAACAAAAAATAAATATGTTTAGTGAATATTAATGTAAAATTGTACCTGCTCTTTTTGGAATTGCATCTGCAACATATGTGAATGGGACTTTTTTAGTATATTCTTCACAACTAATTAATATAATTAGTTGAGTAATTAGGAGTAGTGATGCATAAAACCAGCCACTAGCCATGATCTGAAATAAAATAAATATCAATAAATTCTGCAAATTGATTCCAAACAATTAGAGCATAAATCAAACAGGAAAAGAAGAAATAACATGATTAATAACAAATAAGTATATTGAAAAATTACCAAACTAGAGATGAAATGTGTAGTTGATTCAAAATTTGGAAGTTGTAAAGCCATTACTCTACTTGCATCAAGTATTTATAGAACAGAATTCCAAAAAAGACAAAAAAATAGTGAGAGACAAATGATCCTATTTGATATAACATGTCATGTACGCGACTGATGCAACATGTCACATAGATAATGATATATTTTTTGATAGAAATTCATTAATTTTCACTTTTCGACTAAAATTTAATGATTAAGGTACTTCATTCGTCCTACTAAATTTGACACGGTTTCTTTATTGAGACACCCACTAAGAATGATATACTCCAAAAATAGCAAAAGTTATCTCTTCAAAAAGTTGTGGACCCTACCACTTTTATTACTTTTACACTAGTTTATACTCTTTAATGACTGTGTCGAAAAAAGTGTAAAATTTAGTGGGATGAATGGAGTACAATTTAATACTTCCTCTATCAAATTAATAATTACCAACTTTGACCAAAAATATTTTTTTTATCAAAATGGATGATTATTAATAAGACAAAGAGAATATTTAATTTATGCTTAAATGACATTATCATATCAGTCACGGTAAGAGAAAGGTTATCCTATGATACATCAAATTAACATAATAAAGAAACATGCCAAATAATGTAGTTTGGTCTCATCATACAAATTTGAGCTTATATTAACATATAGTAATTGGGAGAGTTTGTGATCACAAAGTGGCAACAACAAAGCTGCACGCAAATATCAAAATTTTGCAACATCAAAAACCTAATATCGACATACTTGAAGATCTTATCACACTTTCAAGAAAAAAGAAAGAAAGAAGATTTTTGTCATTATATCAACAGAAAAGAAATGGGATTTTGTTGAGGATGTCACACACCTTCAAATTTAAGAGTTTCTAACTTGTAAAATTATTTTATATCATCAAATCTTAGTTTCTAATTTTCACTACTTGTACCCAAATTATATGTTATTTATGGATGGTTTGCTAATAAGAAAAATATCAATAAACCTTTGTTTCGCTAACTTAGAAACAGTCCGGATCACCAGCTAAAGGTCCCTAAATGATCGCTCAGTGATAAAGGGGGTAGGGGTGCAAAGACAGCCAGGAAGTTTGCCTAGAAGCCGCCACCCTTGCTCGGGAGCCAAAACGAACACACCTGCTAGCTACTGTACTGGACCTTCGACCATGCATTCTACCTTTGTCAAATCGGAACCGCACTCGAACAGTTGAGCGAGACAGCGACGGGTTTTCTGCCCCAGGGAAAATGGATCGACACAAATTTTAAGAATTCAAGAGAAGGTCACGGCGAGATGAGCCGTCGTGGATTCAGATGTAGACGTGTCTGCTAAAAGCCTAGCAAGTCAAACATCATAAATTAGATATTGGTTAGATAAAAAAAACATTCAATCTTGTTATGAGGTTTGAGATCAGCCCTTTAGATATCAAAGTCAAGTTTTTTTCAAATGGAACTACAAATATATAACACATTCTTTACGTTTATAGTGTGTCGAGGGTTCATTTCTCCAGTAAAAACACTTCACATTCTCACTCACTATAGTTTTGCTTTTAGGTAACAATCCTTACCATTGTACTTTCTCTATTTACGAAAAGTGTAATTTATTATTCGTTTGAACAGTCCACAAAAAGTACTCTTTCCGTGTTTATACAGTCTCACAAAACACTCAATATTTTAAACTCCACATTTATTCTATTTTATGAATCTCTTTTCCACTAAAAACACATTTTTCAACTTTTTCTTAAAACTCGTATCTATATTATCTCAGCATATTTTTTGTGGAGGGAGGGAGGGAGTACTTAATTAATACTGTATTCTTTTTATATTCCATTAATTTTATGCCTAATCGAGTCCAGTGAAAAGTCTAGTTTGAATAGGCCCAAAATCCTCTACGGTTGGACTATTAAAATGTAGGCCCAATTTTCTTATTGGGCTCAATCCGGCGCGGCCCAATAGAGAATTACACAGGCCTATTTACCCAAATTTTTTTCGAATTGTATTTTTAAATTTTTTTCACAGTGAATGTTGTATAAATCTTAAAGTGCAAATAATCCGAATTTTTTAAATATTAAAATAACTGATCATATTGTATAAATGCTTTGGTTTCCTTAGAAGAAGATCTAAACAAAACAGTAAGACCATACATTAAATTCTAGTATCAGGACTGATTAGAGTAGTAAACGAGTCGAGTCGGGTTAGAATATTAGGGAGTTCGAAGTTGGTTCGAACTTCTAACATATTGTTCGAGTTCGATTTGAAATATAATTATCGAGTTTGAGCCACTCATTTGATATTCACATTAATGATTTTCGAACTCATGTTCGCATCGAACTCAAATTCGAGCTCGTATAAACTTTTAATTTAAAAAAAAATCAACTATTTTAGTTTAGGACTCGACTAAATGCTCGATTGAGTTAGGAACTTAGGGCTCGATTAAATGCTTGATTAAATGTTCGATAGAAGGTTCGTGAGCATGTTCATGAACAAATGAACACTAACATGTTCACTACCAACTCGATTCAGGCTCGAGCTCGGCTCATTTACTATCAAATTGGACTCTAAACGAACTTTTTTTTTAATAGTCATAAATAAGCCGCGGATAGCTCTATTCATTTACAGCCTCATGATTCGTTAGTAATCACCATAAATTGATTATTACAAGGAATATGATATTTTTTAATTGATAATATATTTATGGAATTATTTTACAAGAACTAATCACCATAAAAATTGATTGTTACAATAGATAGGATTTTTTTAAATTTGTAAACACTAAATTCTTGTAGTGTAAATAATCACCACAAATATTGATTATTACAAGCCATGTGGTTTTTTAAAACTATTTTTACCACACAATGGTTGATACAATTATTATAACACCCACATATTTATATATACATATAATATTTAATTAGGAGGGACAATTATAGGGAAAATCAGTTTGAGTATCGATGAGTTTAATGGACTTTCGATCGAAGAACCAATCTCCAACTGCTTGTGAAATAGTCTGTAAACATGATTAAAGAAAAAACACGTGTAAGTATATTGTAATTCATCCGTCTCAAAAAAATTGATCCATTTTAACTAAAATAGTGAATGTTTTATTAACTTTTAGAGCCAGTTTGAATGAGATAGATGGAGCAGTAAATAGTATTCCATTAACTATGAATCACAATAAAAAGTAAAAACATGAAAAAAATAAAAAACTTGCCATATTTCCAATTGAATGTGATCCACTCGAACTCCACAATTCGTTTGATTCACTAAAGACATGAGTATAACACGCATTGATATATGATCGATCGCCGATTTTCGAAGTGAGATTTTCACAATGATTTGAAAGTAAACGAGACGAGGTTTACGTGGTTCGACTTTTAATGAAGTCTACGTCCACGGAGAAGGGAGCTTGTTTATTAGATGAGAGCTGATGTATAGATTACAGAAAGTGATTCCGTCCCTCCCTTTAATCTGACTATTATCTCGTATTTATAGATAATAGAGGCGGTTTAGGGCTATTTATAGTAAGTGGGCCGTGCTATTGGGCCGGCCGAGCTGCTTCCGGGCATTGGGCCTTTATTGATGGGCCATATCATGCCATATCCTATCACATCCCCCCCTCAAGAGAAGCGAAGGCTCGTTGCTTTTGCCGAACTGGTTTTACCTCGGGGTCGATGTGGAGGTGATGAGTTATAATATCTGGTGATACCCCGGTCATGTCTAAGGGAGACCAGGCAAAAATGTCTCTAAACTCCCGAAGTAGTTGAATAATTTGATCTCGGAGTTCGGCACCCCCGACGAAGCCGACCTTGACGATCTTGGACACATCGTTTTCATAGAGTACGACGTCTTCTAGAGGTTCTGCAGCAGGCGAGGTTGACTTCGGCGCGCCGGGGTTCTGTAATTGCTATGCTTGGGGATGTTGTACACCAGAACCTCGGAGTGCGACCTGCATGCACTCCTTGGCCTGTGTTTGATTTCCCCGAAGCGTGATAACTCCATTCTTTGAAGGTATTTTGATCATCAAATGGTAGGCCGAGCATACTGCTCGTGTCGCTATCAGCCAATCTCTGCCTAATATAATGTTGTAGGGAGAGTTGGCTTTGACGACAAAGAAGTGGATTATCTTTGTAGTGGATAATGGACTTCGTCCTACCGTCACGGGGAGTGAGATCGTTCCATCTGTTGAGGTCTCCCCTTGTGTGAAATTCTTCAATGGAATGGGTGCCGGCTTTAAGCGAACTTCTTCAATGTCAAGTTTGCCGAAGCAACCTTTGAAGAGTACGCTGACCGAGGCTCCACTATCAACAAAGACTCGGTGTACCAACTTGTTAGCCACCACGGCCTCGATAATAGTGGCATCTTGATGAGGCGAGGCATGAGGAACAGGGTCGTCATTAGAAAAAATAACGACCTCGTCTTTTTTTGAACCTTTTGTACGAAGGCTCCTCCGCGGGTCGGTTCCGAGCTTCTGCCTTCAGCGACGACCTCGTTGATCCTTGGGGCACTCCGATGATGGCGGCGATGACTCCATCATACTGAGGTTGATTCTCGTCATCGTCTTCGTCATCATGTCTTGTCTTCTTATCTTGGGGTTTGCAATTTTCTCCCTTATTCCTTCTTCGTTTGTTTCTACCCCGAGGTTGAGTATCCGGTTGATTTTGACCTCGGTATCCTCCTAGAGTGCCATCTCGTGTTAGGCGGTCGATTTCCGAGGCAAGATTGCGACACTCCTCGGTATCATGTCCGTAGCCGCCATGGAATTCGCAGTATTTATCCTGCGATCGTCTGCTTGATCCAGTTCGGGATAGTGGTGGAGGTCTTTGGAACAAGTTCGCGTGAAGCTCATAAATCTCTGCCCGAGATCGGTTCAGCGGAGCGATCCGATCTTGCTCTGGATTATGCCGAGGTCCAAGGCGAGATGCTAATGGACCTCGTTGGATTCTTTCAAGAGCACCTCGTCGATGTTGCCCTTGATCAGTTCGTTCTTCTCTTCTCTTTTTATCCTGACCTTCAGGTCGGTCAGTGGCTCGTTTCTTCCTGTCCGCCTCATCCGCTTCGGCAAACGCGTCAACAATCCTCCACAGCTGTTTGGAGGTTTGGGGGCGCTCTTTAACGAGCTCCCTGAAAAGTGTGCCGGAGTGAATGGCGTTTTGGAACGCCGAAATGAGGACATCGTCGGAAAGGCGATCGACCTTGAGGCTCTCATTGTAGAACCGAGCTAGGAAGTCGCTAATAGATTCTCCTTGTCCTTGTTTTAGGGTAAGGAGTTGGGCCGAACTCATTTTTGCTTCGGCTTTTTGGAAGAAACGCCTCTCGAAGGCATCTAGAAGGTCGGCGTACGACCCTATGCTGCTACGAGGAAGATTGTCAAACCACTTCCGTGCATTGTCCACCAACAGTTCGGGGAAAACTTTGCACATATAAACATCCTCGGCCAATCCCTGGTTCAGCATATTATATTGATATTGCGACAGAAAGTTGCTCGGGTCGCAAGAACCGTTGTAGGGTTTGATTGGTGGGACCCTGTATGCTGAAGGGAGTGGTGTGTAGAGGATTTTGTTGGTGAAGGGGGTAATGATTCTGCTGTAAACAGTGAATCTTCCCTCTCGGTGGTCGTCCTCGTCACGTCGAGAATAGTCGACGTTTCGACGAGGTGGCGTCTTCTCTCTTCGGTGTTCCTCGACACGTCGGTAATGGTCGACGTTTTGACGAGGTGATGTTGAGCCTCGCCGAGGTGAAATAATGTTACCTCGGCGATTATGCAGTCTTCGGGGGACTTCGTCATCTCTCTCATCGGCGATTTGCTCCGAAGCTTGGGGTCGCTGTGATGGACCTGCTTTATCCTCTTCGCACTGACCTCGTTGTTGATGCTGTTCGGCGAATTTGAGGAAATCTTGCTCGTGGAGGTCTAGATATGCTTTGAGCGCATGGCCGAGCAGAGGTTGAAGTGTGGCATTCCCTTGATGGTTTTGATTCAATCTTCTACTGCTAACGGAGTCATCAGCTCGGTGAGAAAGGACATCTTCTACATGCCCTTCGGGAGTTCGGCGGTTCGTGGCCTGCCTGGCAGATCGAGCATAGTGTCCCTCCCCTTCGTTAGTAGATGGACGAGGTGGATTACGAGGTATCTCAACCTCGTTTTGCTTTCCTTTAGCAGCAGCAGCTATGGCAGTAGATCGGGTGGATCTAACCATTGTGTTTTCACTTCGGAAATAGTGATCGGACACAAAATTTACTTCGTTTCCCACAGACGGCGCCAGTGATCGATCGCCGATTTTTGAAGTGAGATTTTCACAATGATTTGAAAGTAAACGAGACGAGGTTTA
>JAPKLX010000027.1:1552898-1737924 GCA_026898415.1 Leonotis leonurus
GGGCATTGGGCCTTTATTGATGGGCCATATCATGCCATATCCTATCAATATACAATCCTCTTGATGGCTTATCATCAATATTCATCAATGTTTTCAAGAATGTTTTTCCGTAATCTGAATCAAAACCCTAATAGTTACACTTTTAAACCAATGTATTTCATTTAAAAACTACAATTATAATTGTATTAAAATAGGACCTGTAATGAGTTGCCTTTGAACATTTGTGCATTTAGCCAGATTGTTGGTGCAGTTTTGCCACCCTTTGAGGTCATCACTGTTCTGAGGCTTCATATATGCACTTATCTACAAGGACAATTCAACACAAAGCAATTCTTGATTAGGTATTTGCTCCAAAAATTCATGAAGTTGATAGTAGAATAGTTTGCCTATTAATAAAGATTGTGTCTTAATTGGCATCAACCATGCAATATTGTTTTTGTTCACATCTTATTAGAGCTATTAGAATTGTTGCGGCTCATCGAACTTTCTGAAATTTTGAGTCCCTCCAAGTATGTCGAAAATTTCAAACCTATAAATATGATAAATATGAGGTCCAATTTAGCCCTTTATGGGTTATCGTGCGAATGAGCTTTATCCACTCGATTAATATTTTAATTATTTTATTTATAAATAAAATACTTTAATTTTTATGATTTAAGGTTACAATTTATAATAGTTGATTAAAAAATAAATATAAATAATATAACAAGTGGACCTTTTAAATCCAAAACCCCAGACTTTTTAGCCCGAAACCCAGCAGACTTGTGAGTTTTTTTTGTAACCTCACTTTTTAAATTTCAAAACCCCAAGTACCTAGAACATATTTTTGACAGTTCTACGTCTTATATACACCTCAACATGTTTTACGCTTTATTACTTGTATTTATTATTTAAAAAAATAGTGAAAAAAATTGAAGTTTCAAAATATATTAGGTTTATATGAGAAAAGAAACCATATATGAGAAGTGAAAATGAATCTACACTCTTTATCTATATAGAATTAATGGTTCTGATTAATTAACATAAAAGTTAATTTAAAAAAAAGTTATTTACAGATATAATCACAATCATTGATTTATTAAAATAAATTGTTTAGATTTCTCACCTATGTCCAAAACATATACCCTACTAATAAATTTTGAAGTATCGACTAAAAGTTAAACATTAGCTCTACATAAAATTATACACTAGTTGGGTATAATCAGCCCATTTACGATTTATTTATTTAAAATGAGAAATAATCTAAATTCTACATTCATGTAGATATATGGTTAAAATTAAATAAATTTAATTTAAATATTTGTTCAATATTTTAAAAATACTAAAAAATAATTACAATCATTAATTTATTAAAATAGATAATTGAAATCTTTTTCTCAATTACACACAACAATTACTCTATTTCTTTATTTCTTATACAAATCAAAGTTTATATAATAATTTTGCAAGTAGTAAAAAATAACTAGTGTATATAAAGACTTACCCGAGCAAAATCAAATGCAGTATTTAGTAGAAAAAGTGGAGTCTGAATATCCATGATAACGTTTTCAGGAAAAAGACACTGCAAAAAATAAAACAAAAATAGTAAGTTTATATATTATTTAACACGAAAATCATTAATCAAATACAATTATTATATAATTCCAATAATAAATTGTCAGAAAATTCCACTTACCAAGCTAGGGTTCATTTTTGACGTGCACGATTTCGGTAAATAGTTGTTTAAATTCTACTACAAAATAAGTAAATTAATAGGGTAAATCGCATTGGTAATATTAACAAAACATTAATTATTTTTTACTAAAATTAAATAAAGACAAGAATATAAATATTTTGCAGTTTTTTCTCGACAATATGTTTGTGGAAGACGATATAAATTAAATAAGATTGGGAATTAATCATACATGAAAATGAATTGTGGAATTGAAAACCCTTTCCATCGAGTCTGCATCATTTGGGACGTTATTCCTTAATTAAAACAAACATAAACAAACTTTATTTGTTAGTGAACAAAAAACATATACATATTTAATTATATAAAAATAATCACTTATTAACATCGGACAAAATTTAATGTGCTCACAACTGATATGACATGTCAAGTAGATAAATTAATAATAAACATAATGTTATACGCATAATGAACAACATTTAATATATTAGTTAGAACCGTTGTTCTATTCGCGACAAATACAATTTAATATTTTCCGCGATTCATATTATAATGCAATCACATAAACATATTTACACATCATTCTCATTTTTATTATTATTTTATTTTAAAATATTTTATATAAAATAAATATTAAACTATACCCTAATCAATATACCGAAAGTAAAAAAAAAATTATTGGCAAATAACACCTATTTAACATTTCAGTTTATATACAAAATAATATTTGGGGGATTTTTTTTAATGACACTATTTAACACTTGGAAAATGAAAAATATGAAATGGTATTAAATAAGTACTTCCTCCGTTTTAATAAGCATGGAACAAAACTTTTGGGCACGATTATTAAAGAGAGTGTATAAAATAGTGTAAAAGTGAGATAACTTTTAATATTTTAGGAACGTGCCAAGCTTAATGGAACGTCCAAATAAGAGAATTGTGGCAAGTAATTAGTGGGACGGAGGAAGTAATATTTTGGATTAATAATTATTAATTACCCTCGAATAAATAAGCCAGAATCAGAAAAGCATTTAAGCCTGTGAGCATTGGGAAGAAGAGCTCCAAAATTATCACAATGCATAATTGCAGCTACAGCCCCAGCAGAACGCCCTCCAAGTAAAACCTATTCATTAATTAATTAAATTCATTAATTTCATTACCTATTTATTACTATTACAAATATATAAATAATTAGTCCATTAAAAAAATTGAATATTTATATTAATTATGATGAAAATAAAAAGAAACACATACATTCTTTGCAGTTTTCATCCCCTTTGCAAGTAACTCGTCTATTATTGAATCAAATATCCTTGACCCCCTTAATTGGATATCGTTTGGTCCCTGAAAAATTATTCAATATTCTTAATTAAATATATATTTATATATTTATGTTAGGTTAAAATCAAATAATTAAATATATAAAATTGCAATTGTAAAATAAGAATATACAAATTAAGGGACTTACTAAATCAGTAATATCAATGTCTCCCAGAAAAGAAGAGCCGTCGCAGTAGTAGATGAATACAATATTCCAATTATAAAAATCTGTACTCAACGAAATTAATTAATGTTACATTGTATAATAAGATAAATGGCTAGTTAGAAACTGTAGTACATGACAAATTATTGGGCATAAACTAAAATTATAGTTATTAACTGGGTCGGGTTAATCCAGTTCAATTTAGCTCGAGCCCGTTATGAACCGACTTTGCGGTGGTTCATTCATCTGGCCATAAAATAGAGCCACTTTTAATTTTGAAATTTTTTCTTTATTAATCACTTCATATTTTTGCATTTTCTGTTATAGAGTTTGCTGGGTATTATCATCCTTGATTAAATAGGTTCTTTTTGAGATTTTTTCTGATTCGCAGAATCTAAAATCAAACTATTTTCAAGCACAACATATGTCTAATTTATATATATTTCGAATTTAGAAAACATATAAGACACATAAAATGCATCAAATTTAGTACATTTTGAAATTTATTTCGGACCCACAATCGCACACGAACTCAAGTTCATATCCAATCAAATTCAATCCCACTTAGCAAGTGGTCTCGGGTCGGGTTACATTTATTATATTTATATAATGGAATTCAGCTCAAGACAACTCATTTTATAAATAATCACAAATCGCGTCGAGCTTAATTCTTGATAGGTTTATATAAACTCGAATTGATTCGTGAAAACTCAACCCAATTGACAACCATAACTAAAAACATAAGTTTTCACTCATTACTTTTTACCTAATTAAGCTAACATGTAAATATAAAATAATTTTAACACCTATTTCAAATTAGTAATTGAAATTAATAGACATATATATATAATGAATTACCTGGGTTAATACTTTGGTCTGAACTTAAGATGCCATAAAAACTCTTAGGCTTGACATTTTTGGTGCTCCCATAAGGACCATTTCTTCTGTTTTGGCATGAATAATTATCCTCACACCATCCCCCACCCTTTATTTTTTTTATTAATTAAAAAATATAAATAATTAAGATATATGAAAAAAAAAAAAAAAAGTAGAAATATAATTGAAAAATTAATAATTTAATTTGTGAGTGTACCATCATATATATGATCCAATTATCTACTCCCTCACCAAATCCAACTGCATGAAAGTAACCTGCTTGAGTCCCATCCTCACACACTACACAAACAAATTCATCAATATCCCATTAATATTTAATTAACTTGTAATATTTAATAAATTTATATTTAAACATGACATGTCACATCAACTGCAGACATATTAAGAACACCTGCAGATAAATGATCGTTTTTATGCTTAATTATAAATTGGAATCGAAATATGGTGCTAAATATGTAAAGTTTAAAGAGAGCTAGTCGTGTTGAATTCAGATTCTGGTACTAAAAAAAATGTGAAATTTAGAGTAATTAAAATTAAAAAAAAATTGTTTGTTTAAAAATAAGATTGCATTGCACCTGCCCTTTTTGGTATTGCATCTGCAACATATGTGAAGGGGACTTTGTTAATCACATCACAACTAATTATCATAATTAGTTGAGTAATTAGGAGAATTGATGCAAACAACCAGCCACTCGCCATTATCTGATTCACATAAAATTTAATTAATTTTATTAATAACACACAATAGATCATAATACAAATAAGAAAAAAATATAATAATAATAATAAAGATATTGTGGATTTACCAGAACAGAGAGTGAGTTTGTAATTGATCCAATGTTGGATATGAGAATTGAGAAATAATAACGTAGTACAATGATCAAACCAACTGAGCTGTATCATGTATTTATAGAACAAATTTAAATGAAAAAATAAATAAATTAATGCTAAAATAAAGAATTTGAAAAACTCATACCAAAATATCTATTGTTAAATTTGCCTAACATTAACTTTACCACAATTAAGTATACTTTTTATGGACAAAATGGCAGCAAGAAAGTTGCATGCAAACATCAAATTTTGCCAAAATTTGAAACCTAAAATCATGTGATGTGACTATTTATTTATTTATCAATCAGAATTTACATATAATAAATTATAACTTTTGAAAGTTTAGATTTATTTATAATCTTTCCAGTGAAAATAATGCCAATGAAGGTTCAAAAAGAAATATTCCTCCGTCCATTCAAGATGGTTCATTTTGCCATTTTCGTCCGTCCCAACAGGATGACTCATTTCCTTTTATAGCAATTTTTTTAGGAGAGATAATGTATTGAGTAAGTAAAAAGAAGGAGACTTTATTGGTTTGGGTACCCAAAAAAAATGAGTTATCTTAAATGAGACGGAGGGAGTAATTAATAATTAGCATTTGACTTCAAATTAGAGGATAGCTATTTATATTTATATTTGTAAGTTAACTAGATATTAAATTTTACTTTTGAATATCAAAATCACTCAAATTCATTAACCATAAATATCAATCACCCGACAGGTACTGCGAAGCCATCACTATTCGGTACCCATTGTCTATCATTCATTGGTTACATGTGAACCCGTCATTTGAGGGTGACGAAACATATAATTTTAATATTTAATACATATTAAATACTCCGTCTTAAATGAGAATCATATATACTTTTTATATAAAAACTAAAAAATATGATTAATATTAGGTAGGTAAGCGGTATTTCACGAAAAAATCACAAGTACTTGACGGGTATTTCGTGAATATTTGAAGAGCATGGCTTGTAACTATCCATTCATACTCACATACTAAATTAATGGTATTAAATTATACCGACAAAAAAATATCAAATATATATCAAACTCACACATATTAGAATCCGGTACCCCGACTAAATTACCATCCTAAAGTTAGTTGAAAAATTGTGGAGTGATGAATGTTATCAAATCTTAATCAAGTACTTTTGTTAGGTTGGATTAGGTTTATTTTAGATTATAATTAGTTAATTGGGTCTTCAGATTTGATGTTGAGTTATAACTCAAGTCAAATTATCACTTATAAGTTATAAGTATGTGGCCCTCAAAATAAAATATAAT
Organism: Leonotis leonurus; assembly: GCA_026898415.1. Classification (NCBI taxonomy): domain Eukaryota; kingdom Viridiplantae; phylum Streptophyta; class Magnoliopsida; order Lamiales; family Lamiaceae; genus Leonotis; species Leonotis leonurus. The sequence goes on from JAPKLX010000027.1 coordinate 1,559,072, forward strand.
CAATTATAAACACATGGATAGTCATTTTCGGCTACTTTAGCCACAAATCTCAAGAAAAATACATTTTTTTAGTTAAATATACTCAAATATCTCTCAAGGTAATTCTATAATTTTTCATGATAAAGGGAATTTAGATAATTTGGAATAAAAATGTAAAAAAATAAAATAATTTAAATAAAAAGAACCTAAAGATTATATTTTTATTAAATTTGAATTTTACTCCCAACTCAAATAAATTCAAAAAATATTTGAAAAAATTACAAATCTCAAATCAAAATGAGTTGTGGGTTTCGAACAATTATAGTGATGGAAGATAATAAGATGATAATTACAACTCAAAAACAAGATCTCTTGTTTAGTTACTATTTAACTAAATTAAAAAAATCATTCGTTTGTGATGGACACTGAACCCTATAATGTAACATGCTATATAGATAAATAATAAATATTTAATAAAAAAATATTGATTAATATTTTTACGTAAAATTTATTGATTAAGACGGTTCAATATTTATTCAAATAATAATAATAATAAATTGAAAATTACAATAAACTCATAAACTTATATAGTTTTACATAATGTGACTCACGGGCAAATAAGCATATTAGCCTAATGGGGAATTTAGTTACTCCATCTGTCCATAAATGTTATTAATATTTTGACATGACATGTGCTTTAATATAATATTTTAATTTTTTGTATAATTTTTAATTGAGATATGTGTATTGAGTATAGTTGAGTTTCGTATAATTTATAAATTTTAATTGAATTATGTGTATATAATAATTATTATAAATAAAAAGTTTTAATATTAAAAATATTGGTAGAAGATCAAAAATAAAATATGTTATTTTTGAGTTATTGATATGAAAATCAGTCTGTTTTTTTCAATTCAATTTATTTTAATGGGAACTTGATCACAGTACAAAATTGGGTTTTCTGAATTGGACATATAAGCAAAGGCCCAATAACTATTTCTTTTTGTGTTCTTAGATTTCAATTATAGCTCCTGTTCTTTCAGCAGAAAATACAGAGAGCTGAAGCACAGAATTTCTGGAATTTCTGTGCGTATTGAGAAAAATTGAAGTATTTGACGAATAAAAGTAAAATGGGAACTACAGAAGAAATTTTGACGGAGCTTCTCGGCGTCGAAATGGAACTTCAGGATGTTCAAGGTATTTTTTCCTTTTGATTTTAATAATAATGTTTATTAAGCTGTTTTATTCGATTACTCACCCAAAATCGATTTTTGTTTTGATTTTGTGTACTCTCCGCCAATTTTATAATCATTGGCATTATGGTTTGAGACTTTGAGTAGTTCCGTGGAATAAACTTTTGCTTTAATGTGATGTACTCCCACAATCAAAATTTGATTTTTGGAACAACGGTGTGTTGTTGCATTGCTCCCCAGTGTTGTTTGAATTCTAGAACGATATTTCTCAAGCTTCTTTAAAAACTGTTGTAGTTGCACATGCTCAAATGGGCTTCTAAACTTTTTCAGAAACCACATTTTAATTTTTGTGCATGGTTTGTTTTGTTTTGTCAATGCCTAATATTTTCAAACGCATCAGATAATTTAGCTGAATGTACTAGATAATTTAGCTGAACTTCTAAGTTTCTGACTGTTATGCTATTTTATGCTGTTGCCCCAGAGCAAATAAAGGCGTTGCTCGAACAGCAAGAAAATCTGCTTGATAGACAATCCGAACTTAAAGCACTGCTGGAACATAATGAGACATCTAAACGCCATGGAGGAGATGAGGCTTCTGTTTCTGTGGAGAATTGGTCTGGGCCATTTGAATGGGACTCTCAAGCTGATGATGTTAGACTAAATCTCTTTGGGATATCGGCATATCGTGCAAATCAGCGGGAGGTTGGCTAAACCTATCTAAATATATATTTTCACACTGTTTTAGTCTTCCTACAACAAAATTTGCAGAACTTTTGTCATGATTTGGGTTATTTTATGGCATTCATGCGCATGCCTTCTTCTTTTGCTGCCCTTGCTTTTATTTTCAGTTTACGTTAATGATTTTTTCATGCAATCTTAGGAAAGACTGGTCATTTACAGATTACAATGAGAGTGATACCTGTAGATTTTCTACTTGGGATTAAGACATATATACACATTGCGGCACATATCATTGAGCATGTTTCCCATCTCCTATCAAGAAAGTAGTGGACTATTTTTCAAAGTTGAACTCAACTTCACATGTTTTATATAAAATAATTCCACCAATTCCAAACAAAATAACAAAACAACTAACATATCATAATTTTTCAAGCCACTGAGTTATCAAAATTTATTTGGTCATTTCATGTCAAACTTCATGATCTTCTCCAAACAGATCTTGAATGCTATCATGAGCCGGAGAGACGTTTTAGTTATTATGGCAGCTGGGGGAGGCAAGAGTTTATGCTACCAACTTCCTGCGGTCCTTAGAGAAGGAGTGGCTCTTGTTGTCAGTCCTTTGCTGTCCCTTATTCAAGATCAGGTTATTGTTGTTCCATGACTATTTCTGGAATTACTTAAAGTTAGGGAATAACCGTTTTATTTTTAATTATCACTTCAGGTAATGGGTCTGGCTGCTCTGGGCATCAAAGCTTTCATGCTAACATCAACAACCAACAAGGAGGATGAGAAGTTCATTTATAAAGCTCTTGAAAAGGGAGAAGGAGAGCTGAAGATATTGTATGTGACTCCAGAAAAGATATCAAAAAGCAAGAGATTTATGTCAAAATTGGAGAAGTGTCATCATGCTGGTCGACTCTCTCTGATTTCCATTGATGTAAGCTTTTGAATGTGTTGATCGAGTCAATTCCATATTTATAAGTTGTTCATTCCACACCAAACAGGCCGGCTGGTTGTCGAACTTTTCCTTAAAACGAACTCTTCTACCCATGTTGACGTGTGTAGACTTTATTGTTGTTGTTATTATTATTATTATTTTACATCCAGGGAGATGGGGTGGGTTGCTAGTTAAATCAATGTATATTTCCTTCAGGTGCACTAGGCAATCTTGTGTAAAGTTTTCTCTCAGGTTATTTAGGACTCCTGAAGTTTTAACTTTACTTTTGAATCCAGGATTTGGTAGCAATACTCAATTAGTTGCCAACTTGCCTTTTGAGCGTCCTCTCAAATATAATGAATTGTGGAAATTGGACAAATTAAAATTCCTGTGAGATTGAGTAAGAATAACCTATGAGCCACTTAGAAAATGGAACAATATAGTTATAATGTTGGGCAACTGCAGGATTGCCCATTATTAGCAAGTATTTGAAGATGGACCTATCCCGCAATATATTGGAAGAGAAATCTCAACATTCGGAGCTAACATAATTTTAAATTATTTTTCTCCTTGTAAACCTTATGGCAACATTTTTCACTCTTTATCCTCAAACTCTTTATATTTCTGTGTTATAGGGTGGTGGTTAACTCTAATTACAGTGTTTTATTTGAGGGTCTACATTATATAGTTAATTGCTTGCTCTCAACGAGTGATACTATTACTTTTCAGGAGGCACATTGCTGTAGTCAATGGGGTCATGATTTTCGTCCAGACTACCGAAACCTTGGTATATTGAAGACTCAGTTTCCTGATGTCCCTATGGTTGCTTTGACTGTATGTCATGTTGATTATTTTATTGATATATAACTTTTACACCAAAATTTGAATGGTGATTAATTGTTTGTATATGATGGCTGTATTATTCATTCTGTTTTATATCTAGGCCACGGCAACGAAGAAAGTACAAGAAGATCTTATTGATATGCTACATATTCCAAAATGTGTTAAGTTTGTTAGCTCGGTCAACAGGCCCAATCTCTTTTACATGGTATTGCTTTCATTCTCACTCTTCTCCCAGTATTGTTAGGTGAATTGAATTAAATCTCGAACTATTTGCCTGTTATAATTAAAAGGAATTCACAGGTACGAGAAAAATCATCTCTTGCAAAGTCAGTGGTTGATGAAATAGCTGAGTTCATACAAACATCATATCCAAATAATGAATCTGGGATAGTATATTGCTTTTCTCGGAAAGAGTGCGAACAGGTATGCAAATATGCAATTTTTTTATATATTGACTGGTCATTGATTGATGTTCGTTTGAGAAATTAGATTTGCACATGACTCTCTCTAAAATGCTTGGTGATTATATTCATTATTAGCAGACCTGTCTCTAGGTTTCTGTACAGGATAGTTGGAGAGCGTCGTCACTTGGGGGTTTTGAAAATGATCTGAAGTTTTTAATTTTTTAGTTGGTATTATGCTATTATTTGATTTTCTGCTCTCAGATGCTTATTCTACTGCATAGGAAATTCTAGCACAATGTAGTACACATATCAAAATTCTTTGGTTCCTGTATTTACTTTTTTTAGATGAAGACTGGTTATGTGATTTTTTTTTGGTAACATATTATGCACCTACTTTTGCCATAATTCAAAATTTGAAAGTGATGTTAATAATTTAGAGATTGTGTCCCGTAACTAGTGCTAGCATGCTATGCCAACCAGGATTTGATAATTTTATGGTAGGATAACATCATCTTATCATCCTGTTAAATATGATTCTTAGCTTATTACCTTTAGGCTTTAGTTGTTAATTCTGCATTTTATTAACCATCCAGAAATTTTAGGTTGCAAAAGAATTACGCGACAGGGGGATCACAGCTGATTATTACCATGCAGATATGGATGTCCATGCTCGCGAAAAAGTTCACATGAGGTACTAATTTTCGAATTGCTGCTTCATGTTAGATGGAGTGTTGCACTTTTAAGAATGCTTATTGATGCATCATGCATGACATCAGTACTGAGTTTTGCGAAGTTGTGCTGCTAGGCCAGAAATCTTAGGCTGATAAATCTATATTATTTTCCAAATTTCGGGACATTCTAATTTTGCTTAATCTAGTACGGCAACAAGATGAAGAATTTCTTATTAATAAAATAGATGGCTTGGATGAGTATTAGTGATTGCTTAGGAATCTGGCAAAGGAAATGAATTAGTGTTTCCATATTGTGAAATGGGTCCTTATTGAGTTTTGGTGGCATCAGATGATACCTTATCCCCTGGATCTTAAGTCACTATGTTTTGGTTTGGATTTTTTCTATTGGATGAACCACTAATGTACAACATGATGATGGGTATACACTATACAGTATCGAACATGACTATTCTCATGGAGAAAGTTCTAGCTGGAATGGTTTATCTTATTGTTGCTGAAAATGCACGTTATGAGCTTGTTCAGGCTTTAATCTTTGAAACAGTTTCTCAGTTTCTGATTAATCTGATGCTTATTTATTATATGATATGGTTGCAATAACTGGTTTATCTTTGTGATACAATGCCACAGATGGAGTAACAGCAAGTTACAAGTCATTGTTGGCACGGTATGTTCAATATTTTTTTTTACCACAATGTGTTTCAAAACAAAATAAATGTGGTCTTTGTCTATGCAGGTGGCTTTTGGAATGGGAATCAACAAGCCAGATGGTTAGTAATTCGTGTTAAATTTGCTATCCTGCTGAGTTACTCACTTAGATCATACAATTATATGTTAGCAACATAAAATTAAAATGACTATATTCCTTGTACTGTGGTTAATAGATTCAGTCACATCAAGAAAAAGGAGTAATGGAGATCTTGACTAGCTATTTCTGTATATCAAAGTCTACAAAATTATGACATTGTCAGAGAACTCAAGCTTCTAGCATCCTATATTCACATTGATGTTGGGAAATGGAATGATTGGATTTCCTTATAATAAGTTGTCTTCTTGGTCCAAGGACCATTCCAAATCTGTCGGAAGGAAATTTAATATACTAATAACTTTGAGTTTCCAAACAACATAAATTTGGCAATGCAAGCTGTTATGTATTTACTGGCATTCTTGCATGATAATTAGAAATGTGCTTTTTATATAGTTATTAATTAAGATTTTGGTTTTAGTCAGGTTTGTTGTTCATCATAGCTTAAGCAAATCAATGGAGACATATTACCAGGTTTGTGTTGAGTGGATGTAGTTTTATTTTGTGGGTCCTTTTTGTAATTTCTTGTATTAGTGGAGAGTAATTTCTCCTAGTACAGGAGAGTGGTCGAGCAGGAAGAGATGGGCTTCCTTCTGAGTGCTTGCTATACTTTAGACCAGCTGACGTTCCCCGACAGGTAACTAGTTAGTGAATTGTTTTTAATTTTTATTCGTATATACACAAGGTATTGAATCTCATCTAACAGTTGTTCTTCAGAGCTCAATGGTCTTCTATGAAAATGCAGGGTTGCAAAATCTTTATGACATTGTGCGTTATTGTCTGGTACGTATATCTTAGATGGTATTCTCTTAGAAACTGAGATCATAATTTTTTTTATACACCTTTATTAGCTTCATCTTTCATCCCTATGTGTGTGAGTGTTTATTTGGAAATTATATAGTATTCATGGAGATATGTATGTCTTGAGTGGTTTGTAATAAAGTACACTGTTCCTATAAACTAATTATTTACTTTACCATGAGCTATGTCCTACTCTGATTCGCTACAAGCTTGGACTTTGATAGTCTCATCTGCTTTCCACAGCTTCACAATTATTTTATTGCTTCAACATTCATCTATTTTCTGCAGTCTAAACGGCAATGCCGGCGAGGAGCTATATTTAAACATTTTGCAGAGCCTCAACGGGATTGCAATGGTACAACTCGATGCTAGCCACTGCTAATACCCATTTTCAGCTTTTGCCTGCAAAAGTGCCCGTCTAAGTTTCTAGTCTTTGTATCAGGTATGTGTGATAATTGTGCCTCCAATATTGAAATCAAGGAGCTGGATGTATCTGGTATGTTAAATATAATTTTATAACTAAGAAAGCTCTTATATCCCAATTTATAGTATTCAATTGTGGACAAAGTTACAAATTTATGCCATGGAAGAAAACTTGATCTCCTTTTTTTCTTTGGCTTCTGGGTACCTTGAGAACAGGATAACCAATATGTGACGTGACTGATCAAACATGCTCGTGAACACAATATGACTAATTGAGCTGTTTGTAATATTAACTAGTGGATAAGGTATTTTAAGCTCTCTTCTAATCTTTATATGGTCTGCAGATCATGCAAATATAATAGTATCGATGCTGCAAGAAATACTAGAGAAGGACCAAAGAGCGACAATGTTGCAATTAGTTGAAAAGATGAAGATCAAGAACAAGGATCTGGGTGTGTTTTTCGCCGATATTTTTAGTACATAATTTCCTTTTCATGTCTAAACATGAGTTTCCCTCAACCTTTTACCATGAAAAAGAGGATAGTTGATTCCCTCCTTATCAATTTTCGTATGCTACCGAAATTTTGTCATTTTCCTTTGACTAAAACAACAGTTTTGTTTTGCTTGTGTCCTTTGACCTATATAAAAACATCTGTGCTCAGAAGGTGATTTGTGCATAGTTCATACATATACAAATATCTACATCCATGAAAAAATATTGGAGACGTGTTCGGTATCTTGTGTGATGCATAATTCTGCATATCTACTCTATTGACAATAGTTTGGAATTCGTGCAGATCCCGTGCTAAAAAGGGAGGAATTGGAACAATTAATAGTTCAACTTGTAGTGGATCGTGTTTTGGTAAGATTTCAAGCTCCAGCTCTTTTCTTTCTTTAATCACCATTCCCTCCAATAAATATATATCGTCTTCTCATTTTCTCTGATCATGTCCTAAAACAGCACAGGCTGGTCTGCAACTATGTCCTTCTGTTATGATGCGATGAGCGCTTTTGTCATTTTCCCTTAACAATTTGCTCCTCTCTTGCAGAAAGAAGAATTCCAGCACACTCCGTATACCACCAATGCTTATGTGACAGTGGGACCTTTGGCGAAGCAAGTATTGCACCGTAAGGGCGCTAATGCTTTTTTACCTCAATTTCAAGCCATTGTCTTCTTTATCTGCATGGGAAACTATCGCCATGATCTAGTCTCGTGTTTTTGTACTCATTGCAGCAGCCTTTACTTGTATATCCTTAGATATCTCAAAAGCATGCATTCTTGTCTATACCTCACCATAAAGTGCACAAATCGAATATCGAATCAATATATTGTGTTCTAAACAGATGCTGGATGTTACTGCTACACACCACATTTGAATGAGAAAGGAACTTGGTAGCACATAATGCAGTTGATTCTGAATTGTTATATCATCAAACTGTATTTGTGCCGTTTGCAGGGAAGAAAACCATCAAGCTTGAACTTCGTTGTGCACAGAATAGCTCAACTAACTTGAAACCAAACAAGCGCAGCAGGTCCAGTGGATTGGAATTTAAGCTCGACGAGCTGCGAAAAGAACTTGCTTCACTTGATGGAGGGATTTTCCCTCACTCGGTTTTATCCACTCAGCAAATTAGCGTGCTGAGTGATGAGAAGCCGAATTCCATGGAAGAGGTGCAATTGCTAATTACTTATGCTTTCATCTTTCCACATGTTATACATTTAGTCATGATCGAAAACTATGAATCGCATCCCTTATTTCCTTAGCATGATACTCCATCTGTTTATTAATATCGACTCATTTGTTTTTTTACACAAAAACCAATAAATGTCTATCAGTCTATTACACGAAATCAAGGGACACCCTATGTGCTAATCTTTACCCAACAAAGTTGGGACGTCCCACAGATGCACGTGAAATCCCTAACGACAGGGTTCCTTTTCCTGTAAACGCAGTCAGTCATACTGCATTCTCTTTCTGAAAATGACTGGTCGTTTCGTCCGTGCATTTTGTAGATGGAGAAGATCATCGGAAAGGTGAAAGCGGAGAAATACGGTGGAAGGATTCTTGATGAAATCAAATGTTATGAATGTAAGGAGACAGAGGAGGAGGTGCCTTCAGTTGGTAGAGGTAGAGATGTTAAGAGAAACAAAAAGGCTATTGTGATAGAGAGCAGTGATGATGAAGTATGAATTTAATGTATTATTCAAGTTTCCAAGTCTTCTATCCTAATGAAGAATCTGCCATAAATAGCAGACAAAGAGAATAACTTTTGCAAAAGAATGATGATGTTAGTCGACTGTGACCTTTTGATATGATTATATTAGCATAGTTAGGGATGTCAATCGGGTGAATCCGCTCGAATTATTTGTTTATACGATTTGGCTAAATCAGGTTGAAATTTTTTTCAAATTGAAAATTTACAATCGTAGCTTTAAATTTACGATTTCAGGCTAGCTAATTGAATTTACGATTTCAGGCTAGCTAATTGGACCAATTGGACTAGAATAATATATATGTATATTTTTATGATTTTATATTTAAAAAAAATAAATATGCAAAAGATTAAAAAATTAAGTTAGTAATACAGTTTTACATGAATGTGAAAATTATATAGTTATATAAAAAGTAAATAAATATTATCCCTACATATTTTTGAATTAAAGATAATTTAAAATTTTACTATAATTAAATTATTATATTATCTTTAAAATAATAAGATTATAAGCATGGAATAAAGCCGGGTTTTTTTAGAACGGAGAATTTGTAAGCTATATAAGGTGAGTTAAGTAGAGAGAGAGGCCTTCACGTTATCAGGTTTCACCCAATCACAAAAGCAAAATTTTAGGGCTTTTCGACTTTCTTCTGCGCGGCAACAAAAATTCCAGATTTTTTCCCTACTTGCGTTATTCAATCGAACAATATGGCGGCGGCGGGAACTCAGAGAGGCGGCGGTCGGCGAGGGATGGAGGTAGACGATGCCAAGCTCGTCTTTGAGACCTCGCAAGGCGTGGAGCCGATACTCAGCTTCGATGCTATGGGGATTAAGAACGATCTGCTCAGAGGAATCTACAACTACGGCTTCGAAAAGCCTTCCGCAATTCAGCAGCGCGCGGTTCTCCCTATTATCTCCGGCCGTGACGTCATAGCTCAGGCGCAATCCGGTACCGGGAAAACCTCCATGATTGCGCTCACTGTTTGCCAGATTGTGGACACCAAGTCTTCAGAGTACGTTTCGAGTTAATGTTTTCGATTTTCGTCTCGGTGCTGTTCGTGAGAGGCTTTGCTTTTGTTATTGTTTGGGATTCTTAGTTGTCGGTGTTGATCAATGTATGTGTTTTTTATGTTGTTTCTTTTTTCTTGAAATTAGAGTCCAAGCGTTAATATTGTCTCCTACGAGAGAGCTGGCTACACAGACAGAGAAAGTAATATTGGCGATTGGTGACTACATTAATGTGCAAGCTCATGCTTGTGTTGGAGGCAAAAGTGTGGGGGAAGATATAAGGAAACTAGAGCACGGAGTTCAAGTGGTGTCAGGCACTCCTGGTAGAGTTTGTGACATGATCAAGAGGAGAACATTACGCACTAGAGCAATCAAATTGTTAATCTTGGTGAGTTCTTCTCAGTTAATGTACCTATGTGATATTATAATTTAATGGTGATTTAGTTCTTACCATATTTACCTATCTTTAATACATCAAGGATGAGTCCGATGAAATGTTGAGCAGAGGGTTTAAGGATCAGATTTATGATGTCTACAGATATCTTCCGCCAGAGCTTCAGGTGATCTTTAGTGCGCATAAACTAGTTCATTTTAACAAGTATGGGATTCAGGCTATGCTGTGATGATGTTTGGATATTCTAAGATTTTGAAAGTTATTTTTAGGCCAATATACATTCACAACAATTTATATTGTTGTCTGGCTTATCCTCATGGATCTTGTATAGTTGTATGTTGTAGATTTTGGTTAATAATACTTGTTTTATGCAATCTTTGCTGTAGGTTGTGTTAATCTCTGCTACCCTTCCTAATGAAATATTGGAGATCACAAGCAAATTCATGACCGATCCAGTTCGTATCCTTGTAAAGCGTGATGAATTGACTCTTGAGGTGCGTTTACTTTTAGTTTATACAGTTGTGACTTATGATTAAAGCCATATATTTCTATCTCCTGATGAGATCAGAAACATTTTCTCTTCATGTGTCTGATTTTGTATGTTTTGTTTGTGACAGGGCATTAAACAATTCTTTGTCGCTGTAGAAAGAGAAGAATGGAAATTTGATACTCTATGTGATTTATATGATACCCTTACAATCACCCAGGCTGTTATCTTCTGTAACATGAAACGAAAGGTAATTGTTGAATTCACACAATGTTACGATTTGTAAATTGTTCTCTTCTATTTTTGTGACCTTTTCAATTGCTTCATCATGTAACCAGTAGTATTTGATTTGGTTGTTGAAAATAGTCTAGTTCTAGTTTTAATTGCCCTACATCCGGGAATCCATTGAAACTTCCTCAAGAACCTTAAAATTAATTCCTATTCCTCAGCTCTGTCGCTTTCTTTCCATGCGGATGAGGAATATCTTTTGATGGTATTTCTAATAATTAGTATACTGGTCAGTGTTCACTAGTATTCCCTTTTTTCACAGTTGGTGCAGTAACAGTTATAAAATGTCAGTATTTTAAGTCAGTCCTTGTATTACTAATTTTGATTTTCTATATTTACATCAATTATCCCAGCAGCAGTACAACTTGCAAATTACAGTGTGTTGAGTTAACAGTGCTTTAAAAGAAAATATTTATGCAAACTTATGGTTAACCTTTGTTTTTATCAGGTGGATTTCTTGACTGCAAAAATGCGTGAGAATAACTTTACAGTCTCATCCATGCATGGGGATATGCCACAAAAGGAACGTGATGCAATTATGAAAGAATTTAGGGATGGCCAGACTCGTGTTCTTATAACAACAGATGTATGGGCTCGGGGATTGGATGTGCAACAGGTACCCTGACCACCTTTTCTTTCACAACTTTAGATGACCTTTGATTATTATCGTGAGGAATTACTAATCTGGTGTTCTGAACTATTATTCTCGTCCACCTGCCTATCACCAAATCTTAATATGGGAATGTTTAAAATGATGTATGTATTTATGGTCAGCTCTATTTACTGAATAACAGACTATTCTAGGCTCTGAACATTCTATGTTTACACAGCTAGTAGTGACTTCTTCAAATGTGTATGTTCAATGCTTCCATTTTAGAAGCTATGGAGTATCTTAATTTTGACCAACAATATAATTTAGGACTTGGAGATTGACCTATTGAGGGCCTCTTTGTTGAAAACATTAAAACCTTTCATCTATGAGTTATGATGTTTTGTTGGGTAGAATCCATGACATTTATCCAGTCTTACTCTTCTTTGATTTTACTTGGCTTTGAGGATCTGTTCCTCATCTCATACTTCTCTAATGCTTGTATTAATTTAACAGGTATCTCTGGTGATTAATTATGATCTACCTAACAACCGTGAGCTTTACATTCACCGCATTGGGCGATCTGGCCGTTTTGGGAGAAAGGTAATTAAAAGAAACTCTGAATCAAAGAAACATGCTTTCATTTCTATTACCGTTGCCGTTATATTCAAACTTATCTTGATTAATGCTGGTACATGCAGGGTGTTGCCATAAATTTCGTTAAAAGTGACGATATCAAAATCCTAAGAGACATCGAACAGTACTATAGTACACAGATTGACGAAATGCCAATGAATGTGGCTGATTTAATATAACCGATCGCTTCTGTGTGCAATTCGACATCACAAACTTTGGCTCGGGAGAAATGTATGATGTACTTCATAGGAAGATGCTAGTTTTATTCTCGTTTTCCTCTTTTAGCTGCTGAATTATTACTTTCCTGGTGTCGTTCTGAGTGCCATTTTGTTTATAAATCTGGCTTTTTTGCTACTGAATTGTTTAAATACCCTTCCATTCATATCAACTGGGATTCTAGTTTATTGTAAGTAGTGGCTTCGTGAATGGTTTTGCAAATTACAAACCTTTGTGACAATGATTGCAAAATGGTCATAAATGCAATCGCATTGCCACTCCAAAATTAATGTTTGAAAGTTGGGAGTTCAAACTATAATTCAGACTAATATACACTGATCAAAATATTTTGATTTAGTAATTATGATCTGTCTAATAATTCCTTAGGTTGTGTTATATTTTAGATATAATTTTATTCTTTTTTTTTTTTTTTAATTTCCCATTATCTACAAATTAAAATCTTAACATTTATTCTTCTTGCACCCAGTACTCTAAAGAGGGGTAACAACATCATTCCGAAATTAGGGTAATAAAATTAATGTTGCTGGCTATTTTTCTTCGTTACATTACATATATGTTACACCACGTGGTAAATTATTTTTGATAGTATAGTAATAGCATGCATATATCGCACGTGGTGGAGTATACTATACCAGGTGGTGGATAATCCATACCACGTGCACGTGAAATGAATTAGCTACGTGAAGGTGAATGCAGTATATTATTACATTAATTATTTGTTGAAGAACCATGCATGCATGCATGGATGGCTTCGTCTACACTTACCATTCCCTCCTCCCCTTCCATTCTCAAACCAAAACCAAACACAAAAGGCCCTAATCATCGCCACAACTACAATATTTCATGCAATTCCTCAAACCCTAACCCCAAATTCGACCGAAGAGACTTACTAATCAGCCTTGGCGGACTGTTCGGCGCCGCCTCCGCCTCCGCCACCCCAGTCTCCACCCCCGACGTCAATCAATGCCACCCCTCAACCCTACCGGACGGCACCAAAGCCAACTGCTGCCCGCCGCCGCACACAGCGGAGATCATCGACTTCCACTTCCCTCCGCCGCCGCAGCAGCTCCGCGTACGGCCCGCCGCGCACCTCGCCGCCGGTGATGCCGCCTACACGGCGAAGCTAAACCGGGCGGTGGCGCTGATGCGCGCCCTCCCCGACGATGACCCCCGCAGCTTCAAGCAGCAAGCCAACGTCCACTGCGCCTACTGCGACGGCGGCTACGACCAAACCGGCAAAGACCTCCAAGTCCACTCCTCCTGGCTGTTCTTCCCCTTCCACCGCTACTACCTCTACTTCCACGAGCGCATCCTCGCCAACCTTATCTCCGACCCCACCTTCTCCTTGCCCTACTGGAACTGGGACGCTCCGGAAGGGATGAGGATACCCTCCATCTACACGAACCCTAGCTCCGCCCTCCACGACCCGCTCCGAGACAAGGAGCATCAGCCACCGGTGGTTGTGGACTTGAACCACGGTACTAGTGACCCCACCGCCACCGGTGATCAGCAGATGCAGGTAAATCTGGCCGTTATGTATAGGCAGATGATGTCGGCCTCGAAAACTCCCGATCTCTTCTTCGGCCGCCCTTACCGCCGTGGTAGTGACCCAAACCCGGGGCCCGGGTTATTCGAGGTCCTTCCTCACAACACGGTTCATCGCTGGACCGGGGACCGGTCCAAGCACGCCGAGAACATGGGTAATTTGTATTCGGCGGCGCGTGACCCGATTTTCTACGCGCACCACTCCAACGTGGACAGGATGTGGAGCGTGTGGAAGACTCTCGGAGGGAGGCGTCGGGAGATATCCGACCCGGATTTTCTCAACTCCTCATTTCTCTTCTATGACGAGGAGGCGAGGCTTGTCCGGGTCAGGGTCCGGGACTGCTTGGATCCGGCTAAACTCGGGTATACTTACCAAGAAGTGGAGCTTCCATGGCGGAACACTCGCCCAAAGCCGCGAGTTTCAACGGCCACCAGGAAGATAAGAACATTGCAGCGCAGAGGGCTGCAACTCAGGAGGGAGACTCCTACCGACACTCTTCCGGCGAGACTGGACCGGGTTTTGAAGCTGACAGTGGTGAGGCCGGAGACGAGTAGGAGCAGGAAGGCGAAGGAGGAGGTGGAGGAAATCTTGGTGGTTGACGGGATTAAATTTGGTGGTGATATTTATGTGAAGTTCGACGTTTACGTGAACGACGATGATCACGAGATGACGACGCCGGAGAACACGGAGTTCGCCGGGAGCTTTGTGAACTTGCCGCACAAGCACAGGCAGGAGGAGGAGAAGATAGTGACGCAGCTGAGGCTGCCGATCACCGATATTTTGGAAGACCTCGATGCAGAGGAAGATGAGCACGTGCTTGTCACGTTGGTTCCGGTCACCGGCAGTGATGACGTCACTGTCCGAGATATCTACATCCATCTAGATCCATCATGACTACTCGTCGTCTTCATGTATCTTAATTTCTTCTTCGTCGTCGTCGTCAAAAATTAAATTTCCTTTTGTCTCACTTTCTATTACTTAAATATATTTAAGTTTTAATTTATTCAAGTTTGTTTGGACAATAAACGATTTTAGCTATTTTATGGTGTAGTTAATTATCAGCTCATCATATTAATATAGGTGTTCTTACTACTGTGCTCCTCACTTCAGTTATGCCTCACAACTAAATTTATTCTTTTAACTATTAAAAATAAATTTATTGTTATAATATGATGAATCATAATTAAAATTTATTTGAAAAATTTTAAAATTTAAAATTTTATATACCTTAATTTTAAATTTATCAATCCTGAAAATTACTATTAAAAGTAATATTAAATGTTAAAAATAATCATATATAGCATATTTGAGTATGATGAATTTATAATATTAAATACAAAATTAAGTTAATATATATAAAATTTAAATTAGGATAAATAAATAAAATATATTAAAATTTACTTGTGAAATATAAAATGTATGACACAAAAATGAAATACTGAATTAATTTGAATTAAATGCTGTAAAAGTCGTATGCTCGCTCCGTAATTAAAAATATCTAATTTTTTAATGAAAAATAAATTATAATTGCAAATTTAGTGAAATATGCAAAATTCATTTATTTTAAAAATGAATAGTAACAATTCACATCATGTGTAAATTCAAACTCGATAATGTATAATATGAATAACATGTGTGATTCGTAATATTCGAGTTAAAAAATTGGCTACAATTTATTTATTTTTATATTAAAACTGTAATTAATTTTATCTTATTAAAAATTTTTTGCTTGCTTTTCCTTACTAATGAAACACGTACTTGCCAGATACTCAATTTCCTTATATGTAATGTAGTGAATTAAGGAAAACAAAATATTTTCTGAAAATTAGAAAACAATTAAGTTTATAATTTAAAATGTAAATTAGAAATTTAATGTTTTATCGAAAATTCAATATAAATTCATATTTTTTTATTATATTTATTTCATATGATATTAATATAAGGGGTAAATGCTAAAATACCCATTTTGATAAGTAAAAAATAAAAAATACCTACTTAAAAATAAAAGATAAAAAATACACACTTTTTACAATAGCATGATGAAACTGATCATGTGTTCATGTTATTCAAATTTAAAATAACTTGAATAACATGATCACATGATGAAATTCATCATGTTATTGTAAAAATAACATGATCACATGATGAAATTCATCATGTTATTATAAAAAGTAAATATTTTTTATCTTTTATTTTTAAATAGATATTTTTTATTTTTATTTTATAAAAGTGGGTAATTTTACCCCTTAATATATCGTTATTGATAATTCTGGTACTCCTAACAGAAAAGAAAAACATAAATTCTGGTCCTAGTATTTCCGGGAATACGCCACAAAGTCAATGTACAACTTGTAAACCAGAAAGCACAACTCGTGGAAGCAGCTGCCCCTCTCCTCCCCCCCTCCAATTCCGTGCACGTCTTCTTCTGCATCACAAGGCCACAACCACACAATCTGCATGAAATTTGAGCTCAAAGTTCAAATTTCGCTCGTACGCGGAAACGGATACGTTTTGAATTCAATTTGATTTCAGGTGCACAAATTAAGGTAATTATGGAGTTGGTCAGCTCCAATTGTGCCTATGCTTCTTCAACTTTCTCGTTGCTTTCGCCGGCGATTGGTTATTCAAAGAGCCAGTTGAATTATGTGAGGTTGAATCGGAAGTTGTTGTCTAAAGATAGAAGAAGAATATCAGTGGCTGTCCGAGCTCAGAAGAGCGATTCGTTGGTACAAGTCGGTAAGCTCGTCGGTACAAGCAGTAATAGCGCGCAGGAGCAGCTCGATATTGAACGAGGTGTCTGTGTTCCCTTCAGGAAGTACACACCGGCGTCAGTGAGTAGTTCTTTTTTTACATTACTTTTGTTTTCTTTTCTCGTTTTTTGAATTTGTTTGTATATATTTTGGAGGCATATGCGGTTGGAAAATGTATGTGATCAAGCATGGGTAATCGTAGCAATGACTTGTAGTGTATTTATGCCTTGATACTTGGAATCGTTGCCGTATGATCATGTGTTATATCAGTTTACAATATATTTTGACAATTTAAGTTTTTGTGCTCACTTCGTTCATTCATGGCTTACTTTGACAAGGTGTTTATTTTTATATATTGAAGGTGGTCAGTGCATTTTGTGTGTAAATTACTAAGAAATCCATTGAGAGATCTTTCCAGTATACGCTCTTCTGTCTAGAGGTGCTGGTTTTATCAAGAATGCTATTATTTGTTATAAGTGCTTCATGAAAGTGATTGTGCTTTGGAATAGAAAGAGGACATCAAGCATTTCGCTTCACAAATTGTTATTTCCTGTATTCAGTATGTGGATTCCCTCATTGTTGTTTCTTATATATCTTTATCTATATTTTTTCCTCACAACTCAACTTATGTAGGTGAGGAATAAAGTACTGGAGTCAAGAGGTGCAATATTATCATTAATTAGCCGAGGAGTTGAAATAGTGTGGAATTTGGGGTTCTACTGGTCTACATTGATGTATGATTATTTTGTTGGCCGTGATGAAGAAGTTGTTCCTTTCCGTGCTCGCCAACTGAGGAATCTCCTGTGTGACTTGGGTCCTTCTTTCATCAAAGCTGGACAGGTGTTTCTTTTTATCTAGGCTCTATAGGCTAATGGGATGAACATATTCTTTTCACATGCAGAATATCTTTATACATTGGAATCTTAAAAAACTCTTAACTTATGAACCAAAATGTACTTATGATGTGGTTCTAAACAACAAATTCATTTCCTTTTCCATTTCAATCACTTTAGAACAGTTCATAATAAATAAAATTCTCTAATCCAAAATTGCATTGGTATGATTTTAAAATAGTCCTGATTTTTTCATTTGACATTCTTTCTTTGCATAAAAAAAAACAGGTGCTTGCTAATAGACCTGATATTATTAGAGAGGATTACATGAATGAACTTTGCATCCTTCAGGATGATGTCCCCTCTTTTCCTAATCAGGTACCTCTAAGTCCATTCAAGATGAATATATTTCACATTATTTTTCATTGAGATACCCATCATTAGGGTGTTGGCAGGTAGCTTTTGACATTATAGAGGAGGAGCTAGGTCAACCTCTTGAGGCGGTTTTCAGCAAAATTTCATCGCAGACGATTGCAGCGGCAAGCTTGGGCCAAGTATATCGAGCCACTCTTCGATCATCTGGAGAGGATGTTGCTATTAAGGTTTCACAAGTGCTGAGTTGATTGAATTTTATCTCTCTGTTTCTGTGTCTGACGTTACATGTAGTTGGTTCTTTGTCTTCTGTTGTTCTGATGGGGTATACATCCTGATATGATTGCTTATCAGACTCATGCTGCCCTGCTAAAAAAAATACAAACTTTCGTTAAAAATGCAGAGAACTTGTATACGGGTACCTAATTTGTGATTCCAATAAATAAAAGTTACTGGCTAAGAGAGAGTAGAGAGGCCAGTCAAGGATATCAACCTACAGCATAAATTTTCATTTCACATTTTCTTTTTCTTGTATAGGCACATAATGAGTTTTTTTATAGTGACTGAAGTTATGTGATTTATGTCATGGTTGCTGAAAGGAAATATATTGGCATGCTAAAGTTTTATTTAGCAGTGTGTCATGTGGCATCCCTTGCAAGTTTTAATCACTTTGCTCAAATAATAATTTATGGAATTTAACTAGGGATATTCTCTACTTTACTCGTCTGTTGGAAAACATTGTTCTGGTTGCTAATTTATTCTTCATTGGTATTTATGTTGCCCTAACCTTTTTGGTAATACTTTCCCATGCTCCAACTCACAAAGGTTCAATTTTGTTCTTGGCTCATGCAGGTCCAGAGGCCTGAGATAGAGCCAATCATTTATAGAGATCTCTTCCTTTTTCGTACTCTAGCTTCTTTCTTGAATGGCTTCAGTCTGCAAAAATTGGGTTGTAACGCAGAGCTTATAGTTGATGAATTTGGCGAGAAGCTATTAGAGGAGCTTGATTATACTTTGGTATGATTCTCTCCTACCCTAGATAAAGCCCAAGATCGCACATTTGCATCTGTTCTTGTATACCAAATGTCTCCTACATTTCCTATGCCGTGTGTGCATTCACACACAGTGACAGATCTGCTCATTACAGAATTTTAGTAGCCTGTTTTTTTCCAGAAAAATTAAATGCTTCCTATTGGCATAGCACTTCTTATCCCTAGTTTTCATTTTTCCATCTAATAGCACTCCAACTTTGCTTCTTATATTCGAAAGGCGGGTTCTTTATATAATTTATATGATATCAAATAATTTAATATTGATAATCAGTTATCATGATACATCCTGTGCATTTTTCCTTAGGAAGCCCGTAACATTGAGGATTTTCTTGAGAATTTCAAGGATGATCCTACAGTTAAAATTCCTCGTGTTTACAAGCAACTTTGTGGTCCACGTGTGCTGGTCATGGAGTGGATTGATGGAATTCGATGCACGGATCCCCAGGTACAAAAATAATCAAGACATCAGAACTAAGTTCTTGATTTGGTCTTTTAACAATGAAACTTCTTTGAGACAGGCTATCAAGGATGAAGGAATTGATGTAACTGGGTTTCTGACTGTTGGAGTGAGTGCTGCACTGCGGCAGCTATTAGAGTTCGGTCTATTTCATGGGGATCCACACCCTGGAAATATTTTCGCCATGCGTGATGGACGAATTGCTTATGTTGATTTCGGTAACGTGGCCGTTCTCAGTCAGGTGGTTAGATTTGAGCAGTACTGGAGAACTTATATGATCTAAATTAAGCTTTCCATCTGTTGCTTTTCGATGCTTTAGCAAACTTACTGCTACAGTGATACTTATATTTGTCTTAATAATAGTAATATTAATCTTGTGTGGTTCTCTTGGTATATGAGTTATTTTTTCCATGGTGGGAATGACAAGGGTGTGATAAAATTTGAAAGAAGAAATGTACTCTTTTAAGTTTACGTTTGATAGGATAGCAGGGGAAGTATTAATTAGATATTGCCAGCTTCTATCAGTGTAGCTGCTGTATGTCACTTCCAATTTGTCACTGTGGAAAGAAAGATATTAATCGGTTTCTTTTGCTGTTCATCTGCAGCAAAATAAACAAATTCTTATAGATGCTGTCGTCCATGCTGTAAATGAAGATTATGCTGAGATGGCCAATGATTTTACCAGGCTCGGTTTTCTAGCTAGTGGAACTGATGTGTCCCCCATAGTTCCAGCTTTGGAAGCGATCTGGCAAAATTCTGTTGGGAAAGGGCTATCTGACTTTAATTTTAGAATTGTTACAGGTATCATGGTTGAAATTTTTTATCTGTTGTTTCTCATATTTTCTGTGCATTTTTTACTGTGGATTTAATATGTATGCATTGAATTCATCATCTCTTCACATTTTGTTATTGCTTATTAACTCTGCATGCTTAGGAAATCTTGTGCTGGTATTTTAATATTTAGTACTGTATCTTACTGCATAACGCAACATGCCATATTTATGAGGTTAAAACTGTTGGACAAAAATAAGCAAATTTTCAAAATTAATTATTATAACTATCTCTATTACTTTCAGGCATTGCAAATTTCTGTCCTATGTTTTTGTTACCTTTTCTCACACGCTAAACCTGCTGTATTCTTTCAGGCAAGTTCAACCAGCTAGTTTACAATTATCCTATTCGCATTCCAGAGAGGTTCTCACTTGTTATTCGTTCTTTATTGACTCAAGAAGGAATTTGCTTCACCCTACAGCGTGATTTCAAATTTCTAGAGGTGATATATTTTTCCCCTATTCTTAATTTCTACAGTGTACCTTGATGGATTATTCTTTTCACCTTTTTCTTTAATTCTAAATAATTTAAAGCTGTTTATCCAATTTCTTTTCAATCTCAACGGCATGTAGACTTCTAAATTTTACTGGTTGTGGAATTTTTAATCTCATTCAAACGTGTTGGCCATATCTTAGAAGGTTGCTAATGATCAAATATGTAATTCCATAACTTAAATTAGTGGGAATAAGAAAGCTATAATAACTCTCAGATCCCACTTTCCTACCCTATATGCCTCTAGACAGTCTAAACATCAGTACTATCATCTTGTCACGTGACTTAAGGCAACCTAAGAAGCACACAAAAAAGTTATTCTTATCACATATTCATATTGTTTGGGATTCTGACTTCCAGTTACTTTGTAGCACTTATCTTGCTCTTCTGATACCTTGAATATGGATGCTATAGTAAATGCTTGAATAGAGAAAACGTCATTTTTAGTAATCCTCAAACAGTGACCACCTTTCCGCAGATCTGAGATAAAGTAGCATCCTTTGTTCGAAACGACTCATTTAGAATTTTCATGAGCCTAGCTCCCAGATGAATAGATGATCGAAAGATCTAGCTTTCACATCGACTAGTTGATTAGGTTTGCCAATCATATGTCCTCTGATGATCTTTGTACCAGGTTGCCTATCCTTACGTGGCAAAACGCCTCCTGACAGATCCCAATCCTGCATTACGAGAACGACTTATCCAGGTATATCTCAACTCTAGTCTATTAGCTATGGTTTCCTGTCCCTTTTGGGTGTGCAGTTCTTTTGCTTGGATTGAATTTTCTCGACCTTGAATCCTCTGAAAATATTTTATTTTGAATTAATCTAAAGAGACAAAAGGTTCACCGTTTTCATTTCATCTCATTTAATATGGATTTAATCAGATTACAGGACATATGCCATGATCTGGTCACACAGTGTTGTGGCTATGACAATATTCAGGTTCTCTGTAGATGGAAGATGAGTGAATTAAGCCATGATAAGCTATTAACTTAAGGGCACTTTTTCTTTGAGGGTTATATCTATCCCTCTAAAAGAATGATTAAGAGGAAGCTCACCCTTTAAATCCCTCCTTTTTTTCTAAATTATGATTCAGCCCTTTCTTCTTCCTCCTGACTCTAAGGAGGGATAATATTATCACTCCAATCCCTCAGAGTCGGGAGGATGATGAAGAAAGGTCATGATAATTCTTTTTAACTCTCCTTTTGGAGGGATGGATTTATCCCTCAAATAGAAGCACCCTAAGTAGTCAAAATCTTGAATCATGGTTGCAACTATTCAGAATCTATTAAGGACAAGATTGATTTTGTAAATATTCATCGGTATGAATGTAGTCATACAGCTCTCTAATCTCTATGAATTTGAAAGAATGCTTTGCGTGATGATTTCAAAATGAGAATTTTTCTCCTTTTGGATAGTATAATAAAATAATTGATCTTACTGCGGATTTACCTTCTCTTACTCAAATGCATCTACAATACAACTAGATCAAATGTGGCCTGTAATAACTGCTTTTTGTTTGGGTCTGTACTGTCGTTGATTTCTTTTTTGCTTTGGCAGGTTTTGTTTAAAGACGGGGTTTTCCAGTGGAAACGACTTGAGAACCTAATTGTTCTAGCTAAGGAAAATGTGGCAATGATGGGCAGCAACCCTGCATTTCAAGGAAATAACACGTTAGTAATTTCCTCCACTAGCATAATACTCTTGTTTCTTCTGTTTTTTCCAAAACATCCCACTTATTCTTCTCCAAACTCTACATCTATACGCTTCTTGTTTTTAGTTGTTTATAAGCATGTCGTTTTACAACGTACTATAATAGGCAAAGGTCTAGACAGCAACAAATTGAAAGTAAATTGGACCTCACGGACACAATCAAGGATGGAACTCGTCTCGTTATACTTGATGAAGGAATTCGTAGGCAGCTCCTTCTTGCTCTCACCGAAGACTCCAAACTCCACATTCAAGAGGTTTGAATTCTGTAATGTTTACAAGTCAATCATCCTTAAAAGAGGCAGTCCATAAAACTTACCAACCATTGTGCTTGTTCAGCTTGTGGATGTGTACAGACTACTCGAGGACCAAATTGACGTACGTTCAGTAGCTCTGCAAGTTGCACGAGGTAAGGCTTCGTAAGGAAACCTCCAGTTCCGTTGGAGTTTATTATTATGAATCTTGACACACGGAATATTAAATGTTTCAGATCTTCCTTCTGTTGCTCGGGATGTAATGCTTTCGTGGAGCGCTTCCGTGTTATCGGAGCGATGAGCTTGATCAATTTTGGTGTAGCGAGTGTGGACTCTCCTCCATCCTGCCTAGAATCTCATTATAATTTATACTCGGTCTTCTCTTTTAGTTGCATGAGTGTGCATAAGCTTCACAGTTGTATATAACTAACAATTTTCTATATATAGAAATGCAATACATTACAAAGAGATATTGAACCTTAAGTGTGAGCAATAGAGTCCATTTAGGCTTTAGCAACGTACCAATATGAAATGCCAACATATATAAAGAATAATATATTTTCGTTGGTATATAAAATATATAAATGATCAAATTGAATATAATATGCACGACCAAAATGTCAAATCATGAAGATATACAAACTATATCATCATGTCAAATCATCAGGGGTCTCAACGAGCAGGTTTTACTTGAACCCTGATTCGAAGCATATACTTCCGTTTCTGACATGGCCCGATCATTTGATATGATTTCGGTTCTAGAACGATCTTTTTTTTGATTTTTTTATTTTTAAAATTATACTATTACATACATATTTATACAACAATTATAATTATGAAATTTTCATATTAGAATTTTTTTATCAATTTAATTTGAAAATTATGTAACAGATTAATTTTAATGGTTACGGTTCCAATTTGGGTACAATAGTAATACATCTGGTTCCAAGTCTAAAACAGGAACCGTTTTACCGGGTTCAAATTCCCCCCCAAACTCAATTGTATCGGTTCCGATTCTGAATTTAAAATCGAAATTATTTACTGATTCCAGATCGGGTAAAATCCAATAATTGACTATAAGGATAGTGGATATATTTGGTTGATGAATAAATGAACCAGTCTGTTTTTTCTTAATTAAAACCCGGTTCAACCCATTTAAAGTTGAAATTTAAAGCCCAATTTTCAGCCCAAATATTAATCGAATATTAAATGCCATTACCTAAATCAAAACCCAACTTCTAAGTTAAATAAAAGCCCAAGTTACCATTCACCTCTCTTCTTTTCCTCATCCTTCATCCCCGTCGCAGAGAACAGAAAACTGTCTAATCTGTCTCATTTCTTCTCCGCTTCCTCTCAATTTCCGGCGATTATCCGCCGCCGCCTGGCCTACGTCGATGACTCCTATCTATCACTCTCCCTGATAGAAACCTATACACTCTACAAATTATAAAACCTAATTATCCTCTCCCGTATCCCTACTCCATTTTTTCAATTCCCGGCGACCACTCCGCCGTCGAGGTCCTTTGCGCCGCCGCCTGTATCCAGAGGTCGATAGCCGCCCGATATTTCACCGCGCCTGTTACCGAGTTCTGCCATTCCTCGTTGTCGTTCTCTCCATAGATCTGCGCCACCATTGCTAGATCGTCGCCGGTATCCACTATTGTACCAGAGGTCCCTCCACCGGACCTAGCTGCACTGCTTCTGTCTCTCAGCAGGGCCAACACTACAGAAGCTGCCACTCCCGCACTGAGCCGTTTTTGTGTGAGCTTTCTTCTCCTCGATTATTTCTTATTTTTTCCTGATTGACGTTGGTGGAGGTGGATGGGAACTGCAATTTCTATAATAAAATATGTCTTTAAAATTCATGCTAGCAAATTCATAATTAAAAAAACAAACTTAGAATGATCATGGACAGTACCCTCGAAAATTTATTGGACAATAAATAGAAATAGCGGAATAAATCAACACCGAACATTCTGTTGGACAATTCACAACTCTTGGCGGGAAATGGCATTTCAGTAATTTCTGTTAACTATTGAACTTCAACATATAGTGTATATTATGGACAAATTGATTGATTTCGGTTATATGCATTGCATTTTTCGCTCTTTGATTTATCTTGATGCTACTGATAGGGATATGCTCATGGAGGTATTTTGATTTATCTGCATGCAAGAGGAGATGATTGCTGGGAAGCTATCTCTGTTGGCAACTGATGAGCACCAGTTACTTTTAACAGTTAGGGGGATATCAAACTGATTGAAATTTGGTCAAGGTTTCCAAGAATGGCTCAACAGTCATCGCGGCTTCATCGGCTGCTCACTTTGTTAGACAGTATCCTTAATTTGACCTTTTATTCTGGGTTTATACAAATTAGTAATTTACCGGATCCACAGGTGCGGAAGTTTACATAGTGTTTAAGCACCTGGAATCTTTTTGGTAATATGCAGCTTTAAATTTTTGGTTGACAGTTCTTAGCTTAAAATTTTTGTCATACCATCTATGCTCTCACTCAGCAATACAGTAAAAGACAGCTTTTTCGTACCTTTACAAACCTTCATATTGCTCTGTTGTTGGTAATTAAGAGTATGTTGAATGATAATTTCTTTAACAAATGCTAAGCGGGTTCAACCCAGGCTACGAGGTTTTCTGCAGCAAGGCAGATAGGTGAAATTGCCAAATCACATCCTCAGGACCTGAATGCTCTTCTGAGTAAGGTAAGATAATGAACTCAATATGACCTAATCAATCCAATCTAGGTTATGTTTGCTTCTCGAGTACAAAGAAAATATTTTGTTGCGAATGAACAAGATATTGAGGAATTGTCCATACGTAAATTCAGAATTATTGATATGGGCCTTTATGAGAAGATGTGGATCTACTCATATTGCTAAAAGAATATGCACTATAATACATTAAACAATGTGTTTTTATCGTAAACAATAATTTGCAGCTTGAACATGTCATTCGTTTTCTTCTGTTGTTCATAAAGAAAACACTTTTGGTTAATAGACTATTTTATATAGTAAAATTTCAATCATTTATAACGGAGTTTACCTGAAGTCATCATTTGCAATAAATATTTATTTTGAACTGAAACAATGCTTTTATATATTTTCCACTGTCAATTGCAATTACGGAATTACCGGTATTGCTAAGTGATTGCATTATGTTTGTGGCCATAATGTAGAGCATAAGGGTTAATGCATGGTTGTCATTTTTCTGGCCATATGAAAATAGTACAGTGCAAATTTATAATATTTAGTGTATATTTGGGAGAAGATACATTGTTCCAAATAGGCAAACAGTTGATTGGACCGTTGAACAACTAGAAGAAGCAGCTAGCGGCGCTGCAGGGTGTCTTAGCACATACTGACGTGGATATTGAAATAGCTTGCAGTTGTCTTATTACTTGGGAAGAGTTTTTATATAGGAGACTAAGATATATTCAATTCAAATTGGTTTCTTGTATAATGTATTGAGTTGATGCCAATGTCATGGGGATGTATTTGGGTATTTAAAAGCTCTTGTATTATCTTGACGTATCGCTTATTCACTTGGTTAAACTGATGTCTTCACTTGTTGCAACCTTTTATTTGTTCTTGTCTTACTTACAAACTTTGGACAAAATACTCGCGTTGAGTTACTTGATGGATGCACTAGTGATGCATTATTTATTGTCATGGTTCTAGGGATTTTGACTTGGTTTAGCTGGCTCAAGATGCTCTTCAAATGTTTTCATTGATTTATTATGTAGCATCTCTCTTTTACTGAGATGTGTCCATGAATCAAATAATGTTTATATTTTTGTTCGATTCTCTTATTACACATGAAATGTACTAATAAGTGGAGCTGTTAGGTAACATTTTACCATCTGGAGTAAGTGAATGAAATCCTTAATTCATGATCAGGTGTTGGAATCTTGTCATTGTTATCTTATGAAACAGTTATCTGGATTGGAACTTAACCGAAGACTCATAATTTATATGCCACTGGAAATAGTTTTATGAATTGAAAATGAGTTTACTTGATGATATGCTGCATAAAGTCTTTGTTCCAGCAGCCATTTTAATTTTTTAATTTTTATTTGATTTGATTTGATTTATATTTTGTCTCCATGGATTGATTTGTTTTGCTTCTTATTGATGGCGTCATTGCCTGTCTGCTTGATGATTACTCATTTTGTGCAGAACTCCTCAATTTAGCACAATTGTACTGGTGATATTGCTGTTGGTTTTGCAATCAATGTGAGCGTTGTCCTGATCAAATGAAACTGAAGTGCAGGTGTCACAATATCTACATAGTAAAAAGTGGGATACCAGGGTGGCTGCTGCACATGCGATAGGGGCCATAGCAGAGAATGTAAAACATGCATCTTTGAAAGAACTTTCTAGCTGTGTTGAGGCAAAGATGTCGGACGCTGGGGTGTCAGCCACGTTTGATGATGTGGTGGCTCTGCCCAACTGGCATTCTAGATCTGGAGCCGGCACTTCATTTAGAAGGTGTTTCCTTTTTGTACATTTTGTATTTTTATATTTTTTCAATTGCTTCTTGTTTTATGCTGTGTGCTTAGGTTTTATGCTGGATGGATATGTTACAGGTGGTTTCATCTCTTAATTGAGCCAATATACTTGCTGCTTATTGTTTTCCCTAAAGTGACTAAAATCTTGCATTTTGCAGTTTTGATCTTAACAAAGTATTGGAGTTTGGGGCTCTGGTGGCATCTGGAGGCCAGGTACTTCTTACATCTTTTCTTTCTGTTTATTGGAAGGGGCTTTAATACGTTTAATAAATTGGAGTTCTTATAGTTAATAGCTTTTATGGAAGTTGATTCCCCATGAACTAAATTGCAGGAATTTGATACTGTAAGTGACAATTGCAAGAATCCCAAGGAACGACTGGCTCGACAGAAACAAAATCTTAGGCGTCGGTTGGGTCAGTGTTGCTACTTTTACTCTCATAAACTATGTAGTTATCATGACAAAGACTTTTCATTTGTTTGTTTAATAAGTTATATTCTGCTTTTCTTGCAAGAAGTGGATTAGCAGAACATAATGCATATTTTACGTTTATTTTTATTTTTCCTTTTCCTAGACTCTAATTTATCAAATGAATACCCACTCAAGTTAAGGATTCAGAGCAAGAATTGTACCAATTCAGACGATACTAACCTTTCTTTTTAACTAAATGATTTAGATTGAAATTTATAATTCTCACTCCCCTTGATTCACTTTTGATAGACTCTGTTAACATGCTGTGGCCATTATGAAGTTTATCAAATTTAGTTTCTTGAAGCCTGCATATTTTCAAGGTGGTTAATTCATTTCTTAACATTATAGAATTCTCGTATGCAGGTTTAGACGTTTGTGAGCAGTTCATGGATGTCAATGACGTCATAAGAGATGAGGACCTAATCGAGCAAAAAGTTGCTTACCCTGGCAACGGTATTGCGCTTCAGTATTTCTCCTCACAGCGTTCACATAATATCCAGCAATTTGTGACAACCATGATGCCCACGTCCAGATCAAGAAGGCCGAGTGCCAGGGAATTAAATCTCTTGAAACGGAAGGCGAAAAATAAGTCAAAAGACCAATCAAAAGGTTGGTCCAAAGATGGGGATACAGAGGCAGTACCATCACATGATATGGTATCGCCAAAGAGTATTCCTGTCGACACACCAAGCTCTTATAAGGTGAATAAGTTACTTCATATGTTCTGTCTTCCTCTTACCACTGCACATGGAAGGGGTGTTTGACGAAGCTTATAAGCTCATAACATAATAAAAGCACAGTCATTTAACCTACTCAAACAACTGCTAGAATGCTTGCAAATGATCTTCTAGTTTCTCTATGCATGCTTCCTTCTTCCAAATCTGATCTTTACTCTTTTCTTCTTGAATGCTTTCATCGTTTTTATTCTTATAAAACATTGGATTCTGAAATAAACATTGATGCAGCAACTTGCGGATGTAATTTCTGACGAGGAAAGTTTTGAAAATGATGGAGATGGGGGTTGGCCTTTCCAGACTTTTGTAGAACAGCTCCTGGTGGATATGTTTGATCCTGGTGAGTAATTCTTGGCTGTACTGTTTTACTTGTACTGATTTGAATCTTTCAATATATATATGGATATATTTATGAATCGTGCTCTGTGGTTGTGTTCAGTTTGGGAGGTTCGCCATGGTAGTATTATGGCTCTTAGAGAGATATTAACCTATCAAGGAGCTAATGCAGGAATCGTTATTCCTGACGTGAGCTGGCATAGTTTGTCCGAATCTAACTTAAAAGTAGAGGATAATGGTACAGCAATAAAACGAGAAAGGGAAATTGATTTGAATTTGCAAGTTCCCGTGGATGATTCGGAACCCATTTTGAAGAGACCAAAAATTGAAGATGCGGATTTTCCTATTAGTAAATCCATCAATGCAGACCTGGACGTCTCTATGAAGGCTGATGGAGATCTGAATCCTGCAGCAGGTGAAAATGGAGAAGTTGTTACTGATTTTGTGAAGGTGGAATCTGAATCTGGCGTTGAAAGTGCTTGCCCTTCTATTAATGATGCTTCTGATTTGAAGAAATCCACTGATGTTACTGAAACAGTGGAGAAGATGGATATATTAAAAAATCTTACTCAAAACTCTGAACTCATGAACTTCGTCAAAGATGCCAGAAATTCATGGCTGAGAAATTGTGAATTTCTGCAAGAATGTGCGATTCGCTTCTTGTGTGTATTGTCACTGGACCGGTATGATTTATTTTATAAATTATTGAAGAGAACAGATTATATTTTGTAGTGATAAATACTGAAGCCACAGAAAGAATTAGGAATTCTGTGACTCCAAGTTCATTTATGATTACCATAACGTAGGTCTTTATTAACTACTTGTATGTCTTGTTTTACTCTTTCGTGACCTTGTTCCTAAGGTTAATGAAATAACTCAGATGGAAGTTGATCACTTGGAGATTTTGTGAGATCTGATTTGGCAGATTTTCAATTTACAGGTTTGGTGATTATGTCTCTGATCAAGTCGTTGCGCCAGTTAGGGAAACTTGTGCTCAGGCTTTAGGTGCTGTGCTCAAATACATGCCTCCAACATTGGTTAGAGAAACACTAAACATTTTATTGCAAATGCAGGTACATATTTGGGTAAAAAATGATAATCTCTCTAAGTTAACGAACGTTTTGTGTGGTCAAACTCTTTTGAAACAACATTTTTTAATTATCCCTTCTGTTCTTTCAGCGTAGACCAGAATGGGAGATTCGTCATGGGAGTCTTTTGGGTATTAAATATTTAGTTGCCGTGCGACAGGTAGATTTCTTCTTCACATTCCAATTTTCATTTTGGTGAATTTGTTTGTGTGATGTAACCTTAAACTAGTGTTAATGGAATAGAGATGGATAATTATCAGCCATTTGCTTCATTATCTCCATGATATTATGCAACAACATGTTTTTAAGCTATCAGTAATTCATAGCCTTTTATCTTGATTTATCTCGGGATAAATGCATTTGTGCCCGTGCAGTTGTACTTTTGACATTGCTTTTAAGATTGTCCAGTGTCCACTTGATTCACTTTCTCATTTATTACTTATACTGTTGTTCTTTTGTATGCTTTTGTTCATTTTTTACTTTGCAGTTTTGTTTCTTTGACGTTGTTTTTATTCTTACACTGATACCAGGAGATGCTACATGATTTACTGGGGCCTGTTCTTCCTGCATGTAGAACTGGGCTTGAAGATCCTGATGATGATGTGAGAGCTGTTGCAGCAGAGGCTCTCTTACCAACTTCTGCTGCTATTGCTTGTCTCAAGGGATCAGTATTGCATTGTATTATTATGTTATTATGGGACATTTTGCTTGACCTGGATGATTTAAGTCCTTCCACCAGCAGGTGCTTTTCTTATGTCATGTCCTGTAGATTCTATCGGCACTTGTTTTAATTGATGAAATCTTTTCTTGATAGCCATTTAGATGAAAGGTTTTCTCTACTAAGCTACTCTACTTTATTATAGTTCTTGGTTTCTAAGTGATAGCACATAGTTAAAGAAAACTTATTAAGAATATAGTGTTGCTGTTTCTAAGTGAAGGAAAGAAAAGAGAGAGATATTAAGAGTGCAGCTTTTTTCTTAATTTAAGTATAACCAGGTAAAGAAAACTTATCAGGAATATAGTGTAATTACTGGTTTCAAAGCGATAGCCCAGAGGTGTTTCTTCACCTGTAAGACTTTTATTTCAGTTTTCTGCACCTCCCTTGGGGAGATTCTTTCTAAAGCTATGTTGTCTTATGTTGGATGGGTTGATTCTTTACTACTTCCATTTATAATATACTATCTCCATCCCATGTTATGATACAAATCATTTTCCATTTTTTCTTTTATTCTATATTGAACACACTGATTTACATCTATTTCCCCATATTTTTCAAAGGCCCTTATTAAGTTATATGCCTGCCCATTATTAATTACTATTGTAACATTTTCTTTTTGGTCAAGTTTTGATATTTTCTTCTCTCTATTGCAGTGTAATGAACCTATTAGCAGAAATTTATTCTCAGGAGGAGATGATTCCAAAGATTTTTGGTACCTTGGACTCCAAAGTGAAACCAGATCTTGACCTTAATAAAATTGATCTTACAGTTGATTCAGAAGAAGGAATGAGTTCTCTAGAAAACCCTTATATGCTATCAACTTTAGCCCCGAGATTATGGCCCTTCATGAGACACAGTATCACTTCTGTCCGCTTATCAGCAATCCGCACCTTGGTACTATATATAATCTTGTTTGATTTATTTCAGTTTTCTGCACCTCCCTTGGGGAGGTTCTTTCTGAAGCTATGTTGTCATATGTTGGATAGCTTGATTCTTTACTACTCCCATTTATAATATACTACCTCCATCCCATTGTTCCATACTTCTTGGACACATAATGTTATTTCGTAAAGATAGGGGTTTAATGTTATTTCCACCCACCTTTTCAAAATTACAGTTTGGGTTAGATAATTTAGTTTATAGAGTTGTGTAAATGAATTAGGGTTAGACAAATTAGTGGATATAATTGGATAATTAGGTGGGCACAATTAAGTGATATTTTGGCACAAATATTAAATGAGACTAGTGATGTGGGACTGAGGGAGTAGTAAGCGAAAATGAATATTATATGGTCCACTTGCAGGAACGGTTGCTTGAAGCTGGTTACAACAGGAGCATCATTGACGAATCTAGCACATTTTGGCCTTCTTTCATAGTTGGTGACACCCTAAGGATTGTTTTCCAGAACTTGCTCCTTGAATCAAATGAGGAAATTCTACTTTGCTCAGAGAGGGTCTGGAATTTCTTAACTAAAGTAAGCAATTTTCTGTTTAACTTCTGTCTTTCAGTTTGTTGTTGCTCGTCTGCCTTTTTAACAGATTTTTTTATACGAAATACCCACTTTATGGTGTCTCATATACTCTTCCACTGTGCTATGCTGTATTTTCTTTCCCCCTCCCTCCTATTGCATATCACTAAAATGTCTTTTGAATTGAGCAGTGTGCTGTGGAAGACTTAGAAAATGCTGTCAAATTGTATTTCTCTTCATGGATTCAGCTTGCTACTACTCCATATGGCTCTCCCTTGGATGCTACAAAAATGTTCTGGCCTGTAGCCCTTCCTCGCAAAAGTCATGTCAAAGCAGCAGCTAAAATGAGAGCAGCAATGTTGGAAAATGAAAATCAGAAAAATAAAGCCTTAGAATCTGCAGAAAGCATGTCTGTAGAGCGAAATGGGGATGTTTCTGCTATTTCTACTAAGATAGTTGTAGGTGCCGACTTGGATATTTCGGTGACTTATACACGAGTGGCTACATCAGCAGCTATGGGCTTAATGGCTTCTAAGTTAAATGGTCCATCCCTGCAGCATGTGTTTGATCCGCTCTGGAAGGGGTTGACTTCTTTTTCAGGAGTTCAGAGGCAGGTAATTTTGGACTACTGAAAACCTATGAAGTGTTTCTATATAATTCTATATTCTCAATCTAAATATTTTCGGTGCATCAATATGGGATAGGTAACATCTTTTCTTTTGTTTGTCGACGTGGTCAGGTGGTTTCTATGGTTCTTATATCATGGTTCAAAGAATTAAAAGACGTTTCCAAGTCTGATGAAGTTATTGCTGGGATTTCAAGTAAATTTGGGATGTGTTTGTTAGATTTATTAACTTGCAGTAATCCTGCATATCCAACAAAAGATTCTTTTCTACCTTATGCTGAACTCTCTAGAACATATAGTAAGATGCGCAATGAGGCAAGTCAATTTTACACTGCTACGGAGGCATCTGGCTTGTACAATGATCTCTTGTCATCTATTGAAGTGGACATTGAGAATTTGACTGCTGATGATGCTTTGAGTTTTGCGTCAAAATTTGTGTTTACCGGTAATGGTATTTCTGAAGTGGAATCTGACGGACGAAGTCTATTTGAGGAATTGGAGTCTCTAAAGCAAAAATTATTAACAACTTCTGGATATCTCAAATGTGTTCAGGTACATTTTAGTCGCAAGTAGAACTACATAGTCACAAAATAGTTAGATTTACTATATCATTTTTCTCTATGCAAACACCATTCTCAGTATAATTGTTAGTTATATTTACTCTCCCTGGAGAGCTGTTGGAAAATTTCTGACATTCAGATTGCTATTTTCTTGTGGTTTCAGAATAATTTGCATCTTACTGTCTCGGCTTTACTAGCAGCTGCAGTTGTTTGGATGTCAGAGCTTCCAGCAAAACTCAATCCAATCATTCTGCCTATAATGTCTTCCATCAAAAGAGAACAGGTATTTGTACTTGTTATCCAGAAGCACTACTATTCACTCTAACACCATGTTTTTATGTTTTGGCTGAAGGAGGAAATACTTCAAAATAAGGCTGCTGAATCATTAGCAGAGCTTATTCATCATTGCATCGGACGCAAACCCAGTCCAAATGACAAGCTAATTAAGAATTTATGTACTTTCGCATGCATGGATCCTTGTGAAACGCCCCAGGCAGGAGCTCTAAGTTCTGTTGAGTTAATTGAAGACCAGGATCTATTAGCCTTTGGGAGTAGTAGTGGTAGACATAGATCAAAAGTTATTATGTTCTCAGCTGGGGAAGACCAATTGAAGGTTGAAGGTTTCATCAGCAGACGAGGGTCTGAACTTGCATTGAAATATTTATGCATGAAGTTTGGTGGTTCTTTGTTTGACAAGCTTCCTAAGATCTGGCATTGCCTTGTTGAAGTCCTCAAGCCATATCATGAATGCCTGACCCCGGAAGATGAGAAGCTGATTGATCAATCTATTAATTCTGTTAATGATCCTCAGATTTTGATAAACAATATTCAAGTAAGCATTTTATTTTTATCCAATGACATAAAATAAATGAGGTTTTTGCACTTGATTATTATATAAAGACGTTCATTTCTTCTTGAGTTTTGCAACATTTCTTGAGATAATTTATAATTCAGATATTCGATTAAATATTATATATTCTTTTCTTACTCCTTTTCTCTTTGGTTGTGGCAGGTGGTTCGTTCTATTGCTCCTTCCCTAGAGGCAACACTAAGGCAGAAATTGCTAACTCTCCTACCATGTATATTTAGATGTGTCAGACATTCTCATATTGCTGTAAGATTAGCTGCATCACGATGTCTCACAGCAATGGCTAAGTCAATGACGTTGGATGTCATGGGACCTCTTATTGAGAATGTTGTTCCCATGTTAGGTGACATGTCATCTGTGCATGCGAGACAAGGAGCTGGTATGCTTGTTAGTTTGCTGGTACAGGGATTGGGTTTAGAACTAGTCCCATACGCTCCTTTGTTGGTTGTGCCTCTTTTGCGCTGCATGAGTGACTGTGATCATTCTGTTAGACAAAGCGTGACGCATAGTTTTGCAGCCCTGGTTCCACTTCTTCCACTAGCACGTGGTGTGCCTCCACCTGTTGGCCTGACTGACCGTTTGTCTAGAAATAAGGAGGATGCACAATTTCTGGAGCAACTAGTTGACAATTCTCATATTGATGATTACAAACTCCCGTTTGAGCTAAAAGTGACTCTTAGAAGGTTTCCATCTCTTCTGTTAATACTTTACATTCTGGGGTAAATTAAATTGTTGGGAGGGATTGTCCCAGCATTATGTTGGTCTTTTTGGTTAGAAAGGAATCGGAGTCTTGGAGAAGATTAGTTTCTGAGTTGTGTGGTTTTATAACCAAGCGGAAACTTGTATTTGATACTATTAGAAAATATTGTGTGTCATGCAGTAACTCTTTGTTTATTTGAGGCCTTTTCAACCTTTCAAGGGGATTCATTCGTATAAGGAGAGCACTTCCCTAGAACCAGTCTTGTTTTGTTACTTTAGACTTTATTTGTTTAGATTTACATGAGCAGTTTCGAATTGTTCTAATTATGAATGTATTAGATCAAGCCTTATTCTCATCTAACACTTCTAATTTACAATTTCCCTTGTCATCCAGACTTTTCTTTAAATGCTATATGTTGTTTTTCTCATGTCCTTTCTCTTTGATTAGGTATCAACAAGAAGGTATAAACTGGTTAGCATTTTTAAGACGGTTTAATCTTCATGGAATCTTATGTGATGATATGGGCCTTGGCAAGACCCTTCAATCATCAGCAATTGTGGTGTCTGATATAGCAGAGCATGTTGCTACAAATAATGGCGAGGATTTGCCACCGTCGTTAATCATATGTCCTTCTACCCTTGTTGGACACTGGGTCTATGAGATAGAAAAGTTTATTGATCCTTCGCTTTTGACAACACTTCAATACATTGGTTCTGCTCAAGAGCGATCTTCGCTGCGACCACAATTTGATAAGCATAATGCAATCATAACTTCATATGATGTCGTCCGGAAAGATATTGATTATCTGAGTAAGTTCTTCTGGAATTACTGCATCCTAGATGAAGGACACATAATAAAGAACTCAAAGTCTAAAGTCACAGTTGCTGTGAAACAAATTAAGGCTAAGCATCGCCTCATATTGAGTGGAACACCAATCCAGGTAACTCTTTCAATTTGAATTTTTTTTTGGCAAGCATAAGTTTATGTAGGTTGCTGACTGACAAATCTGTTTCTAATTGCAGAACAATGTGTTGGATCTTTGGTCTCTTTTTGACTTCCTTATGCCAGGTTTTCTTGGAACAGAAAGACAAGTATGATATATATACTCACTTTTGAACAATCTTCTTTTTAATCCATGAAATCAAGATCAATAAGAAATGTTATTCTGCTGACTTATATGCTTATGGACTGACATCTTGTGCAGTGCTCTTGAAAACATTGATAAAAATATGATTTTTATCACTATTTTATGTAATGCATGATTAAATAATAGGTGTATTTATTTGTGCATGTATGCACTTTATAAACTAGTGTGGGTTTGATGTGTTTCCTATAAAGTTCTCTTTCTACTAAATGAAATTGAACTCCAGGCCGCGTAGCCTGTAGTGTGTGTATATGTGCTTGTGTTACACTAGCTCCACGAACCCAAAGGTTCATAGCTTGTGGGTTGGATTTTGGTTATCAAGTGTGTGTTCTTAGAAAGGGAGCCTTATTTGTCTAATCAATCCCATTGATGGTGCTTTTAGTTGATGTCTAAAACCAAATTTAAATAAGTAAATGCTCACCCGACTGCCCCCCCCCCCCCCCATTAATTCGTAACATTCCCATTTCCACAGTCCCACTCAGTTAAAATTATTTTTTATTTGATAGAGGAATGTGAACCTACGGTTCCCTAAAGGGTACTTTATCTTCTTGCTCAAATATCCTCCTAAAAGATTTAGATGTTGCTAGAAAAAGGGAACATTTTACATTCTTAGGTAGACTCGTATCGGTTACTATGGATAATATTACACCCTTATGGAGGCTTAATCACAAGAGTAATACTGGGGTGTTGATGAGCTTTCCATCATCTTTTTTGTCATAATAGAGGGACATCATATACAGAATTTTTTGTTACATGTTTATTGAAACTATGATTAACCAATACTTGTCTTTTCTAAAATGATGTGTCGAAGCATCAGTTAATGAGTCTAAGCATGGGGCTTCAACAGTTTCAGGCCACTTATGGGAAACCTCTGTTAGCTGCACGGGATCCCAAATGTTCAGCAAAAGACGCAGAAGGAGGGATATTGGCCATGGAAGCATTGCACAAACAGGTACTTATCTTTATTGTGAATTTTCTATCATTTGCAACAATCTATTGGCATTTAGATGAAGTTTTTCAGTTTTGAATTCATAATCTGTTGTGTCTGGTGGGGGTTTTCTCTATTTTAGGTTATGCCTTTCCTTTTGCGCCGTACAAAAGATGAAGTTTTATCCGATCTGCCTGAGAAGATTATTCAGGACAGATACTGTGACTTAAGTCCTGTACAGCTGAAACTGTATGAACAGTTTTCTGGTTCCCATGTTAGAAATGAGATCTCAAGTATTGTAACGGAAAATGAAGATGCAGAAGCTGCACCTAAGGCTTCTTCACATGTTTTCCAGGTATGAAGTGTTCTTCTGACCAATCTAATTAGATCTGTCGTGCCCAACTAACCTGTGTTCTTTGTTTCAGGCACTTCAATATTTGTTGAAACTCTGCAGTCATCCATTGCTGGTTGTTGGTGAAAAAATTCCAGATTCTCTGCTTCCTATGCTATCAGAACTTGTTCCTGCGAATTCTGATATAGCTTCAGAGCTTCATAAATTATACCATTCGCCTAAACTTGTTGCTCTCCGAGAGATAATGGAAGAGTGTGGAATAGGTGTTGATGCATCCAACTCTGAGGGTGCAATTAC
The DNA here is from genome assembly GCA_026898415.1 of Leonotis leonurus. Lineage (NCBI taxonomy): Eukaryota > Viridiplantae > Streptophyta > Magnoliopsida > Lamiales > Lamiaceae > Leonotis > Leonotis leonurus. Next base: position 1,596,788 of record JAPKLX010000027.1, read on the forward strand.
GGTTGGGCAGCACAGAGTTCTGATATTTGCACAACATAAAGTAATGAATTTTGTATCTTTTCAATGGTAACTCCCTCTCCGAAATGGTGGGCTTTTCTGAAACTGTAACTGTGATTCTTTTTGCAGGCTCTTTTGGACATTATTGAAAAAGACTTGTTTCAAACACACATGAAAAAGTGAGTAGCACCTTCTATACTAGTCTTCCTCTGTTTCAACAGATAACTTTATTGGGAGATATTTCTGATTAACGATTTAATTGATTATGTCTCCTTGCAAGCAGTGTTACATATTTGCGATTGGATGGGTCAGTTGTACCTGAGAAACGATTTGAAATTGTGAAAGCCTTTAACTCTGACCCTACAATAGATGTTCTGCTGCTCACAACACATGGTAGTGTCCTTTTCTTTTGCTAAAGCTACGAAATTTAACTGTTTTTGAGATGAACCTTATGTCGTTGCTTGCAGTTGGTGGGCTTGGGTTGAACTTGACATCAGCTGATACACTTGTTTTCATGGAGCATGACTGGAATCCTATGAGAGATCATCAGGTAGGGTTACAGTTTTCTCCGAAATAAATCGTGGAATTTTGTGTCAGAAACTATAAAACATGATCTTTGTTATGTTCATACCATGTGATTGAATATAAAAAATGCACTTACTAAAATTGAGCTTTTGTTATGGGCATCGAATCATGCTTGAGGTATAATTCGAAAAATACTCTTCACCACTTGCAGGCCATGGACAGAGCACACAGATTAGGTCAGCGGAAAGTTGTGCACGTCCACCGCCTCATAATGCGAGGCACCTTGGAGGAGAAAGTGATGAGTCTCCAAAAGTTCAAAGTTTCAGTGGCTAATGCTGTTATAAATGCAGACAACGCGAGCATGAACACAATGAACACAGACCAGTTACTCGATCTATTCACTTCTGCAGAAGGCCAAAAGGTACATGCTCAATTCTTCTTACCTCTAATTCCCTAATGAAGCATTCTCTAGAATAAGAGTAAAGAAAGCAACATCGCTTCATTCCATTCATTGTTTGCAACACAGGGAGGACGAGGGTCGAAATCATCAAAGGCAGCAGCAGCAGGAGGTGATGCCGATACAAAAGTACCAGGCGGGAGAGGAAAGGGACTAAAATCGATTCTTGGGGGGCTAGAAGAACTCTGGGACCAATCACAGTACACTGAAGAATACAACCTCAACCAATTTTTGGCAAAGCTAAACGGTTAGTCGAACACGAACACGATTCCCGCGGCACTCACTGATTGATATATGCTGCGTGCGCATGACATGATGTACAAAGTGTAAATTCCTTGGAGTCGCAGCTTCAATTTTGACAAGTAGCTTAGGTGCTTTTCTTTTTTATTTTCTTTAATTCTATAGTTTATATTTCTTCGTCATTTATGTGGGTTGGTGAGGGGAAAAGCCATGGAAGTAGTTCAGCTCGGGCTTTTCTTTTTATCGATGAAAATACCGCTCTTGCTCGCCACAATCAGTTAATTTTGGATGCTGTAAAATACATTCAGATTATCCTAATTTACACTACACTGCTCTACTCTACTCTTGAGTTCCCATATTTAATGAATTTGAGTTCCAATATTTAATGAATTTGAGTTCAGTTCGAGTTTGTATTTAAATACATTATGAAATGAAATACTTAATAAACATGATAATATGTTCGATTGTTACAGGCCTAAGTATGACTACAACAACTTACTCTGATTTTCGTTCGAACACAGGTTGATATTTTAATATATGAAGCATCATGTATGTGTGTAAATTGGAATAGGCAACATAATTCTTACAAGTAGAAGACCATATTCATATGGAACATATATCTTTAAATGCATTATATGTAAAGAGCAATAGCCCTTGGATGAGTCCAGCCAGGATCTAGTACTCAACCCCCAGCATCAACGGCAGGCGACGACCAGGAGTTCTCGTGCCTTCTCCAATCATCGACGAACATGTTGAGACTGTGGAGCTTATCGTGAATCCCGACGCGGCAGTTAGCGTGCATGGTGACGAGGCGGGTGAAATCCCGAGAGGGCTGGCACAATCCTCCGAAGTCAGCGGTGTCGAGGAAGCGCATCTGTAAGGCGGTGGCGGAGACGAAGGGGAAGTATTTGATGATGTTGAGGGTGTCCTGCTCGTTCTGGCCGGGGAAGTAGAAACGGGAGTCGACCCATAATTTGTACAAGTGGCTGGTACGGCTGTTGGATTTGACGTAGATGAAGCCACCGTTGGGAGAGTTGTTCTTATCACTAGAATGAAATCCACATCCGGGTAGAATCTTGTAAACGGATCCCTCAACCACACTATGTCTGCATCCTAATCTTACCCATTCAATTCGACATATATAACAGATTTAACTAACCATTTCATTAATTCATTCTCATTACATGCAATGCTTATATATATATACCGTGAAGACGAAGTGGTGTCCCAGTTGAAGAACAGTGGAGAGAAAAGCAGTCCTTCGCCACATCATCTTGAGATAATCCGCCGTCACAAATACTTCCTCGCCGGAGAAATCCACTCCCTCCGTCTTCACTGCGTAGCACTGGATTACTCCCTTCTCCCTGCACCGCTCGTACGCCGTCTGGTCAAATGCCGCCACCACCACATGCTTCAAAAGCTCCGCCGTTCCCTTCCCGCTTCTCAACCTCTCCAGGAATAGATCGAAGATAGAGTTGGGCTCCGCCCACGCGGCGTTTAAACTCGTGATTATCACCGTTCTGTTATCATCCATGGCCGCCTTCCTCAGCGTCTGCTCCAATTCCACATTCTCCTCCCTCCTCTTCTGACAAGGTGAAAGAATCTTTGGGCGAAGAAGAGTGTATTCAAGTGGAGTTGAGATGAAAGAAGTAGATTGGTTGAGAATAATTAGAATGGAAGTTATGGCCACCACTGCCAATATCAATGTTGTTCTAATTAGAGTGATGCCGAAGAAGAAATAGTTGCGGTGGTGGCCGCCTTCTGCGGCGGCGGCGGCGGCGGTGGTGGTGGACTCATCCGCATCTCCGCCTCTGCCTGCAGCCTCCATTTCTTATCCACTTGTCGTCTATGCAGATATGTGCATGCATATGCATGCATGCTACTTATCTACTCACTATATAACTAATAATTATTGTTAGGGTTAATGGATAAAATTATTTAAAATATTTATATTATATGATAACACAGTAATTTTTTGACATGCTAATATAATTTAGAGTATTCATTGAATGAGTTACTGTATGATCAATTTAATTGTCCATGTGATGATATGTAAGTGATTAAATTTTATTTTTTATTTCGTAAATTAAATATATTTATTTTCTATTTTTAAGTGGATATTCTAATCTTTTATACACTTATTAAAGTGTATATTTTAGTTTTTAGCGATGATACATTTTTAATGGAATTTTGGAAAATAAACCATAACTTTAAGAGTAATCACTTTTTATCATAAGTTTTGTTTTTTTATTAGATCATGCAGATTGAGAAGGAAATGGTGTTTAATTAATTGACAATTAATTTGGATGTTGTCTCCTCAACATCCAATTAAATAAGATGTTTTCATTTTACCAATGTAATTTATATGTAGTTATATAATACTTTTAATTATTTACAACCACTCCATAATATTTTGTATGAGCTCATGACTAATGATATTTTAACGGAGATAGTTTTCTATTGACCAATAAATGTACTAAGAGGAGATTAAGTTGGACATGTGTTTGGTTTAGCGATAAGTCTTAAATTCGAGTAAATTGTCATTACTTAGTTTTAAAATTTAACCTTTTAATTTATTGTTATTAACTCGCAAGAAAATGAAAAGTCGACCTAATAGTCTTTTTCTTTATTAAATATATATGAAAGTTATGTACACGTTACTGATCGAAGAACAAAAGAGATTATTAATTTGAATTGATTTCACACTTTTCTTTTAATTGTCTTCATCACTAGAGGAACTTATAATCAATACAAAAATACTTATTTCGTCATCATTTGCATTTAATATAATGGTAGAATTATATTCTCAATTAAATGGAAATTTTTTAGAAATTGTTTGTTGGGTGGTTTATGCTCGACACTTAATTTCGGTTTTTTATTAAAATTGATTTTTGCCAAAATAAATTATCTTGAAATTTTAGTAAGATGTATAATATTAGAGGAATCTTATTTTTATGTTAGATCATATTTATATATCGAGTCTTTCATATTACAAATTTATAATTCAAATGCCTACTTCAATACATATAAATTCTTTATATAGAATAATCATCTTGAAAGAGATTTTTTTTTTCTTTCATAGACCTTGTACCAAAACTATTGATTTGGTACCAATAATAGTAGTTTTTCCATCATCGTTTTAAAATTGCAATTTCTCTTACAATTTAATTCCATGAAATTGGTGAGATTAAAATAATATATACTCTCTCCGTCTCACTAAGTTTGACACAATTCTCTTATTGGAACGTTCCACTAAGCTTGACACATTCCTAAAATAGTAAAAATTATTGCTCTAAAAAGGTGTGGACCCTACTACCTTTATCACTTTTATACTACTTTATACACTCTTCTTAATAATCGTGCCCAAAAGTTTTGTGTCATGTTTATTGGGACGGAAGAATTACAAATTTTATCTTATCATATTGCTATCAACCCAAAAAAAATTATGCTTAGTTTTAGCATTGTTTTGCCTACCAACATGGCTAGTGTTTACTATTATAATTAATGAAAAATGTACTATATATTCCTTCATGAGTTGAATATATAATTTTGTGCTTAGAATATAAGATGAGTTGGATATATAATTTTGTGTGGTTCAATTCAAAGCTTAGTTTTAATTTCTTCCAACTCTTCGACGAATTGACTCACAGTCACATAAGATATAAGGAACTTTCCTACTTTCCATATTTTGGGAATTGAAGAAGCATTAAATATGTTTTTAAGTCTTTATTTAAGAAAATAATCAAAGTGCATGCATGAAATTAAAATCTGTAATTAATGACAACCTTCAAATCTTGAAAATATGCATGCATGCTATTAGAAGCTTGATTTTGAGTACGTACTGTACTGATTAGATATAATAATGTAGAAGAGCTAGCAAGCATACAAGAAATACTTAAAATTAACATAACATAAAATTAACTCGATCAAAACTAGCTCTCTCTTATTCTGCCATGGCAATGGCATACATATGCATATTATTTATATATACTTAAAATGATGCCATATATATTTGCATCTTCAGGATTAATTCCACTGCCATGCATCTCTCTTGGAACTTCAAACCGATCGATCCAAAATTAGAACAATAATAATGCCTGCAACCTGCAATATATATAATATATATTCAAGATTTTACAAGGTCAGTAATTAGGAATCAAGATTCTCTGCAATAATATATATATTGTCAAATTCATCATTGACAATATGTGTGTGTGTGTATATATATGTTACCTTGAATTCATGTCCAAGATGAATATTCAATCCATTAATGCTTATCTCACTTTATTACCGTTCTTCTTCCTTACACTAGAAGAGAATTGAAAAGGATCAGAAAGATGCATATGAGAAAAATATTAATGTTCCATGAAGGACTCGAATCCAAGACTTTTGATCTCTAACGGGCACTCATTAATTAACTTTCTACTTTTAGGTCAACACACGCACACGAATGAGATTATTTACCGACAACTTTGTGGGTCCGACCACGGAGGTTGCTGCTCTTTCTCGAAACTTCCTGGTGAATCGAGGTATTTTCTCCAGTTGTGAAGCAACATGTTGAGATCATGAATCTTTTTCTGCAAACCAACACAGCAATTAGCATGCATTGTGCACACCAAATCCAAGTCCTTGCTAGGCTGACAAAACCCTCCAAAATAAGCTGTGTCTAGAAACTTCATCTCTAACCCTATCTCCAAAACAAAAGGGTCATTCTTTATCTTGTTAAGCACATCCTGATCATGCTCCCTTGGGTATTTCTCTCTCGATCTGTACCAGAATTTGTAAAATTCTATCGTCTTCTTGCTTGACTTGACGTACATAAAACCCGAATTCGGAGCGTTTTTCGTGGACGAAGGGAGTCCGTTATAACGATCACACGAAATTTGGAAATCGGAATCGGAGTATAACCGTGGAAAGGGATTTCGAAACCACATTATATCTGCATCCTGCACCATTATTAATCAAGTAAACCCTAAATTAAGAACCCTAAATTAGACAAAGGAAATGGAAGAAGGGATGGGAAGGTAGGTACCGTGAAAATAAAATTGTATCCCAACTCAAGAACTCTTGAAAGGAAATCAATCTTTCTCCACACCAGCTTCAAGTAGCTTCGGCTCATGAAGCGTGCCAGACCAGAGAAGTCGTCACCATCGTCTTCTGCTGTTAGATTATAGCAGTTGAGACGTAGAGTAGTTAAGCAGTAATGGAAGGCCTTGTTGTCCACAGCAACAACCACCAAATGTTTGAGAAGCCCCAGTGTCTGGTTCCCTGACCTGAAGCTCTCAAGAAATAGGTCGAATGTGGAGCCGGGTTCGAGCCATGCTTGGTTTAAGTTAGTTAGAATGACGGTTCCATCAGGCATGGAAGCCCTTTGCAGAACTTGATCAAGACTTGATCTCTGAGAAGGATGGGGCTGCAGGGAAGAGGATAAGGAGGAGATGGGTGGGGAGGGAAAGGGGAGGGGGGCGGTAGATGAATGGTAGAAGGCGAGGTAAGAGAGAGTGAGCAAAGTGAAGAATAGAGCCAGCTTGAAGAGGTGACTCGAGAAGGAATGGCTGTGCAGTTGCCGCATAATTTGGCTGCCCTTTACTGCTGATGCCCACTATATACAAATTGCTAGTGTCTTTAGTCTAATTCACCACAATCTGCTGCTCATACACAAAGACATATGGATATATATATATATGTGTGTGTATGTGTGTGATATGATATATGTGTTCCTTAATTAGGAGCGGTTTGATTTGGTTGCTGCTAAAAGTGGGTACATATATAGGCATGGGATGAGGTTTAATATATAATGTGAATGTATATATATGTAGAGGAATAGGATACTCCCTTTCATCTCTCAAATTTGAACAAGCTAAGAGACAGCTTAATTGCAGTTTGAGGAGTAATTAAATTTGCTTTTAACAATTATTATAAACTTAGGAAATGTAGAAGATGAGATACTAACACATAATTGAACGGGGATGAGATCATATGTCCCACATTTGTGTTCCACGTTCCATGTCTCTCATAGTACTGTTCAAGGAAATAGTGCAACATCTCGGCCGGGGCTGACAGGTGGCGTTCACTTGTGCACTTAATTAATCTCTATAATTAATTAATCTCATTAAATATTATAATTTAATGAAGATTTATTAAACAATCAATGTGGGTATATGCATGAGAGAATAATTCATGTACTAATTGATAAGGTAACTGAGTTGGGCCAACTTGTGAATAACTTTAGATTAGAAATTATTTTCTTCTTATAGTTTTTATTTCACAAATGAATCAAACGATGTTGAGTTGACATTTGAAAAGAAGAAAACACTAGGCTTGCATTTGCAGGGATAATTACGTGTTATTGATATTTGATACATACTATACTTTGATTCTCATAAAAAAGAAAACAAGTATAACTAATTTGCACTTCTATTATCCTTTTACAAAACAAGACATCACCCACAATAAAAATCCCAAGCTAGCCACAATATCTAGGCATAGTCCAAGATGTACTAGTCAAATTCCCATTACCATTACCACTCAATATTGATGCATACCTCTTCCAATCATCAATCACCAACTTCAGATCATGGATCTTGTTCTCAATGCCAATGCAGCAGTTGGCGTGCATGGTGACGGCCCGATCCATATCCTTTCTCGGCTCGCAGAACCCCCCGAACTCAGCCGTGTCGAAGAACCGCATCTCCAGCCCTATGGAGGTGATAAACGGGTTGAACTTGATCATGTTGAGCACGTCCTGGTCGTGTTTACCCGGGAAGTATAGGCGGCCATTGTACCAGAACTTGTAAAACTCAACCGTCCGATTATTCGACTTCACGTAGTTGAAACCCCCGTTCGGGGAGTTTTCCGGGTCCGTGTAGTTTGCCCAGAAGTGGTCGCATGCTATCTGGAAATCCCCGTCCGGATAGAATCTCGGAAACGGATCTCTCAACCACATTACATCCGCATCCTGCATAATCATTCAACGTCTTATATAATTCATTGTACGTAACGAGTGAAGTTTGAGTTATAATATAACCAAAAAATGTCTAAACACGAAAAACTCCATTCAATACATCCAATAATTTAAAATTATAAATTAAATCAATCCGAAATTACAATCACTACACACTAACAAAATTAAAACATATTATTAAAATTTATACTGAATTAAACAAAAAGAACAATTTCTGTAAAAACGAGCAATAAAAAGTCAATAAAATACTAACAATTTCAATCTAACGAAATCATAAATAATGTGACTTGAACAAAACTTGTTTTAGAAAAATGGGGGACTTGATTATAATGTGTGAGGGTGACATTTCAATTGTCACGGTAGTTGAAATTTTGTGCTAAATAATATTCAATTATTGGGTTCACGTTCACCTCATGGGAGACTAAAAGGCCTAATATAATATAATAACCTATAAAGGTCAATTTCAAATTTAAATTTAAATAATGATAAAAATATAACGGTGAACCGAAAATGGACACCGACGTACCGTGAAGACGAAGTCGTATCCCAAATCGAGAACAGTGCGCAGAAAATCAATCCTTCGCCACATCATCTTCAGATAATCCTCGCTCATGAACGCTGCTTCGCCGGAGAAATCCACGCCCTCCGTCTTCACGGCGTAGCAGTGGAGCCCCTCCGCCGTGCACCGCTCGTACGCCGCCCGGTCAAATGCCCCCACCACCACGTGATTCAGCAGCTCCTCCGTTCCGTTCCCGACTCTGAAGCTCTCTAAGAATAGATCGAAAATCGAGTTCGGTTCCGCCCACGCCGCGTTCAGAGTCGTGATTATCACCGTTCTCTTGTCCTTCATCGCCGCCTTCCTCAACGTCTGCTCCAGTTCCATATTCTCCTCTTTACCCTATTTTCATTTCATTTGATAAATAAATCATAATTTTTTTTTTTTTTACAAAAAGCGATTATTGAATTCAAAATTAATGTAATTACTATTTAATTTTTTAATAGAAATTGAAACTACTAGCATTAATAAAAAAATTGACGAAAAATGAATGTGATTGATTGAAATTTGAGAACAAGAAGCTTGACCAATTTAGTCTCATTTTTATACAAAAAAAGAGGAAAAGTACAAAAGCAAATGCACCATTGTCAATTATGGGACATTGATTTTCTTTCATATATAGGACATTTATTATATATAACTATAATTGGCATATTAAATTGTAGCTACTATAATATGAAAAGTAAGTTTTTTTCAAAAAAAAAATAGTATCTAGAAGTATTTTTAGACATTTGTTTTATATCAAGAAATATTCAACTGTGGAAAAATTTGTAAATAATTTGACAATGTAACACTTAGATTAATATTGACAGCTAGGTTGGTGTTGTCATTGAAAATAAGAAATGAATAGTTGCAAACAAACCAAAGTCTTCATTTAGCTTAACAGCTTATTAGTCTATAGATTATTGCTTAATCTCCTCAAATTATGAAGAAAAAAAATACTACTAGTTAATTTAGAGCTACATTTAAATGGCTTACAAATTTATTCATGATGAGATATATATATTTCAACTATATATATTTAACAGGAAAGAAATAAATAGTTATAAAGAAAAAAAACAAAAAAAAAACATACCAAATTTAGTGAGAATTGATGATGAGAAGAAGAGGAAGAGTTGGAAGTATGACAAGAAAGAAGAGAAGAGATTTTGGAAGGTTTGGAGGTTGAAAAGGAATTAGAGTTTCGAAATAAGTCGATGGGGTAACTGGATTGGTTCAGAACAAGGCAAGTTATTGCCACCACCGCCAATACCAACGTTATTCTAAGACCCACGCCGGAGAAATACTTCTGGTGGTGGTGGTGGTGGTGGTGGTTGCCGCCGGACTCCAGGGAGGCGCCTCCTCCGCTTCTTGCTGCAGGCTGCATTTTTTCCTTGAGTTGTCTATTCTGATTTACGAGTTTTATTATATGTTTGGTTGTTGCTAATATATAACGTTTAATTTTGTGAGTCAATTTAACTATGTTTCTTTTTATGTTATTTTTTATAACTTTCTTTTCTGGAGGCTGGTTGTTTTATTTTTATATCTCAAACTTTATATTCTACAATTTAATTATTATTTTAATTAATAATTATTATAAAGATTTAGAAGTCATAGTTACTAATTAGATCGTGCCAATTAAAATAAGTCTTTTTATTTTATAATATATGTTTTTTAAATAATTTATAAAATTATTTTATTGCAAACTCATTTAAAATATTCAACATAGATGTCTTAATTTTCGTGTCAAAAATATTTAAATAAATATTTTATTTTAATTGGAACAAAAGAGTTATTTATTTAACATTTTATGTCTCATTTTTAATTTATCAACTTCAAAAATCAATTAATATATATATATATATATATATATATATCCTTAAATGTATAAAATCAAAATTGTAAAAATAAATATAAAAATCATATGCTTTTCTGGTAATTTGTAATTTAGTTAGGAAATTACTGAAATGTATTTTTAACTATATTTAATTTAGATATGAAGTGGCTGTCATGACATATTCATACTGGACTTTTCAACTATGGTGAAATTTGAATGATTATTGTATCCTCTCCTCATTATCCAATTAAACAATTCTATTGGTTGAACAATCATTAACTCTACCAATTAAGTATTAATTAATTATTTTCCTAATTACGGAATTAATTAGTTGCAAAGAGATGAAAAGTCTTGTCTATTGTCTTGCCCTATTGAAGAAACATTCAATTAGTTGTTTACTTCAAGTGCACAAGCAGATTATTAGGTAGTAATTTTATGGATGAATAAAGATGATAAAATAATAGATTATGATAACTTATAATAAATTAATAGTATTTTTTTAATTTATGATGTAATTAGGATACTAATGTGGATGTTGAATTATGATAACTAATAATAAATTAATATACCCTCCCTAGCTAGTTACATAATTGATGCATTCATATTTGAATTTTCAACTATGGCGAAGCTTAATTAGGAATGGAAGTTGACTGGTTGGAATTGGACACAAGTTTAGAGAAAAATTTTGTATTTAATATGACCTTAATTAGTTGACCATTTAATTACCAAAAATAAATGTATAGAAGAAAAGGGAGTGTTGATATGTTCCAATCGGTTCAATTTTTGGCTTGAGGTAAGGACGTTAATGGGTGAGTTTTATCATACTCGAAATTGATAAATAATTTTCGAACCTTTTGGTTATAGATTGGAACCAGGATCGGTACAATATGATCTAGACCATCCTTTCATATATCTGCACTCTTTTTTTAATTCGATAACATTGAATTTGACTATCACTATACTAACACATGCATGTTAAATCTGCATATTTTTGTTCCGTATAAAAAGTATTAGTAAAAGTTGTAGAAATACAATAGATTAACTACACCATCAAATCTAACTAAATGTTATTACATCATTAATAACTCCTCATCACAAGCTAGATGTCACAATTTTATTGAATGGCCTTATAAATCTCAATGTAGTTCCAAATTCATGCACTATTAGAAAATGTCTCTTATAGGCTACAAATTCTTGGCATAGTCCAAGAAGTAGTGAAATTAGTAATCAAATTCCTAGACAATGATACATACCTTTTCCAATCAAGAATGACCATCTTGAGATCATGGATCTTGTTATTGATGCCGATGCAGCAGTTGGCATGCACCGTGATCGAGATCTTTGCTCGGCTCGCAAAACCCCCCGAATTCAACCGTGTCGAAAAACCGCATCTCCAACCCAATCGAGGCTATATAGGGGTGGAATTTAATGATGTCGAGTACGTCCTGAACCTTCTTACCTGGGAAATATAGGCGGCCTTTGTGCCAGAAGTTGAAGAACTCGAAAGTCCGGTTGCTTGATTTTACATACTTGAAGCCCCCATTCGGGGAGTTGCTCTTGTCGGTGTAGTTAGCCCGATATTGGTCGCACGCAATCTGGAAATCCCCATCGGAATAGAATCTTTCAAATGGATTCCTAAACCACATTATATCTGCATTGCATATTAATTGGTGTAAATCTTAGATCGATACTATAGGTTTCAGATTCGAAATTTTTGTGATACGATTTTATAATTTAAATTTAATATATAATCAATTTAAAATCCGTTTCACTATAATAGAAAATAGTTTAAACATGAAAAGATTAACCAGCTGAAAATTGACATCTAGGATTGTAAGGAGTCTAAGTCAAAGAATTTAAACATGTTTGTGAACGCAAAATATCGTCTTACTTGAATTCGACTCGTTTACTATCTAATCGTGCTCCGATAAAAAAAAATTAAACAAATCCAAATATTAATTGGCAGATAATGGTAATAATAATTATTAGTTAGTTGAAGAGAAAAAAGGGGTACTGTGAAGACGAAGTCGTATCCCAATTGAAGAACAATTCCCAGAAAAGCAGTCCTTCGCCACATCATCTTCAGATAATCCTCGCTCATGAAAATTTTCTCGCCGGAAAAGTCGACGCCCTCCGTCGTCACAGCGTAGCAGTGGAGCCCCTTGGCCGTGCACCGCTCGTACGCCGTCCGGTCAAATGCGGCGACCACCACGTGCTTCAAAAGGTAGGTTTTCCGCTCCGTTTCCGATTCTGAAACTCTCCAAAAATAGATCGAAGATGGAGTCGGGTTCCGTCCAGGCGGCGTTCAGAGTAGTGGTGGTTGCCGCCGCCACACTCGCCTCCGCCTCTGGCTGCAGGGGGCATTTCTTTTCCACTTGTCTATTCAAATTCATCACTTTTACTTTCTTATCGATCATACCATATTTTCTTACCTCATTAGGATACTTAAATGTACTTAATTTAAGTACATTATTCATACATCTTATTCATATTGGAGATTTTCAACGATATATGGCTAAGCTTAATTAAGGTCTCCTCTCCTCACTATTCAATCAAATAATTCAATTAGTTGAACTTCGTATAGATATATGATATGATGCTAATTAACTCAACACATTACTTCTCAACTAGTTTGCTAGTTGACGTAGTTGTCTTTGAACACAAAATAAAACTATAAATTATAACAATTAGTAGAAAAAATTAAAGTCAGCTTGTCACATTTAAGCCCCATTTAACGTTACGAGTAGTCGGATACAAAACTTGCAAAAAAAAAAAAAATACTGCCATAAAATCTAATCTAGCATATATAATAGAACTTGTAGTGTGGCCTTGTGGGAGTTGTTTGTATTTCTATATCACTTTCATTCCTTTTTTGGGCTTCTTGTAGTTCCTTAACAAAAAAGGGTGGTATCCTTTTTTGGGCTTCTTGTAGTTCCTTAACCAAAAAAAGGTGGTATCTTTGTTCTTATATTAGTTTAATAGCAGGAGGTTAATGTTTGAAACTATAGATCTCGAGTTTGAGTCCTGTACTGAGCGATTTTGTAATTTAATTTAATGAAATCAATTGTTTTTAAAGACAGAAAATAAACATAAAAACATTGCCTAATTTGACTAACAACTTATGTATGCTTTGCAAGTTATTGCAAAAACTTGTTTGCTTATCAGAAACTTCTGATAATGGCACAAAAAAAAAAGGCCATGTTTATAATATTCAAGAAAACGACATTCAATGTGTCTACTGTCATCATTTTTGTCCATCAAAAATACTCAAGTATATGTTACATTCATTAATTCATTCTCTCTCGGCTGCTTCAAGAATAATTATTCATGCACCACATTATATAGGAGATGCAAGTCCAAAGAAGCTTGCAACCTTGCGGTGATTCAGATCCACCGGCGGCGGCTCCGGGAGCTCTGAGCACCTTGAAACCACCTATCCCAGTCCACCTCAGCCGGTGCTCTGCTCCTGCAACCAATAATCACCACTTCATTATCCACCCGAATCCTCTAATGCAATATCATCCCAAGATTCTTATTGCATCTACTAATGATCACCACTTGTCAATGAAAACAAAATTCTACCGAATCTATAAAAAAAATCCCATTTTGGCAGATTCTTGAATCTCATTACACGTGACGATCATCAACAGATGCAATAGCAGAATGCTGCAATAGAGGTGATGGGATTTTGCTAAACTAAGTCATCACCATATAATCAATCACAAGAGGCTTTCTTACACCGGAAGTAGAGCGTCGGGAACTGAATCCACGCTTGCGATTAGACTGTCACCGAAATCAACATCACAGTAAGTAACTCTTATTTTCCCTTTCAACATCAATCCAAACTCATGGTTCATCATTTTCTTTATGCAGAATCAAGGAGAAGGAATGCAAACAATTTTTACCTTAACCTAATCACATCACTGAATATTACTTCAATTTTGGCACCTCGAATATTTTCGCAATTTTTTTTTTTTTTGCTTAATCTAATTTTGTGGCAATAAAGTAAAATATTGATTACTGGAAATAAATAGGTTTTTACTCTGGACAGACTGTAGATACTCCTCCAATGGTTTCGAGCTCGGCTAGCTCATCCTGCTCAACACAAAATTAAATGAATGAATAAATACAATCTCTCTTCAATGTCAACAATATGCACAATAAGAATCCGAAATAGAAAAGTAGAGGGATAATTGGAGGCAGAAACGGAGGAAGGTGAAGAATAGTTGACCTCGATGATTTGGATTTGCTGATTGAGGAAAGAGATTGCAGCGGACATTCTGTGCTTCCCCATGTGGCCTGGGGCAGAAGTATTGGAGGATGATGGGGGAGGGGTTGCGCCTGAGGAAGAAGAGGCGTGATTGTGGGGGTCTTCAGCCGTTTGCGGCGGCGCTCGATCCATGATCGACGGCGGTGGCGGAGCAAGTATAAATGAATGAGTGAGGTGGGAAGGAAATGCAAATGGATCCAATCCAAATGAATGAGTTGAGAGAAAGAGGGGGTGGGTGAGGAGGGAGGGTCACATGGAAAGTGGTCAAAAGTGAACTCGTTTTCCCCTTTGTTGCCTCATTTCCATGCCATTCTTTCCATTTTCGCTTTTTCTTCTCCTTTCATGTTTCATATTTTTAGGGTTTCTGTTCGGAAATTAATATTTGATATTTAATCGTGATAGAATATTCGAATACAATTATGCATGATGGGAAAAAAAATCTGAAAAACTTTCTATTTACTTTTTTTTCTATGAATTTGGGTTCTCTCGTAGGGCAACTATTAGTGATAATGCACTCTTAGTCATAGATGTAGATTTTTGTTCAAAGAAAATTATTTTATTAATTTATGGCTTTACTAACGTTTGTTCAAATTAAAAGTTCATGGGTAGCATTTGGGAAATAAGTATCGATCCAAAATGATTGGAGTAGTAGCATCGGATGTGGTAGAAACAAGATTAGTTAAATCGTTGTACATAAACCACTTCAATAAAAATTATATTAATGTCATAATCTGAAGAGGAAAGAAATTACATCTTATGAAGCCTCTCAGACAACTTCAAGAATTATAATTTAAACTATTATTTACAAGTTTATAATCATTTTATATTTTATTTTTAAAATGTTAGTTTCTTATTTTTCCTAATGGGACCCTAGTATCTTTTTGTCACTGTTAGATTAAGTTTCTGTAGCTTAAGATTGGGCTCCTATTTGATGTTAAGATTCAATATTAAATCATAGTTATGGGCCTCAAATTTTCTTGTACAATTCATTCAGTCTTTGGATATGATGTTTCCACTTCCACATAAACTTCTTGTTTACATCTGAGTAACTGGAATATTGAGTTTAGCATTTCTTTGCATCTGATACTTAAAAAATTTGCTTTCAATGAAAAAAATTACTAATCTTTTATCGAAGCTAATGAACTTATAACGCATTTATATCGATTGACCTAAATCCAGTTTCAGACTCAGAATTGTAATGGCTTCCCTATAGCGTTTTCACCTAATTACGATCTCTGAGTTGTGTGTAGCTACAAATTGAAGCTTCTTCTTTCACTGGCTGTAGTAAATTGAGCCGATAAACTGAGGAATAAACTGGAGAAGGATCCATTCTATTGAGTCAGTGGTGCGAAGATGAAAGATAAATTAGGAGTAGAAATGAAGAAATATGATATGTAATGTAGGTGATAGCCTTGGCGAGAGGTGAGTGAATGGAATCAACTCTCGATTAGGAAGGTTACCAACATGATAATCTAGGTAAGCTTACTGACCATTCATACAGCACCACAGCATTAAAGCTGATGCATGACTGGCTAATTAGCTACCATCATCACTAATTCCCCACCAAAAGATAATATCAATCTTCCGATTTGAATGAATCGGTGTTTTTCTAATACTATTGGAAGACGAATTGAATAGATTTAAAATTGAAATAGTGTGTGCTGAGAAGTGATGAACCTTGTTAGGTTAATTGCAGCAGCACCGACGATGACGGTGTTAGAATGGCGATTGCGTCACTCTCCGCCATCTTCACCGCTCGCCGCTTTTCTCTTCTAAATTATGAGAGCTCAAATGTTAATTTATGGACAGGGGTGGCGGCGGCTAGGGTTTGTGCTTCTTTTCTTTTTTTTTTTCTTTTTTGTTTTCTTTAACAATATCAAAAAATTTGTTCTGGAAACTAAAAATAATTATATTTATATTTATATAAAATAATATAATTATTGAATATTTTATCTTATATGATCAAAATATATAAACATCTCTCAATTTCCTAAACTTTATGTTATTAGTAATCACCTTCCAATTTAACATCAAAATACACTTTTTTCTCTAACTCTTGTGGGCCTCTGGCCCACAATCGTTCAATTTGTTAGTGTCGACCGACATACAAAACGACGTCATTTTAATATGAATGTCAACTCGGAATTCAATTTGGAGAATTTTAAGAATAAATTGAAATATGATGCAGTTTTATACTATCCCTCCGTCTCACTATTTCCGTCATCTTTTATATTAAGATAAATGTATTATTTTAATGAAAGAGGACATAAATAGTAGGACTGAATGAGTACTTTAATTAAGAGATCATGATTCATAATATAAAGCAAAAAATTATAAATATGTGTGCATTTTATTTTCTCTTCTTGTTTTGTGTAGTTGAAGAGTTGAAGGAATGCAAGTGCTCTATAAGCAAAAGACAAAACAGGTACTGAATAAGATTTCTTTTTATGTTTACATCCCTATATATGAATAATTTTCAATCACAAGCAATCAAAATAAATAAAGTTGTTCTAATTGCTTCATCTGGGACATTATTCATCTTATCAAGAATCAGAAATAGAGTAAAAGGAAATATAAACACAAATTACCATCAAGTCGCCAGCAAACATTATAATTACAACTTAAGGTTAGGTTAAATGAAATGGTAAATATATGAAAGTTAGGCACTGCCCTTGATTGGGTCAACTTCATAGTTGCCTGAAATTTTGTCGTCTGATTCGCCGAAATAGTCAGCACGAGCGTTATCGACCAACATTAAAGCAACCAAAAAGAAGAGGCACGAGTCGAGGGAGAGGAAAGCCCCTCCACCGAGAAGTCCGGTCTTGGCGGTAGGGCAAGAAGTTTCCAAATTGTGATGAACATTGTTTGTGTGGTGAAGCTGCTCTGTGATTGTGGGCCACAACAACATTACCACGGCGAATACAGACGTCACCCTTCAATGATAACAAAAAAGAAAATAAGACAAACCACAACATATTGATACTTTCAGAAGATATCATTGATCTAAAATTTGTCTAATTGTAGATGGATTTTAACCAGATTGAAACATATTGATTGTTTAATAGCTACATTGGAGTAACTTCATGATATATTAATGAAAACATGATGTTATGAAAAATACTAAAAAAAACCAGTCTAATGAAACAAATACTAATTACTAAACGATTATATACCAACTATGCAACATAGTCATAAACGAAATAGGGCCGAAAGAGCTATAACCAAAACAAAAGCAATGCATTCCGCATCTACGTGAATGTAAAGGCATATATACTTACAGCGCGATGCAGAAGAAGACAAGAAAAGCTTTGTTTTGGAATAATGCCGCCTTCGGAACATGCTTGCCTTTGTAGGGGTAAAATAGTGAATACCAACCAGCAACCATGCACACAATAAGGAATGCGAAGGATGTATATCCCAATGCCACGGATGCATCGGATGCGTATTGGCATATCACAACTCCCTTTCCGGTTATCGGAGTACCAGACGGTGGCTACAGCAATAGTAGATCAAGATATCAAGACCTTAAATCCTTAATATCACAATATTGAATATTCATTCTTGCAAATTGACCAATGCTCTGATCACCTACCATGTAAAGAAGGTATGTGGATGACAGTACTAAAGGCTAACAAACATTATGCCTTTTCTCCAAAACTTTTACCAGGGATAACAAAACATAAATTAAGCAAACAACAGCAATCTCTCATACAGAAACAATTCATCTTTGATATGAAAAAAGCAATCCATGCAGTATGCTTTATTCAATATAACATAACACCTTAAAATCCAAGAAATCATTAAAGCCATATAAATTAATGAGTTCTTTTCCTAATAGATAATTATTCGATTAGATTAACAAGAAAATTGTACCTTTTTGTTTTCAGCAACAACCCCAAGGATGAAAGACAGTGCCCCGAGGAATGCCACTAACATAGCCATTTGCTTCATTGTAACCGCCATTGCTGTGGATTTGCCTGTAACAATTAGCAGAAATCTATGTGAATTTTAGTTTATTCTTTTTGTCTAATATACGTGAATGATTTAGGTTAAAAGGGAAAGGAAAAATAAGAACCATAATATTGAGATTAAGTCAATTAAAATTGAAATTTATGTCAATAAAAAAAGAGATATCAAAATCTTCCTTTTTTTTCCAATTCAAACTGGTAATTGAAACCAAGTCAACAAACTTATTACGAAAAAACAGGAAGAAACGAGAAACGTTAAAATAGAGAGAAATTAATGCGATCTGAAACGGAAAAGCAAGCGCTACAAACTTTACCCAAATCAACCCCACACCTTTCAAGAAAAAAAAAAGAATCTCCGAATAAAGATGCACATAAATCAATAAAAAACGCAAAATTAAATCAAGAAGAGAAGGAATCACAGAAGTGTTAAATACCTTTAGCTGATAAAAGAATATATAGTTTAGAAAAGGAGGAGAAGATGAAGAACTATACCTCTTACTATCGTTCTCTGGATTTTCAACGCTGCGGCGTGGTGATGGTGGAGTGGTAGTGAGGGGAGAAGTTGAGAAGATAAATTGGTAGAGAGGTAGACAGTAGACTTTGACTGCTCGCAAGATTCTGTTTGATAATATCCAAATCGGCGGAGATTCTATAGGTCAAAACTCAAGAGGCGAAATTATTATTAGATTCACTTTTTTTAATTATATAATTTAATTAACAAAAAGTAATACTCAAAACTATTTCTTAAAATTATTTGAGTTGAGTTGAATAATAATTTTATGACATAAAGGAGTGTATATAAAAAAGGAAGTTAAAATTCAAAATTAACTGTAAATTAGAAAATAACTTATTATTCATTATTCATGTTATCATAAAAATAATTTATTTTCTTATTCTTGTTTACCAGATCTTGTGTAATTCTTGATTTGCTTCGCTTCGTTACTAGATCTTGTGTAGTGTAAATTAATCAAGCTACTCATAAATTCTTTTGAGTCGGCTAGGAAAAACTCATTCATTAACAACAATTGAATTTGAAGATCATATTAAGTTCAACTTTAGCCTTGATCTGCGCTCGACTCAATAAGTTTGGAAACACTTTCGGCTTAATGTTTCATGAAAGAGGTGATCAGAATGGTACTCGAATACATTTGGGATTCCAAAGTTTCAAACACATCACACTTCCGCTCGGATTGAGACTGCCACTCGGTTCTAAGACGGATTAAAGAAGAGTGAAGAATATTTCACTGGTTTTTGGAATTCGATATCAGTAAGTCTGTTCACACCATCGACCGACATCCACTCATCTCAATCTTTTCCGCCAGATGACTCGTAGGAGGGGAGAAGGGGCCCTTACTCCATCTCAAAATCAAGCTTTTAGTATTCACTGAGCTCGAACACACATACGAATCGAACTTGGTGTCTCATGATTTAGCAGGTTGTGTCTTTGTCTAATTAAAACTCGAACTCGATTAATTTTTTAATGAATATTTAATAAGTCAAACTCAAGTAGAAATTGAGCTTACAATTGTAAGTGGAACCAAGATTGAGCATAAAGACTCGAATATTTTAACGAGCTAAGCATGAAATTGCGACCATTCAGCTCAGCTCGATTTCAACCGTATTAGTTTATTAGTAATAGTGATACTATTTTTTGCTTGATTACGACGCAATTGTTTATACCTGAAAGACTTAACTGCTATTAAGGAATAGAAACCTAACTGGGAATCGAATTAAACTGCTACCTAATCAAGTCCATGACAGATCATCTCAACTGCCATAAACAGAATCTCTGTTGTGGAAAGAAGAAAGAAGAAAATTAAAAAGTTCCCGAACACGTAATTTAGAAACGTAGGAAGAAAAAATCTCGATTATGACATGATATCACAAGTCAACAAATTCTTTGTAATATACTAAAATATTAGATACATGTAAGCACGTACCTAGTTATGCACCACCAACATATATAGACTTTCAAATTATTACATATACTATCAATATTGTTAATTCTAACACACAACTTAAATCTAATGAAACCCAACAAATACCTTTGGGAGCTAGTATTATCTTATCATATGAGAAAGAGTTTAGAAACAGAAAACAATTTAGTTTTTTTAATCAATAAGAATTAAACTTCAAGGTTATATTTTCTTTAAATTCCACATTATCTACAAATTAAAAATATAATATTTCTTCTTTCACTCCAATTTAAAAAGGCACAATATAAAAGCAGGTGAAAAAAAAAATGAAATCATTATTTCGAATGGATAAATTTATTCTTGAGAGAGAAATATAGTCTCTTTTGATTACGGCCAGATATTTCCCTCTATTGTTTATTGTTGAATTCATAAAGAATCCTGATGTTAGGTCGGTGGAGGGTCCTCGTATACGTGTTTCATTTTGTTTATGATTCTTTTCTTTTCTGACAAAGTATTTCAATTTAAAAATAAAGGTGTGTTAATTTATGATTGTTGGTACGAGCTAGTAAAGAAGGTAAATCCGATTCCTTACTTGAAGTTGAGCTAGCGACCACCGTCCCCGCTACAACGAAGATAAAGCATGATCCAGTCTCTTGTAGCATTAACTCTCTCCACTGCACCACTTGTAGCTGCAACAATATGTCCACAAAAACTTTTTCTAGAGTTAGAGCATGTGTGTGTGTCCTGTCCCCCACATGTATAAAGGTTGCATCTGGGACATATTACTGTTAGCTAGCTACTTACTTTAGACAATTACAGAGAATATGCTCGACTCTTGCATTTCATCTCTTATTTTAATTGATTAATTATTATTTTGATTTTTAATAATATCAGAATGAGAAGATGGAGAAAGCTTACCCCTTGCCCTCACCTTGGCATCACAGTACTTAGCTGGCTTTATTCGCTTCCTACATATATCTGAGAATCGAGTTCCCACTACCTCCTTTCCTCTTTCCATCTTTCCTCTTTTCTCACAAATCGCCTCCTCCCTTAAATTCATTTTTGCCTGCAAAGAATTAGTTTTGTTCTTTTCCACCTTTCTTGCAAATCTCCTAAATTACAAGGTTGAAAGCAGTTTCTTGATAATCAGAAGGATCCCTCTTCCCCTGCAGATGGCCTACTTCAGTTTAGAGAGTGAATCATAAGCCCACCAATCAGTTTGCGGCAAACCCTTTTCAAGATCCTAAAAAGTTTATTTATATATTTGTGCGAGTAAGAAGTACCTATGGGGCTTCTGCGCGTAGCCGCGGCAGCTGTTATGTTGTTGTTGATGGTGAGCTCAGCACACAGCATCGGTGCAAACTGGGGAACTCAAACGAGTCACCCTCTGCCTCCTGCAACTGTTGTCAAGCTCCTCAAAGATAACGGGATTCAGAAGGTGAAGCTCTTCGATGCCGAGGCACCTGTCCTCTTTGCTCTCCGAGGATCTGGGATTGAGGTTATGGTCGGAATCCCCAACGAGATGTTGGCAAATCTTGCTACAAATATGGCTGCTGCTGAGAAATGGGTGGAGAAGAACGTCTCTGCACATATTTCCTCAAACAGTGTTGACATCAGGTCTGATCCCTTTTCCATTTCATACCTGTAAATATATACATATACATAGCATATACTGAGTTAAGGTTTCACCTTTTGTTTCTCAAGGTATGTTGCAGTAGGAAATGAGCCTTTCCTCTCCACATACAACGGGACGTTCTTGGACTCAACCTTTCCGGCGCTTCAGAACATTCAGGCGGCTCTGGTCAAAGCCGGCCTCGGCAACCGTGTGAAGGTCACCATCCCGCTAAACGCCGACGTTTATGAGTCCTCGTCGCCACAGCCTTCCACGGGGGACTTCAGAGCGAATGTCAAGGACCTCATGGTGCAGATCGTTAGTTTCTTGAGCCAGAACGGATGTCCGTTCACAGTCAACATCTACCCTTTCATAAGTCTCTACAACGACCCTGGGTTCCCGGTCGACTACGCTTTCTTTGACGGATATTCAAGCCCCATCGACGACAACGGCCGGAGCTACACCAACGTGTTCGATGCCAACTACGATACCCTCGTGTGGGCGCTGCAGAAGAGTGGGTTTGGGAACATGACTGTGATTGTCGGAGAGATCGGATGGCCCACCGACGGGGATCGTAGCGCCAATGTAGGATATGCGCAGAGGTACAATCAAGGCGTGATGGCCCATATGAGCAAGGGGACTCCAATGAGACCGGGTCCGATGGATGCCTACTTGTTCAGCCTCGTTGACGAGGATAAAAAGAGCATCCAGCCGGGAAACTTCGAACGCCACTGGGGAATCTTTAACTACGATGGGACTACTAAGTATAACCTCAGCCTGAGCTCAAACTCACGCGGCCTGGTCCCAGCCACCAATGTCCATTACCTCCCCAAGCGTTGGTGTGTCCTTGCCCCTTCTGCAAGTCTCGACGATCCCCAGCTTCCGCTCAGCGTCGTTTACGCGTGCGAGCACGCAGACTGCACCAGTCTAGGGTTTGGAAGTTCTTGTGCAAACCTGGATGCACGTCAGAACGCGTCGTATGCATTTAATAGCTACTACCAGATAAGCAATCAGTTGGAGACCGCCTGCAAGTTTCCTAACCTTTCCGTAATCACGACGGTTGATCCATCTCAGGGAACTTGTCGATTTGGGATTATGATCCTAGAGGCTGGTGTGAATGGTGGGTTCTTGTTGAAGCCTCTGGGTGTCCTGCTTCAAATGCTTATAGTAGTCATGTTTACCTCTTTGTAAGTGTATGATGCTGTTGTTTCATTCTTTTTGTCATATACATATGTACTTGTGAGGATTTTTGTTTGGTCTTTTGCCATATATCTTCACTTCCATCCTAGAATAAGATAAGAACCGAGTTGTTAGTGACAGATAATAACTTTTCAGGAGGAAGTTATTGTAGCATATCTCAACATACTCTATCCTCATTCCAGCACATAAGACATTCATAAGCCAAAGACTAACATACTCTATTTGGAGACGGGGCATGAAAAATGAATATGTAGATATATAGATAATAAGATCATTAAAAAAAATAGGTGGATAATCATATGTATGGGAAAATTTTTGTGTTAAACCAAAAATCAAGTACTCCTAATTACCGGAAGGTTGCATTGATTTTTACATTACATAGCTGCCGAAGCCATCTGCCTGTGGCTCCTACCAAGAGTCACAGGAGCTAAATTGAGCCGGATATTAGCAGGACTTGATAAAGAATTATCATTGGGCCAATTTTCATGATGAGATATTCACAGTTTAAAACAATTTTTTTTTCTGCGAAAATTGTTTACAGCAGCATCTCCTATTATATAAATGCTGCTCCAAGTAGGTCTTTGAGTCTTTCATTTCATGTGCACTAGCTTAAAGCCATAAAGTCTTAAACCATGCTTCCGGAGGCAATCTTTTGATCTAATGCCAGCCTGAAAAACATAAGTGAGCTGAACCAATTCAAGCTCATTAACAAAGTGGTGTGCGGTAAAAAAAGAGGAAACAGAAAACAGAAAAAAGCAGCAACAAGAAATCAATTTGTAAGTAAATGATTATACTGCAACTTATCTGCAAATTCTAGAGAGCTGTAGCACAACTTTCATGGTAAGTATATTGAGGAGTTAATGAAGAGGATGACTTTTCAAGGAAGAGGATGACTTTATATGAAGTTTGCCTGAAAAACTTCAGCTGGACTGAATTAGTTGTTTTCTCAGTCATTTAGTTTGAGAGTGGAGAAATCTGGTCTGAAATCACTAATCAGTAATAGTAACAACTCAGTTAACAGCAACACAATATTAACAGCAACACAATATTCCAGAAATCTAAATTAGTGATAATGAGTTAATTACAATACAAAAGTATAGTTTGCAAATGCAGAATGTGACATCAAACTCAAACAAATCTTTTCCAAATAATAAAAGTAGGTCATGACTTTTTTGTAGGCTATATGAACCAATTTCTATATGTGTTGTATCATTAGTTTTACCTGAGACAATTGATCTAAGGAGAGATTTCTCCGTATTTTATTGGATTACTTTACCTGGAACTTCTGTCTTTTATTTCTGTTCTCTTTTCATTCATCTGACTTTTTCTTCACATGCATCTGTGATTATGCACTTAATGCTTAGGTACAAACGTTTGTAATATCATATAATGATGATACGTCACAGTAACATCAATGATCTATATGTGTGAATGAACTAAGTCAGATATTTGGTAAGCTGTGTGCTTTTCATCAAACTACTTTTTTCCTACAAGATCAATAAGATTGATCTAACTAGTATTTATGTAGCCTTCATCACATATAACAGCTCAACAAGGTCCAAATAGTTAATTGATCCCCTAAAAGATCATTCATCTGATATTTACTTCAAGCATTAACACAAATAACCACCACAATATCATTACCTGTCTTATGCGCTCTGTAACTCTATACCTACAAGATCATTTCACAATTTCGATGGCATTGGCAAGAGATATACGATGACCAACTGAGATCAATAAGGGTTTCATTGATCCTTTAGTCAATTTCATTGCCTGCATGAAAGTTACAGCTTATTCTTCATAATAGAAACATACAACTAATACAACACCACTATATATTATCAGATAAACCTGTGCCTTGGATATGGAACCTGTTTCAGCAAATTTTCAGTGATCACATTAAACTAAAAGGGTGGGGAATTTTATTTGAAGAAACTGTATGGAAGAGAAATTGTATGATCAGTCAAGTTTTAGCTGAGGAACATGAGTATGCAAAATGCAGATCGGACAGGATTTTTATATCTGTTCTTATTTGAAAGAAAAAAAAATGTACACAGGATATGCAGATATTTTGGAGCTTTTTGAACCAGAAGGAACTTCTGCAAATTGAATCTTTCGAGTGTTGGTGGTTGTCAATGTGTGTATTTGAGAGAGAGATCTCCTCTATATACAAACAATCATGGAGGAAATATATCAATGATATTATATTTCTAGAACAAATATGAAATATAGATGAGATGTCAATTGTGGATGGGAAAACTACTTTGATAAATGAGACAAGTGACAGGTGAAATCGAGAGGCAAACTACTTTGTTAATTGAGATACACCAAAACTACACTCTTAGATAAATAACTAAAAGTTCAAAACATAGTGATTGTTTAGCATTTAAATCACAGAAAGGCTCAGCTGATTGGGCTGATTCCAACATAAGAAGCCTAGAGGTTACTTACCACTCCTAAAGTGGATCCTGAGTCGCCAATCAATGCGAGTATATCGCTATCGCTACACGAGTCCTGATTAGCTTCAAGCAGTTGTCTCACTCCAGAGTCACTAATACAAAGAAGGTAAGTATCATATTATACAAAATGCAGTTGGCATATGGTATGCTCTTGTTGACATCATTGCTTAAAGCACTTACATTCTTTCCTAACCCCATTGTAAGAAGATCAGCCAAAACACCTAGATGAGAAGCCGACCCGAAGCCTGCAAACCGTTTAATATATTCAATAACGAGTAGACTGACATAACTATGAAATCTCAAAGCTCCGAGCATTATTATGGCAAATATTTTGAAAGAAATAGCTTGTAGCCATTAATATTCCGAGGATGAAGAACTAACATCCTATATTTGAACAATTCGCCTTTATATGAAACTTGACTATATCTTCTGCTCCTTTGATGATGAGGTCCTTGCATTCTGAGAGCAGTTTCCAGCTGAATCCGTCATCCGCGATCAGCTGCTTCTTCAGCGACTATTGAACCCAGCATTAATAGCAATAATTCGTTAATGGGAAAAGAAACAAGCAGGATGGATGCGTGAAACTTGAGCAATTTGCAGGAATTACTGGATCCACTGTTTTAAGAATTGAGGAAGGTTGTCATTTGTCGAAGATGAAGGCTCTTCCTTTCTCGGGAGCATTGCGTGGTATTAATTGGGAGGGAAATTTTGTGCATAAAGAATTGGAGCTAATAATTTTAGCACAATTTTTTTAACGTTAATAATTTTTAGATATACATATATACTAGTGATGCTCCCTAGCATTTTTTGTATCTTTTATGTTATTTAATTTTTAAAAAATATTTTTTTATAATATCCGAAATATTTTTGATATATATATATATATATAATTATCACATTAATAATTTATATTAGGTTATATCTTATGATATATGTATAGAAATATATATTAAATAAAATATTTTATTTTCAATGTTCAAAATAATTATATTTTCTCTACATCTTTATAATACGGCTAATTTTTTTAAGAGGTTATATCTAAGACATGAAGTAAACTATCAAGTATTTTTCAACTTAAAATATTTTATTCATATAAATTTTTTATTTAACTGAACTGAAAATTAAATTAAGTACATATATTTTAATAGAATATTAAAAAAAATCAATTAAATTATTGAATTAAAATTGATGCAAAGTAATTGAGAAAATACAATAGCAATAATAATCAGAAAAATTATCATAACTTTTGGAGTACTTCTTTATACACAACATTTGTAGTACTGGTTACATCACAACCATCCTCATCTTTACAAATCAAGATTCTCAAACCTATTCGACTGGTGACTCTTGAAATTGCAACGTACAATTGTCCATGACTGAAAACTGGTTTTTTTAAAAACAAACCAACACGGGACAAAGATTGACCTTGCGATTTGTTGATCGTCATTGCATAAGAGATTATCAGGGAAAATTGCTTTCTCTGAAATTTGAATGGTAATCTTGGATCAGCCGGTGTTAGTGACATTCTTGGAATGAGAACTTTATCTCCTGCATTCTCACCGGTTATAACTTTGGCTTCTAATATATGCATCCCAAGTCTTGAAAGCACTAATCTTGTCCCATTGCACAATCCATTTGCATGATCTATATTCCTCAAAAGCATGATTGGAGTTCCAACTGTTTAAAAACTCAGGAGTGTGTATGTCTTGAAACAAAGAAGAAGTTGACTCTGTGGTGCACATACTGTCTGAGCTCAAATATTCTTTACCTTCACACTCATTCAATGAAACCATGTATTGATTTATGAACTCAACAACATTTAAAGTAGGTGCTAGAATGGCCCGTTCTTTTAAATATTGCGAATTTTCCTCACATATTTGTAATGAAGAATAAATCTCATTAGCAATAGCTCTCACAGGATCCCCAGAATGTTGAATGAGAATGTCTTCTTCTAGCTGAATTTCCACTTCACCATCATTTGGACCTCCGATTGTCCCATCCCCTACACTCGCTATCCAATTTGCAAATTGTTTCAATTGAATTGACTCCTCATCGTTCGACCCATTCTGAAGTTGCATATTTTTTGTTAATCTTAGGACAACACAACTTTTCCACAGATACGATGAATTAATAGTTGCGTGTACAACATCTTCTCCGGTACCTTTAGGAATTACAGGTAATATCTGACGAAAATCCCCACCAAACACAATTGTCTTTCTTCCAAATGGAACTTCAGTGCTTGTTGAGGATGAGAAACGCATTATGTCACGCAAGGTTCTATCCAATGCCTCAAAGCAATATTTGTGCATCATAGGTGCCTCATCCCAAATTATGAGCTTCGCTCTTATAATTAGATTTGCCAAGTCGCTCCCCTGTTTTATGTTGCATGTTGACTCTTCATTTGGATTGATAGGAATTTTAAACAGAAAGTAATATATATATACACACACATACCTTTCAAGTATTTCTCAACTTAAAATATTATATTCATATAAAATTTTTATTTAAATTCTCAATTAAAAATTAAATTAACTACATATATTTTAATGTAATGTTTAAAATATTCAATTAAGTTATTGAATTTAAATTGATACTAAGTAGTTGAAAAATACCATAGAAATAGTAATAAGAAAATTATCATAACTTTTGGAGTATTTTTTTGTACACAACATTTGTAGTAGTGGTTACTTTACAACCATCATCATCCTTACAAATCAAAATTCTCAAACTTATTTGACCGGTGACTCGTGAAATTGCAAAATATAATTGTACATGACTAAAAATTGGTTTTTTCGGTAAATAAATCAATATCCGATTCGACCGGTGACTTGTAAAATTGCGACATATTATTGTACATGACTAAAAACTATTTTTTTTCGGTAAATAAATCAGTAATCAATTCTTAAATTTTGAAAATTATGGATAATCAGGTAATCGGTACTGAATTGATACCGGATAGTGTACCGATTCTTATATTAATTATTAAAAATAAGTCATTTTAAAATTTATAGTTATTAAAAATAAAATATTTTAGATTTTATAACATATTTATATTTTGTGAAATATTTACTGATGAGTTCACAATCAAATTCTTTTGGAAAGAAAGATAGTGTTTTATACATTTTTGGTCGAGTTTCTCTCGTAATTTGGATTAGTATTGGTTGATATTGTCGATCAAGTTGATGCTTGGGTCTGTTATTTGCTATTTTGTAGTGAAAGATCGACATTAAGAGCTAACAAGGCTCGAGAGGAGAAACGAGACGAAAAGACGAAGAAAGGAAGAAAAAATTGCTCATCGCACGAGAAGGAACAGAGCGGGGGCCTAGCGAGAGCTAGCCCCCCAGCGCTCACTAGGTCAAGAAACGAGGAGGGACAGAACTGGGGGCTAGCGGTCGCTAGCCCCCTAGCGATCGCTCACACAAGGCAGCATTGGGGCCCAACGACCGCTAGGCCCCCAGCGGTCGCTGGCCCAACGCAAACTCACCCAGGGCAGCAATGGGGGCCAGCGGTCGCTAGCCCCCCAGCGACCGCTGGCCCGGCAGATTTCCCCAAGACAGAACGTTGGGGTAGCGCTCGCTACCCCCTAGCGAGCGCTACCCCTTGACGCTGGATGACTTCTCAGAGAGTCAAGCTAGCGAGCGCTACCCCCTAGCGCTCGCTAGCCCGACGGGATTTCCTTCTCCTATTTAAACCTCCTCCGCGTGATTTTCAGATGGACCTACTACCAGTTTTAGTTCGCACTTTTATTTTCCAGTCTAGGGTTTAGATCATGAGAGAAAACACTTAGTCTAGATTTTATTTCTCGTTCTTCTTTAATTCAGTTGTGGATTCATTCGTGATTCAAAACCCGGAGTATTTTAATGCAGTATCTTTCCATTCAATCAGTGAGTTCTTTAATTGCTTTCTTTATCGCTTTATGATTTATTTCCCTTCTGTCTTATTATTATTTAATTCTCAATTTAGTAATTTAAATCTTTTAATCATGTTCTTCAATCAATTCAAAGCATGTTTAGATTCAGTCTCTTTAATTCTTCGTTCTTAGATTTAGAATTTAATTGCTTTATTAATCTTTGCCTAGGTAACTCGCATTTTAAATTCTTTATTTTAATTTGCCTAGATAAAATCCAAAACCTCTCTTTTAATTGCTTTCTGTTCTGCAACATAGATAAAGCCCTGTTTAGCCTTCCTTGAGAATACGACTTAGGATCAACTTACCCTTTATACAACGAATTCGTACTCTTGCGAACTAGTTTATTTAATAAACTGTAAGTATATTGGCTGGAAAAATTCCTCGTGCCCAATACTGAATCCCTTTATCGGACAGTGGGTCTGGACTCAACAACGCCACGTACTACAGTTTACAAATAAGTTGGGAACAAATTTTGGCGCCGTTGCCGGGGAAGGCTTTAGGCATTTATTTGTGTTGCCTTTTATTTTATTTTATTCTGTTTTATTTCTTTGCTCCCGCAAGGTACGTTTGATCTGCTTTTGAGTTGTGTATGCTAGGTCGCCGAAGCTTGAGACAAGAGTTGGTACCCTACGTCGACAACATCAATAGAAGAGAAGCCGTACGTGAGGAGCGGTATAGGGACGTCATTAACCTCGCCACATTATTCGAAGAGCAACTGGTAATAATGGCCGAGGAAAACGGAGCCCCTAAGAAGCTCGGAGACTTTGCCAGGCCATCTTATGGCGTCACTGCATCTGCTATAGTGCTCTCCACCGAAGCCAGGAATTATGAGCTGAAGCACAACCATATCAATCTGCTTCCTTCCTTCTATGGGCTAGCTAATGAAGATGCACTACTCTTCATTAGGGAATTCTGCACAGCCGTCCATTCTATTCCCCTTCAGGGACTGAGCGAAGAGGAACTTCTGAAGAAGTGTTTTCCTTATTCACTAAAGGACAGAGCCAAATCGTGGTACCTCTCTTTGCCAGCACGATCTCTACCTACATGGACGGCAGTAAGTACCACCTTCCTACTCAAGTACTACCCGAATCATAAGACGCAGCAGATCCGGCTCCAGATTATGCAGTTTGCTCAAGAGCCTGACGAGCCTTTTCACGAGGCCCTAGACAGATTCAGGGAGCTCCAGCAGCAGTGTCCGCACCATCAGATTGTGCCAGAACTACTGTGGCAAATTTTCTACAACGGGTTGCAGCACACTTATCAGTTCATGGTGGATACAGTGGCTGGAGGGAATTTATCTGAGAAGACAGCTGAGGAAGCGATTGAGATATTTGATACTTTGGCCACGAATTCGCAGCAAAAGACCTCTCGATCTAAGAGAGTAGAAGTCAGAGAGATCGGAGTCAGTCCAGACTTGAAGAAGCAAATGGCTGACATGATGAGAGAGCTGCAAGAGCTGAAGATGAGCAAAGCCTCCGCAGTAACCAAGCATGAGCCGGTGCCTGAACCGTGCCCGATTTGTGGTGATCCCACACATAATGAGGATCACTGCACTAGAATGGCGGAGATGACTTATGAAGGAGGGGCCGAAGTTTATGCTGTAATTACTAATATGACAAGAATTTAAAGTAATTCTAAAATTGTTATTAAAATTAAAATCAAATTGAATATTTCATATTACATATATATAAATCATAAAATGTATTCTATACATATGCACGTATTTAAAATTTTTAATTGAGGCCCTATAATCAATATTATGGGACATACATTAGCACATAAATAACAACATTATGGTAATATTTATACTTCTAATAAAATAATAATATAAAAATAGCTGCCTGACTACTTTCGTAAAGTTGTGAGGATAACTGTAAAATTTATTTATTGGGAATGGAAATTTGGAAGAATGTTGAAATTAGATATTGACAAATTTTTAGGCGGGAAAATGATAGGAAGAAGATTTTGCTTTTATATATATATAGATTTTTTATTTCAACGTTAATTTTGAAAATATTACACACTATAACATTATGAATTTTAATAATTACTCCATTTTTTTACGAATTCTTTATCGAAATTAAATTAACACGGTAATACTTATCTAAAACACATAGGCGGGGAAAACTGTATTTCTCAATGTAGGAAATAAGGATGTGGAAAACAAGAGAGGAATTCTCTACAATTACACTCTAGAACAATTAAAGGGATGTGGCGCAGTTTGATAGCTCGTTTGTTTTGGGTACAAAAAATGATATTTTTGTTCAAATTTTTTCCTCTTCTTCTCCCTCTGAATCAAACTTTTCATTTCCATAATGGTTCAGGTCATATTAGTATTTATGATACAAGTCGAATCCTACATGTAGAAATATAAGAAGGCAAGCCTTCTCTCCATCGAAAGAATGAGATTATCGCGAATATAACACATTCAAAAATTAGCCAAATTTTCCCGACGTAGAAGCAATCAAGAAAACAATATAAATATTAATATTTTTAATTACACGATTTTTGGTATATTTTTTATTTTAATATTAATTTTCAAACATTATGTAAAATGCATAACTTTTTATAATTATTCGATTTTTGACATAATTTCAATTACACCAACAGTCAAATATGGTATGACAATACATATTTAATGTTAAATACACAATTTTCAATTTTAAGATTTAATATGACGTTGATTCAATCACGCACAATATATAAATTTAATAAAATAAATAAAGTTTAGCTCAAAAGTTGTAAGAATGACTTAAATGACAAAAGACATAACCACTAGGTACCACAAATATAATTGTATGAGACAATACTTAATAAATATAAGCACATATTAAAAAACCACAGTATGTGTCACTACATGACAATCGATGTATACGACAATCAAAATTAAAAATATATGAAACATTATAAATAAAACAAAACACTCGAGGAAATACCAACGGTAATTAATTATTGTTTTGACAACTTATCAACTTTTATAATTATTTCAAATGAAATTACCGAATGCAACAGTTCCAAAATGTAAAAAGAGATAAACATATATCACAATCAAATCGTATTTTTTTAAGGAGAGCAAAATATAAACATGATTAAATTATTATAGTGTTTGAGAGACTCGTTTAAGTAAATTCACTTTCTAATGTTTAAGAGTTGATCGTGATCGTCATTTTCGTATGTGATTTATGAGAATTCGATTCAAAACAGATAACACGCTTATATCACGATGTTAATGAGAGAATGTCGTGATTGATACTCTGCCAATTGGATGATAATAATATTGAATAAAGACATCACTTCTTAAATTTATTACATATACAAATTATATATTTTTTTTTCTTTGTTGAGCCAAATCATCCTTAATTTTCATTATTAATCATAATGAATTTCAGAGCGAAGACGTTATTCAAACGCGGTGATACAATTTATGTTTTACTCCCAATGTCTACGTCACATAAGTAATATTGTGTTCAATTTTGGATAACATTAAATCAAAGTTAATTTTTAAGTAATTATCAAATTGTAAATAAATTAATATCAAAATATGTAAAAAGTCTATATATTTAAAAATCATTAATTATGTCAGCGTTAATAATATTGTAATATCAATTTCGATTTTAGATATAATTGAATTCGCATAAAAATTTAAATAATTATAGAAGTTTATAATTAACTCTCTCTCTATATATTACACAAAAATTTAAAATTAATGTTGAAATAAAAATAATTAAATATATATTTTCAATTACGTTTAAATATATATTTTTTCAATTACGTCTAATTGTTATTATTATCATTAAGAAAAAGGATAAGAAAAAAGCCTAAAAATAGTAGAAAAGGAAGCAGCCGTTGAACTAGAAGACGGGTAGGAGTGGAAGAAAAGGAAAGCGTTTTCATTGTCTCTGTTGCTGTGGGAATCAGATGATAATTGACAATACAGATTTCTAGAACTCCTTTGCAATCGCTTCACGATGGCTCTCTTCACTCCCAGCTTCTCCTTCAAACTCTCCACCTCCATTGCTCAACGCCGCAGCCGCCGCCTTTGTTTCATACAGTCGTCTCAGGCCTCCGTCGCCGTCGAGGCCCCTTCTTCGTCAACTGCTGATCTCCTGCTTCAAGTCAAAGATCTCTCCGCCGTCATCGCCGAGTCAAAGCAGCCTATTCTCAAAGGCGTTAATCTCACCGTACGCCAGGGAGAGGTGCTTTCTTATCCCGAATCTATTATAATTATGAGGAGATAGGATGTACATGTGTGCTGATTGTTTTTAAAATCATTGCCTTTTGAATCACAGCGTAGTTAGATGATTGATTGTAATGTTTAATTAGAATTTTGGAAACACGGATTATATTATTGTTGAGAAATAGTGTCATCTATACATTTCTACATCACATTTATTGGCTTATAATTTGCTGCTGGATTTGAAGGTTCATGCTGTGATGGGGAAGAACGGTTCTGGGAAGAGTACATTCGCAAAGGTCAGTTTTCTTGCATCTTGGTCAAGTTCTGAATTAAGTTATATAGTTATGCAATTGAAGTTTCTTTTATCTTTCCACCTGAAGATAAACAACCTTTTTAACTACTCAATCAAATCAACTTTAGCTCAGATATCTTTGCTTATTTTTACCGAAAATGAAGCTTCACTCGATCCCAAATTCCTGCTCGACCTTCTTTTTGAATCAGACTTTACCTCTGTGAAACCTGCTTCAATAAAGAACAGCTACATAAAGATGGTAGCTTTGCTGTAGGCACGTATGTAATAATCAAGTAGTTTATCGAAGTATTAAGTGGCTTTTGATTCTTCAGTGTTCACTTTTCTACCATTTGGAAGAAGTTAAGCCAAGAGAAACACTTATGCCATAGTCCAATTAAAATAAGGACACGTGCTTGTGTGTGGTTGACTAGTATGTGGGTGATTTTTAGCAAACTTAGCTGATAAATATACCCATATTCCTGATTGATCTTGGCACTCCACACTGTACACTTGATGCTAATAAAGTCTGGCTTCTGTCAGTAGCGTTTATCTGAAAGGATAAAAGAGACTTACATGCAATGCAGCTGTGCTGGTCAATTTTTTTTGTACCTTCGTATTTGTTAATTATATACTATTCTAGAATATGATTTTATATTTTCCACGCTGATTCAATAATTATTTGGCTTCTAAAGAACTACAAGTGTCGACTTCAATTGCCATAAGTAGTTTTTTTTTTTGGTTGAATCTGTGTGTGATTGGTCGTTTGTATCAGGTCCTCGCTGGTCATCCTGATTATGAAGTTACAGGAGGCAGTATTACTTATAAAGGGCTCGATCTGCTTGAGATGGTACCGGAGGAAAGAGCTATTGCTGGATTATTTATGAGCTTTCAGTCACCAGTTGAAATTCCTGGTGTTAGCAATATTGACTTCTTGAATATGGCTTACAATGCTAGAAGGAGGAAACTTGGATTACCAGAGCTTGGTCCAATTGAGGTTGTTTTTTACTTCTAATAATTCTTTTTCCTATGCATATTTATCACACCTTAAGGTGCATCTTGAAGGAAGATGGTAGTAGAGAAATCTGAGTGATTTTGTGATAGTAGATCGAAGAATAATATTTAAATCCACTGCGACCACATATATTGCATGTAATGAATGCCTTACGAGTTTCAACCTTCCTATTTTCTAAACAAGGTTTCAAAAATACAAAAGAGATTGGAAGTTTCTGATATGTTGATATGGCTAAAAATCACTGAATGTATTATGGCCTTACTCGTGTTGTTTGTAATCTATAATATTGGAATGGTTGCATAAGTTTTTCAGACTGCTCCTGTGTCCTCTCCTTTGTTCTTCACTTATTTTTCTTGTGGGAGTATTCCTGGAGAGGTCTGGTTCATAAACACCCACACTTAGTAGGGATATGCATCATATGTTCTACTTTCTAAATAATGGAAAATTTTATTATTGCAGTTTTATGGCTACGTAGCGCCGAAGCTTGAGCTTGTGAATATGAAGATAGACTTTTTGAACAGAAATGTGAATGAAGGATTCAGTGGTGGAGAAAAAAAGCGGAATGAGATTTTACAGCTTGCGGTATACGATCTAAATTTTTTGTACTTATCTGTATTTCTGAAAGCATCATAAAATAACTTAATGTTGAAATCTTGTTTCTTGGGATGCTCATACTCAAGCATTTGGTTAGCTGAATTGGACGTTTTGTGCTTTAGTTGAATTCTTGCAAAAATGATGAATGAATAAACAGTTAGATGCTTCCTCTAGGGATGTTTTTGTCCTAACAATCGTAAAGATCTGTCTAAACAACATTCTCAACCCCTCCCCCCTCCTAACCTTTATCTACTTGCTACTCTTTATTCCTAGTTGAAGCATCATTTTACAGAAGTGTACTGTGTAGAAAAGGAAATTAACTATGTTATTGATGGGAATTTTGTCAACAATTTCATGAGAATTAGTCCATTATCATGAATGCTTTGATCAATTTCTGTCATTATAGAGTCCGACAGAACAATGTGATCGTATAACAAATTCCTCTTTCACCATTCTCTGCTGTCTCCCCACCTCCCCAAATGGAGAGTTATATTTTGATGCTACTAAAGTTTCTTTAGTTTTATGCTGGAACCGCAAAAATTTACTCTGATACTTTCATCATCCTTTCAGGTCCTTGGTGCAGAATTTGCTATATTAGATGAAATTGATTCTGGTTTAGATGTGGACGCTCTTCAAGATGTAGCAAAAGCAATTAATGGAATCCTGACTCCAACGAATTCAGTTCTGATGATCACTCACTATTTACGTCTCCTTGAATTCATAAAGCCAACATACATACACATAATGGTAAGTAAGCTGTGCCTGAACCCCAACACCCTCTCTATCTGATCTCCTCTTCATCTTTAGATTAACTACACCTGATTGTTTTGCTGCTTTGTAAGATAGTTTGACTCGAACCGGAATTCGTCTGATATAATCCTTCAATGTTCTGATTGCAGGAGAACGGCAAGATAGTGAAGACTGGGGATATTTCCTTAGCAGAAATTCTGGAAAAAGAAGGGTACAAAGCAATTGCTTGAAACACTCTTGGGATGAGTGGCATGGTGGCCCTTGTATAGTTTTGAGAAGCTGCTGAGTCTGAAGGCTAATTCTTTGTTCCCAACAGTTAACAGTTTACTGCGTGTTCCAGTACCAAAAGCCTGCTCTAGAACGGGAACATGGTATCTTCCTTCCAAGAGTACGAGAGGAAAAAGGCCAGGCTATTTTAATTCAATAATAAAAGCTGAACTGTAGGCTATTTTTGTATGCTAGTATTATATATTCCTTGTAGTTTCTTGATACTGGAAAAATCAAGGATTTAATGGAACATAGGATACAAGTGGTTATTGTATTCATATCAATGTTATATCAAGGAGTCAGGGGTGATAATTTGGGACTTTCCCAGTCCCGATTCGAGTCCCATACTTTTTCGGGATCGGTACCCGGATTGAAAATTTGGAAATTTTCAGGACTTGGAGTCCCGAATTATGACCAGATTCCAGATTTTTAAAAATTAATCTTAATTTTAATTTTATAAAATCGGAAAATTTAGTCCGGTTAAAGAATTCAACACTATTCAAAACATTTTTATTTGGAACCAAGACTTAAAGTTTTTTAATTTTGGAACTCGGAAGTTTCGAACTTCTGAACGCAGTCAGAATCAGGATAAAAAAATTGATATATTTCGGGATCAAAATTTCGGGTCGAGTACCCACTACCGTCCCGATTCTAACTGAGTAATTCTGAAGTCTTTAATTTTAATTATAAAAGAAGTGCATAAATTAAAACTTTTAAATAGTTAATTATAATTATTTTTTTTATACGGAACGTAATTAATATACATTTTAAAAAATGAAATAACTCGTACTAAATAGGTGGAAAGAAACATCATATAAGTTGAAGTATTGAATGAATCGTTTAAGGTTGTGTTCTTTTAAATTCATGCCAGTTATTTTAACTCTTTAAATTATTTTTTTATCATTCGTTTTCTCTAAATTATAATTATATAATAAAAATTTAAAAAATGATAATACTTTTAATTTTTATTTTGTAGATATAAATTTATTTACGATTAATTAAAACCTGAAAAAAAAAGGGGGTGGGGTTGATTAGTTTAACGCCATTGTCACAATCGGACCGGGTCGGTTCGAATAGAATATTCTCGGTCTCTCCCCATACCGCCAACTGCAAAAACATACTCCAGTATATAAATAAATATAAAAAATCGAAAGAAACCCTTGATTGATAAGCAGTACCTCGCGCTTTAGACAATGTACTTGTATACCAACCCCATTTCCTTCCTCTCGCCCCCAGACACCAATACGCTCTCGTTTTATCTTCAAACTCCATAAAATTGATGCTGTTCGAATTAAAAATTAAAATTTGAGAATTTCGATACCTTTTCGCCCTGTAATTGAAGCCAGCAATCGTGCTACCGTTGCTTGATTGAGGCGCAATTATTGTAATGGAGGCGCCTACGGAAGCTGAGCCTCAAACTCAGCCGGAGCCGTCCGCCCCGGCGGCGGCAGAGGGGGCTGAGGAGCTGCAGGAGGAGGACGAAAATGACCTTCTGATGGCGAAGGCACAGTCGTTGATAGATAAGATCACTGCCAACCCTGATAACCCTAGCCCGAACGTGCTCCATGCTCTCTCCACCATTCTGGAGACGCAAGAGTCCAGGTAGGATTTGTGTTGCGTGGTGTATACTAAGATTAGTGAGCTCAAATAATATTTTGTTCTTCTTTGTTTTTATATGTTCGCTCAATTAGACTTCTGATGTTTTTGATCTCTTATTCGTGAGTAAAGCGGGGATAGATGCTGAGGTTGTATCAGTTGTATTCATTGGGTGTGTTTTCGTTTGTTTTATCACGCGTGTCTTGCATTGTAGTCCTTTTGGTGGTAGAAAGAAAAAAATGTAGGACCACGAATTGTATCGGTTTCAGGAGCAAGGACTTCATATATTTTCATTTTCTGAATAATACTGAGCTGGAGCTTCTATCCTTCTCTGAAAGGAACGGTACTGGTATTTTTAAGGCATGATGCTAATCTACTAAGTATAGCGACGTTTTTCCCTTGCCTTCCATTTTGGGAGGGGGCGAGGTTAGTGTTATCCGGATGTGGTTGAAATTGAATTGTGGTGATAAATACATTGTTTGAAGAAGTGGAGATACTAAGTTCCTCTATACATCCATAAGCGACAGCATGCAATCCTTTTCACTTCTGCGAGATTTGGGTTGAAGATGTGCAACCTGAAACATTTTGTACCTTTTTTGCTGCACAATATATACATTACAATTTGTTTTGAATCCACAATTTTTTTTACTTTTGAATCTTTTGAATCCACAATTTGTTTATCCACAATTTTTTTTACTTTCTATGTTACTCTTTTAAAGTGATACCAGAGTTATATGTATATTTTTTGAGGTACTTACAAATTTTAATCTGGGTCTTTAGCTACATGCAAGGTGCAGATCAATCTTCTACAAACAATGGCAGGTCTTCTCATAATATTGGGCGACTCGGCAATCTTATTCGGGTATTTGACTATTTGTCAGTCATGACTGACTTATGCTTTTATTTTTGCAAACCTTTTTTACTAGTGTACGTCTATGTATAATATGTGCAATAGGGAGGTACAAGGTCTAAATGGAACAGCTTGTCATGGCTAAGCTACCTTTTTGTAGAATAGGACTTACCATTTTGGCAATATGGATCTGTGTGGCTGGAGGTCATGTAAGCTATTTTTGTAACTAGTTTTGAGGTGTTCATTTTTTTGTCTTTGCTTTGTTTTTACAGGAGAATGAAGAATTTTATGAATTGGTAACAACAAAATTTCTAATTGAAAGAAGATATTCAATAGCGATACAGGCAGCTACTACAAGGCTTCTTGTCAGTTGTTCACTAACTTGGATGGTATGGTATATTTATCGATTTATTGGAAACTAAAAACTCCTGATCTATTTCTAAATACTTCTTGGGCTATATAGGCTCACTTTCTTCTATGTATGAACTTCTTATAAGTTCTTGATGTAAGTGAACTTGTATACAGTATCCACATTCATTTGAAGACGATGTGTTGGCTAACTTAAGAGGCTGGGTGATGGAGGAGCCTCCCCGCTCGTCTAGTGATGACCGTAACTGGAAGCATGACACCGGGAAAAGAAAAGCGTCAGATTTCGAAATGTTACGCACATATTCTACTGCTCTTCTTGCTGTATCTTTGACCTGGTAGGTTCTGAAACATCCATTTCTTTTCTCCCAATCTTTTTGTGTGGATTATCATTCTAGTTGTAACATGTTTCCATTTGTTGGCATTTCAGTGGTGGTCAACTTGTGGAAGATGTCTTAACATCTGGGATATCAGCTAAGTTAATGCGATATTTACGTATTCGGGTTTTAGGTGACACAAGCACAAATCTGAAAGATGGCAACCCAACAATTGACAACAAAAGTGCATCAAGCATAGCGTTCCCAAAACTCAAAGAGGAAGGTAGGAGTAGGTTGAAGCTACTGACAGAGGTTTCTCACTTGGATGTTGACACTTCAAGAACTAATCCTAGTGAGAAGGATCATGATAGAGATGCTGCACTATTGGATGACCCTGCTTGGGATCGTGAGAGGAGCATCTGTAGGCAAGCACGTGGAGATGACTGTGGGATTGAGGAGGAACTCATTGATATTGATGGTTATGAGGCAGAAGCGGACGGTGAAGAAAAATGCAGTATTAGAAATTTTCATGAGTCAAAAACGAAACTCTCTGGAAAATCTCACAGGGAAGAAGATGTGGAAGAAAATTTGAGAGATGATTCTTCTAGACGAAAACCAAATCGTGGATCTTCAAGATCACGAGGAAAGTTTAGGTCCGGTGAAGGAGTTTCCGAGACTGAGCAAGCTTTGACCTCCCCAAGTTCTGGCAGTAGGTCAGGGCTGACACGGAGTGTGAAAGATAGGAGTGGAATAAGAAATCAGGATCTGAGAAAATTTTCAGATGCTAAAAAGAGCATGGGAAGGAATGATGTTGATAGTTTTATCCCTCAAAGAGACGACAATGATGATTGCTTCCAGAACTGCAAAGTTGGCAACAAAGACATTACAGATTTGGTTAAGAAAGCTGTTAGAGCTGCTGAAGCTGAAGCAAGAGCTGCCAATGCTCCTGCTATAGCCATATGGGCTGCTGGTGATGATGCGGCTGAAGTTGTTAAGAATGCTGCATTGGAGGTAACATACTATTTTTCGTCTTGTTCTTTCTTTCTGAATGCATACATGCACGGATTATTTACGCATGTCTCTCTCCAATGGACCAGGAATACATGAAGACAAATGATGAAGAAGCTTCTGTTCTTGCTGCTTCGAGAGCTGCCTCTACTGTCATAGATGCTGGTAATGCAGTTCCTGCTCCAAGGTGGGTAGTACTCTTCACACAGTGCCTTGCGACAGATCAAATAACTCACTTTATGCGCGATTACTTATTCATTCTATTTAGATTTTTATTCGACCTTTTAATCCTTGTAGAAATTCAAGCAATGTTGAAAGTGATTCAGGGGATGCAAATGCTACTGATGCCGAAGTCAATGAAGATATTGCTGAATTCTCAATCCCAGACAACCACTCTCTGGCGAAGCTTAGGGAGAAGTTCTGTATCCAGTGTCTTGTAGCTCTGGGGGAGTATGTTGAAGTTCTTGGTCCTGTGCTCCATGAGAAGGGGGTTGATGTATCTCTTGCATTATTGCAGCGAAATCTCAAGCACAAAGAGGCATCAAGTAGTATGATACTTCTGCCTGATATTTTGAAATTGATATGTTCTTTGGCTGCTCATCGGAAGTTTGCTGCATTATTTGTGGATCGTGGTGGCATGCAAAGATTGCTTGCTGTTCCAAGAAATGTACAGACATATTTTGGTTTGTCGTCCTGCTTATTTACAATTGGTTCAATTCAGGTAATATTTTGTCATCTCCTGTCATTGCAGTTGTGTATACCTGCATTTTGATATGATCCTACAGGTCTAATATGCACTTTTAAGTTCTGTATGCTCTTATGATAATAAGTTGGCTTTTATTAGACCCATGAGCCACTTTTAACCAATAATATATCTTTGCAGGGGATCATGGAGCGTGTTTGTGCCCTTCCTTCAAATGTAGTTAATCAGATTGTGGAGTTGGCTCTACAACTTCATGAGTGTCCACAGGATCACCTAGCCCGAAAGAATGCTGCATTGTTCTTTGGTGCTGCTTTTGTTTTCAGAGCCATAATTGATGCATTTGATGCACAGGATGGTTTACAGAAACTACTCGCTCTTTTAAATGATGCTGCTTCAGTAAGATCCGGTGTTTCTGCTGGGCAATCAAGTAACTCAGGATCACTTCGAAATGATCGGTCCACTGCGGATGTACTGACCTCTTCAGAGAAACAAATAGCTTATCACACTTGTGGAGCACTGCGACAATACTTCAGAGCACATCTCCTTTTGCTTGTGGATTCGATTCGACCCACCAAAAATATTAGAAGTGCACCTAGAAACATTTCTAGGGCAGCATCAAAGCCACTGGACATAAGCAATGAGGCAATGGATACTGTTTTTCGTCAAATACAGAAGGATCGAAAATTGGGCCCTGCACTAGTGAGGGCCCGTTGGCCCGTTGTTGATAAATTTTTGTTATTAAATGGTCATACCACTATGTTGGATTTGTGTCAGGTGTGTTTTAGTATTCTGTACCTCTGCATTATGGATTCCTAGAGCTCTTGTTAACGCATATGTTTGCTTGTAGGCCCCAGCAGTTGAGCGTTATTTGCATGATTTGGTTCAGTATGCTCTTGGTATTCTGCACATTGTAACGTTGGTACCTTATAGCCGCAAACCTATTCTAAGTGCCACTTTAAGCAATGATCGAGTGGGTATAGCTGTTATTTTGGATGCTGCAAGTGGTGCTGGTTTTATTGAACCTGAGGTAAAGTTTGCACTCTAGATGTGCTTCTTTCTTTGGGTGAATTTCTCTGTTTCGCAGCTTCTTAATTATATCTCTCTAACTCTCAGATTGTTGAACCGGCGTTGAATCTGTTGATAAATCTTGTTTGTCCTCCTCCATCAATTAGCAACAAGTCAAGCTCTATCATACAAGGTCAGCAAGCTTATTCTAGCCAAAGTGGAAATGGCTCTGCTTTGGAGTCTAGGGACAAAATTGCTGAAAGGAACATGGCTGAGAGAGCGGGAAGTGCTCCTGTCCAGAATGAACCAAGGGAACGAAATGGAGAACCTGCTTCTGTAGATAGGGTGGCTTCTGGTTTAGTTGGAGATCGAAGAATATCCTTGGGTGTTGGAGCAGGTTGTGCTGGGCTTGCTGCGCAGCTGGAACAAGGTTATCGGCAAGCCAGAGAAGCAGTTCGTTCAAACAATGGCATTAAGGTTCTTCTTCAGCTTCTCCAACCAAGGATGGTAACATCTCCTGCTGCTCTTGATTGTCTTCGTGCTCTGACATGCCGAGTTCTTCTTGGTTTAGCCAGAGATGACACAATTGCTCA
The DNA here is from genome assembly GCA_026898415.1 of Leonotis leonurus. Classification (NCBI taxonomy): domain Eukaryota; kingdom Viridiplantae; phylum Streptophyta; class Magnoliopsida; order Lamiales; family Lamiaceae; genus Leonotis; species Leonotis leonurus. Next base: position 1,640,208 of record JAPKLX010000027.1, read on the forward strand.
TATATTAACAAAGCTTCAGGTTTGTTTAGCTTTATTTCTGATGTATTTTGTTTTGCATTATCGCAAAAGTGAAATAATTGAGATTTATGTAATAAATAAAGGCTTTTCAACATATATTTGTTGTCATTTCTATTTCAGGTAGGAAAAAAGCTCTCAGAACTTATTCGAGATTCTGGGGGACAGTCTGTTGGAGAGCAAAACAGGTGGCAGGCTGAGCTCGCCCAAGTGACTATTGAGCTGATTGGAGTAAGCACCAACTTATCATGTAAATATTGTGTGTAATATGAGACGGTTGTAGGTTGATTGAATTTGTGTGTGCTTGTCTAATCACTGCAACTTTGATACCTTTCTTATATATGCACTAATTTTGTTTCTCGATAAAAGAATTAAGGCTAGCAAATAATGTTATGAGGAGTATATTAGCTAAAGAGGGGTAAAAGAGAATATGATACCTAGCGACTGGAAGTGCTTATCATAAGTGGAATGTTTATGATGGCTCTTTCGCTATTCAATACCAGGCATGATTATTATATTTCATTTTGTTCTATACATGACACTTTTACTGATTTCTTGAAGGTTGTAACTAACTCTGGGCGTGCAAGTACTTTAGCAGCAAGTGATGCTGCTACCCCGACCTTGAGGCGTATTGAAAGAGCTGCCATAGCTGCAGCTACTCCCATTTCTTATCATTCTAGGTATCCAAGGATTCTTGTTCTGGATAATAAATGCATATAATGTTTTTATGCCTGTTTTCATTATATGCCCCTTCAAATTCAGGGAACTTTTGCTCCTCATGCATGAGCACCTTCAAGCATCTGGTTTAGAAGAAAGTGCGGCTACTCTTCTTAAAGAAGCTAAGTTGACACCTTTGCCATCTTTAGCTGCTCCCTCGTCTTTAGCACATCAAGCCTCTGGACAGGAATCTTCTGCCATACAAATTCAATGGCCAGCACGTGCCTCATGTGGATTCTTGTCAGATAAATTAAAAGGTTATCTTCATCAAGAAGATTCCAAGTTCAGATCTGATTCAGCTTATTCATCTTCGAAGAAGAAAATGTTGTCATCATCAGCTGCTCATAGTCACTTAAAAGTTGCAGCCAAACCAGAGGACAGCCCAGCAGCATCCAGCAGCAAAATTAATTTAAATTCAGCAAAAGCAGCAGATGGTTCTGGAACTCCATCATTGCCTATTCCAAAATTTGGTGCTGATACGGACACACAGGTTAGAACCCCAATTGTGTTGCCCATGAAACGCAAATTGACAGACTTGAAAGAAAGTGGGTCGTTCCAATCGGCGAAAAGACTAAACACTGGTGAGCAATCACTTAAATCTCCTAGCTTCACCACACCTAATACTTCTCGCAGAAGTGGTCTGTATACAGATGCAACTATGTTCTGCACACCAATCTCTACCCCAAAGGAGTTTCAGAGTCGGGGTCCAAGCATATTGCCATCTGATATCGATGAAAACCAACTACCTGGTCTGGCTGCTTCCTCCCAACTTCTGAATGACCCACAACCTTCTGGTTCTGAACGCCTTACATTGGATTCTCTCGTCGTCCAGTACTTGAAGCACCAGCATCGTCAATGTCCAGCTCCAATTACAACTTTACCTCCTCTTTCACTCTTGCAGCCGCATGTTTGTCCAGAACCAAAAAGAAGTGTTGATGCTCCGTCAAATGTCACATCTCGTCTTGGCAGCCGCGAATTTAGAAGTAGACATGGAGGGATGCATGGGCTTCGAAAGGATCGCCAATTTGTTTATAGTAGATTCAGACCATGGCGAAGTTGTCGTGGTGATGACGCTAGTGCACTTTTAACATGCATTGCTTTCCTAGGAGATTCTTCGCGGATTGCTGCTGGGGGGCACACTGGGGATCTGAAGGTGTTCGACTCTAACAGCAACAACTTATTGGACAGTTGTACAAGTCATCAGTCTCCTCTTACACTTCTGCAGACTCATTTCTCTGGTGAAAATCAGCTTATACTCTCTTCAAGTGCAATGGATGTTCGTTTGTGGGATGCGTCTTCTGTTTCTGCTGGTCCCAAGCACTCATTCGAGGGAATCAAAGCTGCGAGATTCAGTAATTCTGGTGGAACATTTGCTGCATTACGATCAGAGTCGCCTCGTCGGGAGATTCTTCTTTATGATACTCACACATGTCAGTTGGACTTGACGCTGGCTGATCCATCTACCAACGTTTCTGGTCGTGGGCTTGCATATTCTATGGTTCATTTTAGCCCTGCAGATTCTATGCTGCTTTGGAATGGAGTTTTGTGGGATCGAAGGGGACCCAATCCAATTCATCGCTTCGACCAATTCACTGATTACGGTGGTGGGGGCTTTCATCCTGCTGGGAATGAGGTATAGTTTTGAAAACGTTCTTTTAAATAATGAAGTTCTCCTTATATCTCACATCTTGGATTAATATATTTTCTTGTCTTTCTTCTTGCAACTTCTTGAAATCCTCTAACAGGTGATTATAAACTCCGAGGTTTGGGATCTTCGAAAGTTTAGGCTGCTTCGGAGTGTGCCATCGTTGGACCAGACAACAATAACATTTAATGCTAGTGGTGATGTTATTTACGGCATCCTGAGGAGAAATCTTGAGGATGTCACGTCGGCTTTCAACACTCGTCGTGTGAAACACCCTCTGTTCAACGCTTTCCGCACTGTCGATGCTGTCAATTATTCCGACATCGCCACGATTCCCGTCGACCGCTGCGTGCTTGACTTTGCTACCGAGCCAACTGATTCTTTTGTGGGTTTGATCACAATGGATGACCAGGATGAGATGTACTCCTCAGCTAGGGTGTACGAAATCGGCAGGCGGAAGCCGACAGATGATGATTCCGACCCGGATGATGCGGAGAGCGAAGATGAAGAGGATGATGAAGGCGACGACGACGACGACTCAATCTTGGATGGGGATCTGGATCTTGATGGCGACAGTGACGGTGACGATATCAGCAATGATGATGACAGTGCTAGTGACTTTGAGGATGATGAAGAAGACGATGGGGATTTCATGATGGATGGAGTTGATTTCGACGATAATGGGATGATCGAGTTAGTGACCGAAGGCGATGAAGACGACGACAGTGACATTCTTGAATCTTTTAGTAGTGGGGATGATGACGATTTATAGAAGAATGATGACATAAATCGATTTTTTTTAAAAGAGTGGCGTATCTTTGGAGATTAGGTGGTGTATTTTTCATTGCAATGATAGGAGAAAAAAGTGTTGGATGATTCACCTGAGTTATGAGCTTTAGAAATTATGATGAGATTGTAATTAATTTCAGTTTTGAAAATTGTGGGGAAAGAGTTTTGTTATCTGATTATGTGAGAGTAGGTGTAACCAAATTTTGTTTCTGCTTCGTGCTATGTCAATGTGTTTGTTTTTGTTTCATTTGACTCAGTTTGGCTCATCTAATTATTTTCATTTTTTTTGTACAAGAACATTTTTGCTTAATGACTTATTTTCAGTTTTGGATTTAGGCCTTTTGATTTCTGTTCTCTTTTGGGGTTTCTAAGAAATTTGTGAGGTGTCAGTCGCAGCGTTACACCTTAAAAGGTTAATTGCCCAATACTAATAATCTATATGCTTTTATGACTCGACTTTTGATTTTGAAGTATTATTGAAAATATCATTTTATTCATTTGCTTTTTTGCAAATTTAAAGATCCTTGATAACTAGAATTTGATGTGGAATTCTCAGTTTTAATGTAGCTATTAGTATGATATGTGCTATTGATTTAATACTAAACTTGTTGTAATTGGTTCTTGATATTTATGTAGTGTTGCAGTTAAACTAAACTTGTTAGTCAAGGTTGAGTAATAATTCTAAAACTTCTGTGAAAAAAGATGGTAGAATATGTCATGTCATGCTTCTTGGGAAAGGTTAATTCATCCTACCTACTTCTAACCTAACAATATCTTCATTTCATCAAGAAATCATTAATAGCATCTTTCATCAAGAAATCACAAACAAGAAACTAATACATGAAAATTCCACACGTGCTTGTAACAGATAATTACTCATGTCACCTTCATTATATCTTATAAACTCCAAACACGTACATATATATATATTGCTATAATGTTATCCAATGAAAATACCCAGAAACAGTCCCCAAAAATCAAGTAATCTTATTATGGTAATTAACTAAAAAAATATTTAACATCGTCTTCTTCTTCTTCAATCTGTAACGATCTGATTAAACCCCTCATCACCATATATATATGTTTCTTTATTTTTGAAGTGTGTGACAAGTATCATACTTGGCACATATATATCTATATATATATATGTGTGTATGCATCTTAAGTGATGGCACATGTACAGTGTTGTGAAATGTGAAATGTGATGGAGGCCTCTCAACTAGAGCACCACATTCTACTATAAATATACTCAGACTTAGTCTTCGTTAAATAACTATAAACCATAACAGCCACCCAAGTATTTAATTAATCTCATATATATATTGATTGCATAGCTCCAATTGTACGTGTTGATGAAGATATATAGTATATATTTGATAAAAATATTAACTAACATATATTCACTTTCCAAAAAATTGGCCATTCCAACACGAAATTCATTGCTTAATTATTTCAGACAACTGGATATATCGTTTCGAACATGATTTGATTTGAGGGCTGCTGCTTTTCTTATGGGATTGGACTTGTCTTTTGATAACAACACTAATGTATATTGCTCATCAATTTTTTCTTTCTTCTTTTGCAAATCAGATTGGGTGTTCTACTTCTGTGTCTCACAATCAAATTTTAATATATATTTTATTTATTTTTTCAATTTTCATTTTATTACTTTAATTTAATTTTGTGCCATCTCACCCAAATAGAACATAGAATTATTTTTTAACAATTTAATGTTACTCTTAATAATTTTTAAGATTGATAAATTCAAATTAAGATGTATAAGTTTTAATATTTTTAACCTTTTTAAATAAATATTAATTATGATTCATCATATTATAATTTTTTATTTATACTTATAAATATGAATTAAAAGAATAAATTTAGTTGTGAAATATGAAGTGTAGGAGACAGTTGTACACTCAATTTCATGTGCTTGTTTTGTTGATACTTTTTTGTGCAAATAATACTTTTCAAGAATGGTGGTCTGCGTTCACATCTGTGGCAATTGAAATCAGTGTAAAGAAGGATGTTTCAACTTTGGTAAATTGATTAGACAATTGGTGAAGTGAATTACAAGTTATTTATAACGTTGATTGCACCAATTAATTAAAGATCTCTCTTTCTACTTTTAATTTAGTTGTTTAGTTCAATACATGAACCATATAACTAACATAAATAATTTCTAGAAATGTTACAGATATGATGTTCAAACGCGTATAATTTTGTACAGGATATATAATTATCTATCTACAAATATAATTAATTGCTTTAGTGAATTATTATGCATAACAGACTGAACAAATATTGATTAAATATTAATTATTATGCATAACAGACTGCACAAATATTGCTTTAGTTTCATGCATCAATTCTAATATTTCCTTTCGGAAAAGGCTATATGTTCTAATATTATATTTTATTGATTTTATATTTAACATATATCTAACTTGTTTGAATTAGCATCGAAGAAAATTTGCATTTCATTCAAAAAAAGAAAAGAAAAGAAGTTGCATAATAATAACCCACTATGAGGTGGTTTGGTTTGATCGATATAATTGATAAAATTATCACCATTAAATCTCTATCTTTTCATTCAAAATTCTCCACTTTTTATCTTTGTTTATTAATTTAATCATTTCTTATGTCCCTTAGGTGTGATTGATTATTTGAAGAATATGATAATTACATTAGTTCAAAATTGAGTAATCCATCATTTATACTTCAAAGTAAACACTAGATTAACTTGAATTATTTTTATTAGTCAATCATATCATGTAAAGTAAATACTACCTTAATCACTCAAATAAGTGATTAATCAAGCCAAAATTGGTGTGATTATATAATCACTTATTTGAGTAATTAAGGTGGCATAAGAAGGACTAAATTCATAAGGTTATATAAAAAAATTGGAGGATTATAGATTGAAAGATAGAAATTTAATAGTGATAATCCTATCAATCCTATTAATCAAACCAAACTACTCTTATATAATTCTATATAAAGTAATTTTCTCTCAAACGACCAATTAATGCATAGCCTAATTTGATATTTTTAAAAAATAAATTACATTAACATTAAATTACATGATCGCGTCACGAAGGACTTGAACCTGAGACCTATTATCTTGGGCATTAACCCCACTACCACTATGCCAACACACGCACACCCTAATTTGATATTTTGTTGGTAGAGTAGAACCGTAGAAGTTTATATTTAAATATCTTACAACTTTATAATATCTTTATAATCTTTAAATTTATAATTTTATGCCTAATATTTAATATTATCTATTATTGATCTATAGCTAAAACTTATAAGTAAATAAACGAGATATAACAAACAATAAAAAAGGGACATATAATTAAGCGTTGGGCGGTGTAAACGTATGCTTATATCGGTCTAATACAGTCTTACTTATTCTCCCTCTGTCACACATCTAAATCATATATATAATAAAATTTAATTATATGCAAATTGAGAGAGAAAATAAAAATATATAATATTAATTCGAAGTGTTGGACAAGTTAAATAGAAGATGTGGATAGATATATAGCTACTGCAAATTGACGGTTCTTCAAATTAATTATTCGCTCTGTCGCAACTAGCTTGAGTCGTATTCCTTTTTGGGCCGTCCCTACTAGTTTGAGTCATTTCCTTTTTAGGAAATTTTTATTACACACAAATTTAAATAATATATATTTCTATCATCACTTTATACTTTAAACATATACTCAATATACACCCATTAACTTCTTAATTCCCGTATCGAAAAAAAATGCCCCAAACTAGTTGAGACAGAGGGATTAGTATGATTTTTCTTATGAAACTTAACGTTGCAAGATTATAACGGCTAGCTCCACTATTTTATAAAATAAACTGCAAAAATACAAAAAATAAAAAGAGAACTCAGATTTATCAAAAACATACTGACAGCACGGAAAAGTTTGACAACAAAAAATTAACTAATTAATTAGTCCTTTAGCATTAATTAATGTCGTGACTAAAAACAAGATTTCTGTTTGTTATTTTTGGTTTATATATGGATATATATTTTCTATTTTGCTTAATTAATTCTTACATCGTAAACAAGCTGTAAAATTTATTTTTATACGAACTGCCCTGTACATGACTTGAGAAAGAAAAGGTCTTGTCTAGAATTGGAATAGTTTAATTGTAAAGATTTAGTAAAGCATATATAGCAAAACGACCAACCTAATTTCATAGAGTTGGTGTTATCGTGTGGACTGCTAATTAATAAACATCCTAATTAATTAATTAATCCTTCATTATTAGTTTAATTATATGTACTAATTAAATTGAAGATTTGTGCGCATAGTAAAATTAACTTGTTCTAAATGGAGACTGAAAAGTTACCTATATATGTTCCAATAAGCACGTTCATAGATAAATTATAATTAATTAGCATGTAAAAATATTACTCTCTCTGTCCCAATAAGTATGACACAGAACTTTTGGGCACGGTTATTAAAGAGCTAGAGTGTATAAAATAGTGTAAAAGATAAATGTGGTAGGGTTCACACTTTTTAAAGGATAACTTTTACTATTTTATGAATGCGCCAAGTTTAGTGGACGTCTAAATAAGAGAATTATGTTAAACTTAGTGGGACGGAAGGAGTAATATGTATGGATGTCTAAAAAGATTTAAATTATAATTTTGATCATTTGTGGAGCCAAGTCCACTCTAATTAGGAGATAAATATGATTGATAAATTCTTGAGAAGAAATTATGAATTCCCAACTTAAACTTGATCAAAGAAAATCGAAAAAAATAAAATCATGAAAAAAATCTTAATTTTATATATTTATTGACTAAATAAAAAAATTATAATAAAAATTAAAATTTATTGAAAATAAATCATGTAACAATTAACCCATTTATATATCAAATTATTATTTGTTTTGAGTATTTTAAAATATTAATACTATATATATCTGCAACAAGTCATATAATAATAATAATAATTAGAAAGAATGTGGCAGATATATAATAAAAATCAGAATTTGAAACTAAGTGAAAAGTGATGATATTGCTGGAAACCTAGCTTCTAGAAATTAAAAGACATGCATACATAATCAACTGCAAGTATATATATTTATATCACGAATCTTGTGAACTTATATGTTTATATCTCAATGCAGATGGCCAAAGAGATCATATATGATATGTTGATAGTTAGATTAATAGAATCATCGATCACTGACTTTTCACTTTTCAATAACAAGTCTCAAATTAATTAGTATCGTGTAGCATAAGGGCCTTAGTAGGTGAGATATATATATATATATATATATATATATATATATATTCGATCTTAATTAATTTCTTGCTCTCCTCAATAAACACACAACTAATTAACCAGAATGAACCCAACACTCATCATAGCCTAAATCCCTCATGAATCAGTACTCCATTACGTGAATCAACCTCTTTCCTTTCATTCTTCACCACATTCCAGTAAGTCCCTTTTCTTCTACATTAATATTTAACTAACAAATTATATATACATATACTTAGCAGATGCATGCCATGAGAGAGCTAAGCAGCAAATTAATTAAGATGTATAATTAGGGTTTTCGTTTCCTTGCACAAATCTGACTAGCTAGCTAGGTTAATTAATTTGGCTTGTTATTTCAGTAATATAATGAAATTTTAGGAAAAAATATTGAAGAGAAGAAATGGAGGGATCATCGACATCAGGAGATCCTTCAGTGAAGGAGGAGAAGTTGCCACCGGGGTTTCGATTTCACCCCACGGATGAAGAACTCATAACATACTATCTCGTAAACAAGATTTCCGACGCAACCTTCACCGGAAGAGCCATCGGAGACGTTGATCTCAACAAGTGCGAGCCTTGGGACCTTCCAGGTATATATATATATATTTGTAGTACACCTCTTCATATATCTAGTTATACATATCTAGGGTTTCGGATTTAAAATTAGGGTTTTCTAGCTAGGTAAAGGAGTATATATTTTTAATGCTTTGATAGATGAGTATTTTTTATGGTTTAAATATAGATTTTCAAACCCTTCTATTTTGGCAATCTAATCCTTTTTTTTCTGCAACCTGCAGAGATCCACATCTGATCTATGATCTGAGTTGTATTTGTTTTCAGTTTTCACAAGAAAATATCACTTCAAAAAAGAAAAAATAGTAAGAAACACAATTCTCTCTTCAACATAGTAACAAAACCCAAATGAATTAAACCATATGAGTGTTGCTGCAGGAAAAAATGTGTAGGAATGTTAAAATTCCCATAAAAGTGAAAAAAAGATGGTGTTTGAACATCATCGATTCGAAATGTCATGTGGAAATTACAAAAATGCATTGATGTAGTAAAATTCGACAAATAATTGAGAAATTAATGTAAAAGTGGAACAAAATCGATCAAGAAACACTACCATTTCACGGATGTAAATTTAATCAATTGTTTCAAATTGTTGAGAAAATAGCGAAAAATACCATAATATTAAATTCTGATAAAACCCTAAATACATGCATGTAATTAATATATGATGGATGAGTATATATGAAGTGATTTTGTGATGAAATAATGAAATAGGGAAGGCGAAAATGGGGGAGAAGGAGTGGTATTTCTTCAGCCTCCGCGACCGGAAGTATCCGACCGGAGTGCGAACGAACCGGGCCACCAACACCGGTTACTGGAAGACGACCGGAAAAGACAAGGAGATCTATAACAGCAATACGTCGGAGTTGGTGGGAATGAAGAAGACTTTGGTCTTTTACAGAGGAAGAGCTCCTCGTGGAGAGAAAACTAACTGGGTTATGCATGAATATCGCATTCACTCCAAATCTGGTTACAGAACCAACAAGGTATCATTTTTTTATATTTCATTTTATTTTTTGGTGTGTGCATGTTAATTTCTTCTTGATGTTTTGATGGTTCTATATATATATATTATTTGTTTCGTTATTGTTAGACTTGCTTTACATTTTGGGATTATCTCATTATTATTGGTCTATTTTTTGTTCTCATAATCAGACAACAATCATGACTTGCGTATTAGATACCCAAGAACGGAGGAATATATTGGAATAAAGAACTATAATTTTTTACTCTTTATGTACAACTACAGGTTAATTTCTTGATAAATAGTATAGTCAATGATTAAATTTCTTGTGTTGAGAGACCAGTGAAGCTACTTTAGTCTTGAATGCAGAACAAGTTCCCAACCAATCGTCTTGCTTCTGAGAATAATGTTTGTTCTTACTCTCGCTATACGTTTGATCAACAAAAAATCAAAAATTAGCCAAGAAAAAATTGACCTTTCTTTGACAAGAAATGCAATATGCATGAGTACTTTTCTTCTCAGAGTAATTAAGATCAATTATAATTAAGACCATAGACAATCCTTGTAAGTGCAGTGGTATAAATTTTTTTTCTTCATTTTCTCAAAACCCTAATTAATATACTATAGTAGCTAGTATTAATTAAATGAACATTGAATGATGTTATATATGTGTGTGTGTGTGCAGCAAGATGAGTGGGTAGTGTGCCGAGTGTTCCAAAAGAGCGCCGGAGGCAAGAAGTACCCATCAACACAGTCAAGAGCAGTCAATCCATTCTCTTACAACAACCTCGACCTACCCCACCAAAACCACCCCACTCTCCAATCTCAACTCAATCTTATTCAACCAGATCATAATCATACCTTCAACTTCCCTCCAAGAAACTACATGACTCCCGCCGAAATTCAAGAATTCAACAAAGTCTTCGGCGGCGGTGGCAGCATGATCAACTTCCCCACCCCGCCGCAGCTCCACTACGGCGGTGCAGCCTCGGCTGGCGGAAGCTTCACCATATCCGGCCTCAACTTGAACCTTGGTGGCGGCGGCGGCATGAGGGCGGCGGGGATGAGCCAGCAGGAGGTGATGATCAACGACGGCGGCGCCGTGGCTGAGCAGGCTGAGGGGTATGGAGGGGATATGAATGGTAGGTTCATGCCTATGGATAACTCGTGTGCTGATTTGGATAACTACTGGCCTTCTTATTGATGCTAATGGTGTGCCAGAGATTTGGATTTGGAGGCTAAGTGTATTACATATTTGGAAGGCTGCAGTAACTAGCTGCATGTGGAGTTTGTAGTTTCTTAAATACAGCTTTAGTAATTGTTTTTTCTCAGAATGATGAGAGGAACTTAGTTTGTTGTTTTAATTTCCTAAATGTGTCGAGAACACAGCTGTTTTGTACGTAGATTGGTGATTTATTTTTATCCTTGTGTAGAAAATTCTAACAATATTTCATTACATGATGATGTTTTTCAGTTCAGTCATTCAAATTCCACTCAACATACAATTTAAAAATTCTAGCAATATTTCATTACATGATGATGTTTTTCAGTCCAGTGGTTCAGATTCCATACAATTTACTCCCAACATACCACCTTATTAGTCCACTTTGTTTTTTGCTCGCAAACTAATGTTTCACCTTTTTCACTTTATTAACATTGTTTAAGTATTTACTAACTTCAACCCATTTAAATATCCTTCCATTTAAATATCCTTCCTTTACGTGGAGAAAACCATACTTCACCAACAACATAATCAACCCCAACATAAAATTTTTGAAGAGAAAAGAAAACGAAAAAGCATGATTTTGCACCATCTTAATATGAGATGTGTCAACAAGAACAAAAGGAAAATCCAAATAAATTTCTTGAATTACATAAATGAGGATATCCAGATTTTAGATAATGAACCGTTTAAACAGCGTAGGCACGATTCTTGCATTCAAAAAGGCATGATACAAGAAATTTTATATCCAAAAAGAAAAAAAGAAGAAAACTTGACCACATAAATATCGAAAGCCATGATACACAAAACCCAACTACAACCTTTGAAACTACACAACCTTTGAAACTACACGTCAAATCTATATATCCAGATTCTATTCTACATATGAGACTGAAATTTGGAAAAACTATTCCACGATCAACAACAGTCTATTTAATGAACAAAAGGAACTTTGGACCGCTCCAACGCCAATGAAGGATCATACATAGTAATCTGCTCACAGTAGCAAACAATAATGAAAATCATGGCACTTCCATCTAAACTCAGGAGCAGACTCTGCAACACAAGCAAAGGCAGGGGGGGCGATGTGAGTAAATGTAAATGCAAGTAGTGCTCCGTGATAATTCTTTACAATCACAAAATCAGCAGTTTAATGACCAGGTATTACTCCAAAATGATCACATGCAATGAGGGATTCAGTTATTATTCAAGGAGTTTTCTTGAGTTCTTCAGGTATAACTATGTAGAGATTGTTTAAGACGATCATGAACCCTACCATAAACAATACACAATCTGAAGTTTTAGAGCACACCTTCTGTATCAACCAGTGGAGTGCACTAGCAGGGTTCATTTTTCTGAATGTACACGTTTTCCTTTGCGGCGAGTATTGTTAGAATTGCCTTGTCGGGTGGGCTTCTTTCCCTTTTTACTGCATTATGTATACATTGACCATACAACTCAGAGTTAGAAGCACTTCTAAATGTCCAGAGCAGTACTTCAACATTTTACCCTAAGCAATAAGAATAAAAAGACTCCACTAACCCGAAAATGCCTGAAAAGATTTTCAACAGCAGGATAATAGGCAAAGCTAGCAATGCAGAGGCCTACAACATAGAAGATTAGTTGTTTAAGGCAATCAATATATCATTTCATTTGAAATATAACTGAAAAAAAAGCAAAAAGAACAGTCGTCAACAAAACATGCCAACTTACAGAAAACCAAACTAGCTCTTTTGTCGCAAGATGTTTTGTAAGCTCCTGACTCTTGAGTTTATCATGAACTATGTCTTGAACCTTCCATTAGAGAGGAGAGTATTTTGAGACAATGAACTTTGAGAATACAAATAGTACAAGGAAAGCAAACACATATTATTCTTATACGTCCATTATACAAATTATGATAGGGTATAGCTTCATGCCTATTGCCTATTAAATAAGCCGGGTATGCCTATCTGCACCGCACATGACTAGTGAATGAAAAGTGATGGAAAGTCAAATTATCTCTGAATATTTTTAAAGTTAGATCATATAGCAGAATTGCACATAACCAGATTGTATCCTACCTGGGCATGATATACAGTTGCTGACTCAACGAATTTTCGATAAGCTTTAACTGCCTCCTGCGTATATGGCTTCAAAGTAGTATGCAATTTGTCAACATGAGGTCTTGCAGCAGTGGCTATATGGTCAACATACGGTTTGCTGACTTTCCTCAATTCCTATAATATAACAGATTCATTTCAGCTAAAAGAGGACAGAATAGGCAGACAGACAAGGTTGATCAACGTCCAATTCACCTGATAGTAAGGACTTGCAAGTTCCTGAACTTTAACAATGTGTGGAGTCACAGCATTCTTTGACACTTCATATATTTCCACAGTTTTTGTTGTCAACATTTGCACATGGGGCTCAATGTTTGTGGCAATAACCACCCACTGTTCCTTGATGGCTGGTACCCATTTCTTCACAAATATTGAAAGAAGATTACCCAAGATGATAAGAGTAAGAAATAGGTTCAAATATAATTCAATACATAGAGAAACAGTTTGTAACACTACTCTCAGTCACAATAACCTTTGTGTCAGATCAGAGGCATTACAGAAGACAAACAAAATGAAGCACACAATCCTTCTTCAAGTGTGAGAAAATTTAACTTGGAACAATAACTTATGGAAGACTGAAGAACCAACAAATAATAATAAAAACAGATGCTGGACTTATGTAGATCATAGACCAAATTCTTGTTTCCGGCATCAATTTAGTTAAATTAAACAAAGCGCCATATAAAAAAAAGATGTAGCTTGAAACATAAGTGGCTTACAGTTTTGACTGTTTTAACATGTGGTGCTGCCCATTCTTCAGCTTGGCCCTTCTTTTCAACAGCCTGATCAAATTATAAGGTAAAGATACAAAATATTAATAGTATAATGGAAGACTATGTCGTGTAAACAACGTGCACATCAAGCACTTACCTTCTGCATCAATAACTCCAGAGCAGGCTTTCCATGCACTTTCCAGTTCTCCTCTAAGACTGTCTGGAAATACAGACACCACAATCCACTTATATAGATGGCCGGAAGATGAGAGCTTGTACAGATGTAAGATATAAAAGTACCTGATAATTATTGAGTTGATACGCAAGCCAAGGGGGGAGCCAAGCACCATGAGCCTGATAAAAACACCAAAATTTAGATTTTTAAGATACCGATTACCTATAAACAGACGGTTTCCTAACAAAGTCACAGTGCATTTCTCTGTTATGCTTGCCTACGCATAACTACAACCTACCAATCATTAATTATTTCAGGGACAACAACCATTTGAAAGGTCTTTTACCTTTTAACTGAAATATGAAATGTTTTCCAGCTTTTCACAAAAAACGTAGTATAAAGGAAGCTGAATAATCATGAAAAGAGGGCTCACTCACCTTTTGGAATGAGATTAAGCCTTAAGGACTGATGAAGTGTGACTAAGTGTGGCGTGGACCAAATTATCTAACTCAGTCCTACCGTGCCTTTCTTTAATAAGCAGTTTTTATGTAAATAAAACATGTGATCACACTAGATTAATTAATTGATTTCACTGACTAAAAAGACAGTTAGTGCAAAATCCCTCTGCAAGAGAGGTGGATAATTTACATATTACCACCTGCCAGGTAGGGAATCCTAATTATTTGGTTTAGAGGTGTATATGAATGATATAATATATATATATATATATATATATAGTGTAAACATATAACCAACATTTTGCATGTTATTTGTATTACATGATTCTAGAAGGATAGGCAAAAGATGAACCTCCTCTATATTGTTTGCGACTAATACATGCACAAAATGAAATGCGACTGTACCTCCATCAACTCTTTGGTTTTGGCATTCGCTTCGAATTTTGCCTTCATCAGTTCTTCCTGCACATAGATTCATTGTAAGAAATGGTTAATCATTCCAATGGAGGGAGGCTGGAGTGGAGTTGCTGGTTGCATACCTCAGCAATTTCAAGAGCTCGTTGAGTTTTACGTATCTTAGCTTTCTGGTCATCAATAATTTTCTGAAGCTGTATAATAGGAAAAGAAGCGTTCAGATTGATTTTGATAAATATAACAAGACCAATCAGTAGATAAGCATGCAAACCTTTCTGTTCTAATACTGTGCTATCAATCGTTTTCCAGGAAAAGGAGCATACATGAGAGAGATGATACTCGCAAAAGAAAAGGGGAAGGAGCTCTAAAGTCTAAAAAACTAGAAGGCAACATCTAGCACATAAAATCATGGATGGAAACATCAATACCTAGACTCAGCTATATAAGAAAAAAGTACAACATATTGCACCATCATTAAGCCCTTATAACCAACACGAGACCTTGCAGAGATGGGGACTTACACTCTTAAATTTAGAGTTCAACTCGGAAACCTTCTTTTCCGCTTCTACCACCCGAGCTTCCAATAGTTCTTTTTCACTTATTTTCGTATGAATATCTTTTTTGAGTTTCTCCACCTGCTTTTCCAGCTCTTCAGCTCTTGCATGTGCCTTTCCCACTTCTTCCGCAGCAACTAGTTTGCCCTTTTTCTGAAAATAAGAAGTATGGAATATTAAAATGCACATAGCCACTAGCAAACTAAAAGAAAGTTATAATTGAATTGTTTCCAGATCACAACCACTAACATGTAATGAAGCAATTTCACTCTCTAGTGATATAACACTGTCCGTTTTTTCCTTGATGATCTTTTCTTTAGCTGCAACTGCATGGTCCTTTTCTTTTAGTTCGTGAGTTTTGGCCTCAATCTGGGATTCTGCATATGCTCAAAGAGAAATATGTAAGGGAATGATCAAGGCCACTATCAACAATAAAAGGAAGTGATGCTATTTTATGAAATTATGTTCTTTGGGAAACAATACCTAATTAAACAAGTAAACATTTTTATTGAAGATTCACAAACCAAATAAACAGTCTTATAGTCTTTTGGAGAGAGAGAGTTTTGTCTGAGATCTCATGTAAATGAAAATGGTTAATGCCTACATATAATTTGGACAACCAACACAGTGCATAAATGTACAATCATGCAGGAAAAAGATATCCACTTCCTGAAATGACCAAAATGTTCGATACCACTGAGTCAACTGAAGGTCAAGATATAGTTGCAATTCAATTGTAGCCCAAACTAAAAATTTATCAATCAAACACTCAAAGGGCTTTATCATTTGATAGGTAATCAATTCTCCGCAATGCATCTTTAATCAGTAATAGTTTTGCACACAATAAACAGGCTAGAACTTTCTCACAATGCACTAAGAACACATATAAACTGCTCATATATGTGCAAAGGCAGCAATAGTGCTGTCCAAAAAAGTCAAACCATCAATGAAGAACATCGCAAAGCCACAATAAGTTGAGCCTGTACACCAGTTCTAAGTAATACAAACGAACTTCACAACACCACATCGGTGTCCAAAAATCACATCCATCTGGACACATGATAGCCACAGGTTCAACTCACATGCTCACAATCCACTCATCTACTTACTTTCAGTTTTCTCTTCGATCAAGCACTAATATTCCCTAAAACTGAAAAACACCAAAAATGTTCTCCAAATAATCAATTATTTACACTGCACAAATCACCACTTATCAGAAGCTTCACCGACAGCATCTCAAACACAAATCGATACAAATTAACCACACTAAATGAATAAAAAACAAAATTTATCATTAGCTTAGCACAGCTCTTCAATCGTAAATACTCAAAATCCTCAATCAACTCACCAAGTCTATGGATCTTTGACCTAAGTTTCTCAAGGACAGCAGTATCTGGACCGTCCGATCCGGCAACTTTGACTTCATCGACGACATCTGAGACTGAGGCCTCAGCTTCAGCTCCGACATGAGCGATAATTAGAGAAATAAATACACTGAGCAGGAACAGTTTAGACGCCGCCATAACGCCGCTGACGGTGGCTCCGGCGCTCCTGCGATCGGATTTCGAGTCGGTAGATTTTTTGTGCAAGGAAATAATATTTCCTTTTTCAAAGCTGCTTTTAGTGTGTTTATTTGAGAAATCC
The DNA here is from genome assembly GCA_026898415.1 of Leonotis leonurus. Taxonomy (NCBI): domain Eukaryota; kingdom Viridiplantae; phylum Streptophyta; class Magnoliopsida; order Lamiales; family Lamiaceae; genus Leonotis; species Leonotis leonurus. The sequence goes on from JAPKLX010000027.1 coordinate 1,657,490, forward strand.
ACGTCGGTTAGGGGAGAGTTTAGATATACGAACACTATGTAATGTCTTTTGAGCTCTGCACTTGGAGCACTTTGCGTCATGGTAGTAAATGACATTACTGCCCTCACCTTTACACCCCCAGCTTTAGCGATGAATCCAAGGCTCGACAATTAATAAGGTAATTATATTTTACCGCTAAAAGTAGGTAAATGCAATAAATTGGAATTATTGATAATGTAAATAGTTTTCTTTTGGAATTCCCCACGTGCGTATGTATTCCATTTCCATGAGAAGTCAAACTTTGTTAAATTGTGTTGTCAGATCTAAGATTAAAAGGTTAATTTTATTTTTCATTTGGTAAAAATATAATTTCTTATTGTTTGCTATTGTTAGCTTTTGCTCAAAAGTTCAGAAATAAATGGTGGTAAAGTCCATTGTAAATGAGAAGCATTTTGAAAGGAAGGCTTCTGATTAAGCCACGTTACAAACTTTTTTTTTAATATGTGAACATATAAAATAAATGTTATATTATTAAATAATATTAAAAATGTTTAAGATTATAATCTCACATAGAAAAAACAAAATAATAATAAAAAATTAAAATTTAACAAAATAATAAATTTAATAATGCAAAAGGTTGTGATGACAGTGGTTTAATCTTGGCCCCTGATTCAATTCATAAGAAGTAAAGTGGAATTTTCCATGATGGATATGAGTGTCTATTGCGATTGGATCAAATAATTCCAAAATCCTAAATTTTAACTCCTCGAATTTAAATTTAAATTTTAGGTATTCGAACCCCATTTAAATGTTTTGAGTAGAATATTTGGGTACATAAAATTATACAAATTAACTAAAATTATTTATATTTTTAAATATTTATGATGTATTTTTTTATTTTTTTAAAATTTTTAAATATTTCAAGTATTAAAATATTTTAATTAAATTATAGTATAATATTATATAATTAATAAATATAAATAAAAAAAATTAAATTTGAATATCGGGTAATATCTGAACTAAAAAAATTCTAAATATACAATTCCGAACCCAACTCAAAAACTCAAAAAAACAAATATTTGAATATCAAAATTTGATCGGATATCAAATATTATTCCAAATATCCGAAATTTGGTTCAAGAATACACCCTCCTGATTACATGCAGGGTAATTTGGTCATTTGAGATGTTAGGAGGGGTAGTTGAGGTTTGCGAGGGTGGAGGTAGCATTAGTTATTTTGTGTGGAAATTAAAATCAAATAAGTACTCCATTTTGGATGTCTTCTCCAAAGAGAATCATTTTCTCAAATTATAAATAATAAATGAATTTAATTATAATAAAGGTGCTATTTTTATTTATTGTTTCTTTATAGTACTACAACACTTTAAACTTAAGTAAAAACTCTTTAATTTGTGTGCCAAAAAAAATATGGCTCTCTGTAAAGATCGGAGTGGTATGTGATGCCTACAACAATAATTTTATTTTATTTTATTTAATTGCGGTCTGATTTATCCGATTTGAGGTTTGGTAGGCCTGCACGTGTCTACCTCCCTCGAGTGTAACGATCGTCCAATGGTCCACGTGGGATCTTTAGTCTAATCGATCGCATTGCACCACAACTGCAGCGCAAAGTACAAACCCGCTTTATATTTCTTTATGGTATTCCCAATTGTTAAATTCGAAAGTAGTTCGTGTTTGTATAATTATTTTAATAAAATAAAAAGTTAATGTAGAATGTAGATATGTATTAGATAAACTATATTTCCATTTACGATATACATCTTGCAATATCGTTATCGATTCGTTTACAATAAAATAAAAGCTTCTTCGCTTATCGTATAATCTTTTATAAATCGCTCCTTTATTGGTTGCGTATACAAATTAACGTGCTCACAATTAATATGATATATTATGTAAATAAATAGTAAATTACTGATAAAATTTTATTAATTTTCTTTTTCATTATGATTTATTAATTTGAATATATTTGAATATTTTTATATGTAAATCATGATAAAAATAAAAATTATAATAATTATGTGCTTATATGACATTATATGATATTACCACACCATACATGCGAATCGGGGAGCGGTCCTATATGTCCTATTTTGTGCATGGTAACTTTACATAGATATGATATGATCGATTATAATTATTTTCTATTTCTGTGATTACTTTGATTGCATCGATGTATGTGGAGTACTTATCAAGTAGATAATTCTTATTCGAATATTAATTATAAATTTTATAATATTTTACGTGTATAATCATTATTGATAATAATAAATCAATCTATATTATTTTTATTTATTCGAACTTATCCAAATTATCTCATTTAGTAGATATTCCGTTGAAAGTTTAATTATTATATATTCTGTATTCATATCCATGCTGCAATGAATAATGCATTAAAAACAACAAATCAGAAAATTATCATATGCATGCTGCAATGGATACTGCAATAAAAATAACAAATCAGAATTATAGTTATTCTTGGAGTTTTATAAAAATAAAAAAAGGTTCATGAGATCGCATTATAATTATTGACACACATGATATGTTTGTGAAAGTGTCCAAACATATAAGGTAACAAGAATATAATTCTGCCAATACATATGAGAATTGCCGAATCAATTTAAGTTTAAAGAAATTGAATAATGTAAATGTGGTTTCTGACTTATACGTGACATTACGAAAAATTCGTGTAATATACCTAAATGGGTTGATTAGTAGGTTATAAATGACATATTTGTTTACTAAGGATGATATTTAAAAATGTCAGGTATAACAAAATAGATAACATTATTTGTGTGTCGTAATATACTAATGTCTTCTATGACGCCATTAAAATGTCTTATGAACGCATCTATGACACCACTAAAATATCATTTATGAGCGCCTCATAGATAAAACATGTATACTTGACATTATTTTAAATATATATACTACTCGTTTTAAAATATCAAGACAAATATTTGATATAATTCATGTTAAATTCATAATGAGTAAGCGTGTAGTATAAATAATATGAATAATGATAATTTCATTTAAAACATGGTCTCATCTCATGATCATCATATAATTGCCAGACAAGATGTGACATGACTTGCAATTCACAAAAATTATATATACATTCGTTCATATTCATCAATAAAATATTATTCTTAGTATGTAATTAGGTTAATTAACAATAAAATTTGCATTAAAATAATCCTTAAGAAGGTGAAAAGTCAAGACATTGAGCCTAATTCATTTTTCTATAATTTTTGAGAAATTCGAAGTAACTTCCATGAGAAGGTGAATAGGTTTTAGTTACTAACCATGTCTTAAAAACAAATTGGATTACATTAATTTTAGAGTTTTTAAAGAAAAAAAAATATATTCGAGGTCATATTTATAAAAATGATCAAATTGGAGGCCAAAAATTATAGTAGCAAATATTAACATACAACTGTCTTATTCAACTTTAACACCCAAAATAATTAAATACATTAAGAAAGGAATATGTTTGATTGGGAAATTTGGTCTAACAATCATTTCCTATATATATATATAATATTTTTTCAGATCAATTTTCTTATTTTCATATATGTATACGACTTCCAATCTGTTATTTTTATCTTTTAATTTTTTTTTTCTGGTTTGACTAATGATATTTGAATAATTCACTTGTTATTTGAATGATATCGGGTGGTTTAAAATTTTGTTGGACTATCAATCAGTCCACAATAAATAAAGAAGAAAGAAAATATAATTTTTTTGCAGTAGTAAGTACAATCTACAACGACCACCACTAGTTTCGGTAATCGTTATGCAATATATTAAATCTTAATATTGATTTATTTTTAATATTTTAATTGAATTTTATATATAATAGTATATCACTAGTTCATTTTATTACGATACATAATTATTTTTAATATTTAATATAAATTTTTATTATTCTTAGATTTGATAAATTTAAAAATAAGATTATAATTTAAGAAAAATTACCTTTTTATATAACGGTTGATCATGATTTATTATATTATAACAAATTTTTGTTCAAAGAAATATTAATTTTAAATGATAAATTTAGTTGTGTTGGTTGGAGTGTACTACGGAATTAGTCAAACATTATTACTGAATCAGTCATAAATCATGACTGATAATTACAATCAATTTATTTAATCAAAAAATGGATTTGGAGAGATATAAGGGCAAATAGGTCCGGACAAAAGCATAGAAGAGTAAAGTGAAATAGGAAAACGACGAATAGGAAAGCGGTTACGCCATGGCTGACATCAAAAGCATCAGCATATAGAGGCTGGGATACTAACGACCAATAACGTCGACACCAAGCAAACTTCCAAATTGCAGAATACTCATCTTGCACGGCGGCGTACAACCATCGCCGGTAATTTCGAGGCGTGCCGGACATTCCATCGCCGCCAACACCGCCTCATTTTTATATTCAATTCTCAGGTGAATTTTGATGGTTACTGTTTTAGATCGTGAATTATTTTGTTGGACTGTGTTGCTTGTTGATTAGGTGATTAGGTTGTTCAGATTTCAATGTAGTAATTTTTTATTTTAGTTATTTGATTATTTCGATGGGAGGCAGCTTATTTTCGGTGTGTAGGAAGGAGTGAGCTCTGAAATGAATGAATTAAGAGCTGACAGTGTCGGTTTGTAAGTGAAACTGGGGATTTTGAGGAGTTGTAATTGGTGTGAGAGTACGGTTTCTGTAATGTCGGGTTAGGAGTACAATTGCTAACTTAAAAGGAACATTTCTGGTTGCTTGCGTTAGTCTGGCATGCATGGCTTTGTGAGTTAATACATTTGTATTTTATTTATGCATACAAATAGCTGGAGAGATACTGATTATTTACTCTGAAGTCAGAAATTTCCTGAGTACCGGAGAGTAGAAGCTTCTTAAGCTAACAATTAGGCCATATTTAGATATATCATTCCACTTCAAAAGCAGCAGTAGGGTTAAATTAAAATATTCTTGTTACCATAATTTGATATGGTACAAGTTTGAAGAAGACAGAACATCCATTCTTCTGTGCGTGGGAACTAATGAAAACTTATGGAGCAGATATACGGGGAGAAAAGTTTCGTTATAAGTAAAGCATCATTTCTTATATTGCCTGCTTCATTTCGAGTGGTGCCTGCTTTGCCTGAATAATCGGATTGTTTGATCCATCTTCTCTGTTGGCATAATGCAGATAAAAAATTGACAACCTACTTCTCAATGTTGGGAAGCTAAGTAATTTGGAAATAACCTAAATTTCCCCAGACTAACCTATTCTAATTTTTTAGCATAAGCATTTCTATTTTCTCCTATAATGTGTCGCTTAATGTTTGTTTTTTTGTAATCGCATCTGACTCATTGTTTCAGTATAACGTTATGAAATATTATCTACATTAAATGCCTGCCTGAATCCTTAATGTAATACGTGCACCAGCATTAGGTACACAGCTGCAAAAGAGCTGCTTTCAAATGGGATGGGGAAGCATCTACAAGAGACGTGTGAAAGTTTTTGCGTTAGCTGTTCTAATCTACCTGGATTATAAGGTTGTAGTGCTTCTAGCTTGCTTTCTTTGTAGAATTGACTTGTGGTTTATAGTTACCAGAACATGATGTTCTTTGATGGACTGCTGTATGACAATGATGCTCATTTCTTTCCCTCTTCTTATGCTCTTTTCATCAGACACTTCAACTAAGAGAGAAATGGACAAAGAGTTCAAAGATGGATGAGCTTTGGGAGAAGGCCCACGAATGTAATGCTAAGCGCGTTCTGAAGTTGATAGTTGAACTGGAAGGCTTGTGGGTAAAACTAGGACAGTATCTTTCTACACGAGCTGATGTGCTTCCTCCAGCCTATATAAACCATCTAAAGCAGCTGCAGGATTCTCTTCCCCCTCGCATGTTAAAAGAGGTAGCTAAGTAATTTTGATGTTGAAGCATTTTATGGAAGCTGAAATTGGAATTATCATGGACTCTGTCACTGTAGCGTCTAGGTGGTAACATCTGGGAAAACAAAGTAATACATAGCACATATTAACTGGTCTATAGATTGATATATTTAAAAAGTTTTTCTAAATAAATAAACTTGCTTATATGCTAGTTTACGTTTCAGTGACTAATATAGTGAACCAATTAGGCTGAATAATCAGATCTAGGAAATACAAGTCTTGCTAATTCTTGTGTAAGTTTGAATGACGACATGCCGAATCTAGTGAGGTGGTAAATATACCACATACAAATAGAATAACAATTCACGCTTATAAACACACTTTTCAATGTGTTTGCTTTGCTTCTGTATAATTGCGGGTGCTGGTTACTTTATTAATACATAACAAGCTTTATCTGTGCAGGTTTGCCAGACTATCATCCAAGATCTGGGGAAATCGATGGATGAACTCTTCTTGAATTTTGATAATATACCACTGGCTACAGCATCTGTAAGACGTTGATACTATGATTATTGCATGCATGGGGGATGTAACTTTTTCCTTTCAATAATTGTATTCAGATTGAAAGGGTTAATATCATGTAAATAAGCCAGATCATAAACCTAACAGCTAAATGCATGTTAAGTTTTCAATACTGCATGGTTAAATGTTGATCAGCTTTCTAACCTCTTATGCAACCTTTTTGGGATGACTCCAGTGCTCTCCTTCTATCTTTATGCAGATAGCTCAAGTTCATAGGGCAACTCTGCACGATGGGCAGGAAGTAGTTGTTAAAGTTCAACATGAGGGCATAAAAGAAATCATATTGGAGGTTATTTTTGAGTTTTGAGATACTTTTAGCGTGATGCAGACCACCATATCGTTGTTTGAATATTTTTTTTTTAGGATCTGAAAAATGCTAAGTCAATAGTTGATTGGATTGCATGGGCAGAACCACAATATGACTTCAACCCTATGATAGATGAGTGGTGCAAAGAAGCGCCCAAGGAACTTGATTTCAACATCGAGGCTGGTATGCTAGTGATAATTCATTGAATTGGTCTCTTATATCTATTTTTAGAATTCATAACATTAAATGCTTCTTCTATTGGTTTCTGTAGAAAATACTCGGAAAGTTTCTAAGAATCTTGGCTGCAAAAGTAATTCTGATGATAACATCAAAAACCCTGTGGACGTTTTAATTCCAGAAATTATTATGGTATACCTTTTCTCTAGATCCTTCCAATCGAAGTTTTTGATTTACGTATAAAGGTGTCAGAATATTTTCTTATCTAGTCAAATTACTGCAGAAATATATAAGATATGTAGCTGACGTGATTGAATTACATCCCTCGAGTTCATTTCTCATGTTTTTGAGATAGACTTGCTGCCTACTTTCTTCTGCCAATTTGTTTTTTACTAATCATTCCGACATTGCCTGGCTGAAGTTGCATTTAAGTGCTTTTGAATTTTTTATCTCCCCAATGCTTTGGCAAAGTACATACGCTTTGCTTTCCTGCACGGGGAGAAAACACAATTCTGATTCGATGTGTATTAGAATTAAAACAATATCTTAATGGCTAGGTGGGAAGCATACCTGAAATAGTATACGAGTATACCAGATATCCAACTTTGCTGACAAAGTTTTCTGAGGTTTCTAGGCACATTTGAATTTTATTGTACTTATGGATAACCTAATAGTAGATACGGTATTTTGTATGATGAAAATATTCTTCCCAGTACATCATGCAGATTTGCAGTTTCCTGCATTGTTAATTTTATTTTTCCTGTTAATATGGCGATTCCATAATTTTCTCTATATATGTTATGATGCAGTCAACTGAGAAAGTCCTAATCTTAGAGTATATGGATGGAGTACGATTAAATGACTCAGAATCTCTGCAAGCAATGGGTGTTGACAAACAAAAACTGGTTGAGGAAATTACTCGTGCATATGCACATCAAATTTATGTTGATGGATTCTTCAATGGAGACCCGCATCCCGGTACCATATATCTTGCAATCTCAGTCTGAGATTGTTCTTTCTGTTTGTTAACAAGCTAACTTTGTCATGTCTTTCTATTTATGCTGTATCATGAATCCTCTTTTGATTATGATGTAGGAAACTTCCTAGTTAGCAAGGTTCCTCCACATCTTCCAATTTTGCTAGACTTTGGGCTCACAAAGAGGCTGTCATCTTCTGTGAAACAAGCTTTAGCAAAGATGTTTCTAGCATCTGCTGAGGTTAGCACCTTCTGAGATAACTGATACCCTAAACATCAATGATAATCAGCGAGCACAAAACCTACTGGAGTACATGTGTACATGTGTAGCTTTTAGAATTCCAGTTTCATATTATATCTGCCATTGGAATCATCAAGAAGCACATTCAAACATGCATATCTGGAGTCCAACTGATGCAAAGCCTTTAGCATTTCAGCTCCGCTACTATGTATAACTCCACCATTTCCTCAACTTCCAAAGACTTGTCTTGTATCTGACTTTGCTACTTCCCTCTTCTCAAGTGAGCATTACATCATAAACAATGCTTCTTATTTCTTAATAGAAACCTATCTCTCAATAACTGAAGCAACACTACTTAAAACACCCATTGCAGGAAAACATCTCAATATAATTTGCTTTTGTGAATTGTGCATTAATAATCCTTCATGGCATATTTACATGAACAATTAATATTTTTCCCAATTACTAGATCTTTAGGTTGAGATTTATCATTTATGTTTTATTATTCTTTTAGTTTGTCAGGAAAATTTACGTGCTGCTTCTTGCAGGGCGATCATGTGGCTCTTTTATCTTCCTTCACAGAAATGGGACTTAAGTTGCGGTTGGACATACCCGAGCAAGTGATGGAAATAGCGAGTGTCTTCTTTCGCACTTCAACCCCAGCAAATGAAGCTGCTGTAAGAAGCGTATATTCCTTTTCGATTTAATTAATCCTTTTCCACGTACTGAGTTGATTACACTATCTGGTGAAGCAAACAATGAAAGCTTTAGCTCAGCAAAGGGATAAAAATATGAAGGTCCTTCAAGAGAAAATGAAGCTCGACGAAAAACAAGTAAAACGATTCAATCCTGTAAGTCCAAATAATGTCTTTGATTCTGATGTTATTTATTTAGTCCAAACAAAAGTATTTTTCAATGAATTCCTATGTATATTGTCTTCAGATTGATGCTTTTCCAGGTGATATCATTATATTCAGCAGGGTCATTAATCTCCTAAGAGGTACCAGATAGTTCTGCATGTACATGCCTTTTCTATTTGATATATAAATTTTCAGATTTGTGAACTGATATGGATTTCAGGTCTTTCATCGACAATGGGTCTTCGCGTTGTTTATGTGGATATTATGAGACCATTTGCAGAATCTGTTTTACATAGGTGCGCTGTGATTTTCTATATCTGCAGGCTACAGGGACGTTCATCCCCTAACTGTTAGAAAACTTGTTTCAGCAATTTGAACAAAGGGCCATCAACTAATCCAAACTGGATACACGACACTCCTATCCTTTCTGATGTTGAATACAAGCTTCGGAAGCTCTTAATTGAGCTTGGGAATGCTGATAAAGTACTCGGAATCCAGGTACCATTACTGCACGGCAAGTATGAAAGCTTGTCTAATTTAAGTTTCGTCCTTAATAGGAAGAAAGCAATGATCACTATTTTCTTTGCAAAAACATGCCATATTTTTATTCCTTTATGTTTGATGATTTATATAGGTTTTGATAGTTGAAGATAAAACGAATGTAAAGGAAAATGCACAAGTAGGTCATATTCATGATATTCACAAATGCACAAGTAGGTCATATTCATGATATTCACAAATACTAATCTCTTGGGAATTATAGAATATATTTCAGGAATAATGTGGCCATTTATGGTATACATAATGCTAGATTTTCATCCTCCTTCATATGAATTGCTTATCATTGTTAACTTAGAATTTGTCATCTTCTGGTATGCCTGTCAAGTGAAGAGCCCGCTTCCTTAATTTTATGCGAAAGCTACTTATTAGTTCTTCTGGTCTCACTGAGAAGTTTCGTTGTTCTTCACTGAATTTCCTTAGGTGTGTGCCTATAAAGATGGAGAAGTAATAATTGACACTGCAGCTGGAGTGCTCGGAAGATATGATCCGAGACCAGTTCAATCGGATAGTTTATTCCCTGTTTTTTCTGTATCAAAAGGAATTACAGCAGGAATGGTTCATTGGCTGGTTGATAAAGGGTACGCATAAATTTTTAGTTTCTATTGTATTACGTGGGGATCAGGCTGCAGATCTAGTTAACCAATGCCTTTTTCTTTTAAGAATTACACAAGAGATGATGTTGAATACTAATAAGTTGCTGGTATGTGCTGATCGGGAGCCTTCTCTTTTTGGGTAACAATTGTTGCAAAAACATCCAACAACTTATTAGTATTCAGAACTTGTTAGTCCCCGCAAATGATTTCAATGGAGGTAAAGATTCATTTTAAATTGTTTAAAATTACTCTACCAGGAAGCTGAACCTTGAGGACAAAGTTGAAAATATTTGGCCTGAGTTTGGATCAAATGGGAAGGACAAAATAAAGGTAACATTTCTGTGCAAATTTGTTCATAAGTAATGACAAATCTGAATCAGTTAGTATCTAACAATAAAAAAAACTGTGACTATTGAAGCGCAGTTAATTTTTGTTGACGAGTTCCATAATTCCAATATTGTACTATATAATGATCATACAATTATTTCCAATTGGCTTCTTATTTCATGTTCTTATCTTTAATTGTGTTACTGAATCTGTTCAAATATATATGTCATTTTATTAGGTTCATCATGTGCTTAATCACACAGCTGGTTTGCACAATGCTATGGGCAGTGTAACACGCGAAAACCCTTTACTTATGACTGATTGGGATGAATGCTTAAATTGCATAAAAAATATGGTGCCAGAGACTGAACCTGGAGCTCAGCAGTCGTACCATTACTTGTCTTTTGGCTGGTTATGTGGAGGCATTATTGAGGTAACAGAAGATTAAATTTATGATTGTGCTCTTTCAGTAACAAAATAATGACATTGAGGATTCGAAACATAGATTTTCCCCCAACCTCCCACCCCTTCTTCTCCCTAGTTTGAGAATTGTTTTCTAATGTCTGGGTTCAGTTTCCTTCTTCTTCTTTTTTATTTACTTATTTTTTAATTTTTTTTATCTCTTCTGTTACGATCCCACATCGACTCCACATGAAAGTGTGGAGGGGTATATAAGAGGGAGTCAGTCCTTTACCTTTGACCATGATTTTGGGTTAAGTTAGGGCTCCCTATCTTATATACCTAACAATTGGTCCGACCTGCTGGATCTGGACAGGCTGCGGAAAGGGGCTACCCGATGGTGGGCCCAGGGGTTGCCACCCCGGATGTGGGCCCAAGGGGGTTGCCACCCGGGAAGTGGGCCTTCGATGTGGGTTGCCACCCGGAGTGTGCCGTCCGTGGACGTCCGGTTTGAAAAGGGGGATGGAATTGTTACGATATCCCACATCGGTTCCACATGAAAGTGTGGAAGGGTATATAAGTGGGAGTCAGTCCTTGACCTTTGACCATGGTTTTGGGTGTTAAGTTAGGGCTCCCTTGCTTATATTCCTAACATCTTCTCTTATTTCACGTGACTTGTCTTTGTGTTATATCAAGAGGAATGTAGGTCCAATCAATATTTCAAAGCTTCTTAATTTTTAGCATGTACAAAAATCAAAATATGCAAGTATGTGTGTACTGTTTCAGGAACTTTGTGAAACAATTTGCCAGAGAATTACATGTTAAATATGCAGTGGCCTAAGTTAGTTAGTCGTGTCAGTGGGTCTTGATGATAGCCTCTAAGAAGAAGCCTTAGTTCTCCCTATCCCTCTTTCCAAGAGAAGCTAACCATGCAAGAAAAACATTTCACTTACTCTTTTGCATGTCCAGAGAAGGAACTCCCCACTTCGCAATGAATCACTATTTATGTTGTGCAACTTATTAAAAATCTAATAATTTTCGTTATCCAGCATGCATCGAGGAAGAAGTTTCAGGAGATCCTTGAAGAAGCATTTATTCAACCATTGAAAATAGATGGCGAGCTATACATTGGAATTCCTCCAGGCATGTTTTGACTCTATACTTATTCAACTTGCTATTGAGTATCAATCCATCCATCAAGTGCTGTTAATATTTTTGGGAAATTATAAAAGATTTATATGGAAGGAGCAGTCCTTCCCCAAACTCTGTTCTGTAAAACTTCTTAAATATGATCTAAATGATTTAAGTGTTAGAATTTTGTCAGAAATTTGTAGCTACTAAGCCAGGTGTATTTGAATAAAGAGATAATGAAGAAGTGAGAATCAGATACTTCTATTTGTAGATTCAGTCCAAAAGGTTTCTGACTCCTGTTCAGTTTAGTTGGTTGAAGAGAAATAAAATGATCTAAACTTTCTGGATACAATCTTTCTTTACGACTTCATAAATCTGACCACACAATTTATATCTCCTAGGTGTGGAATCTCGACTTGCCACTCTCACAGCTGATATGGAAGACATCAAGAAACTCTCTGAGGTCACCAAACGGACAGATATTCCAGCCAGCTTCCAGTCCCAAATACAAGACACATCTCAGATTGCGGCTGCTCTTCCTACTTTATTCAACACTCTTTTTGTACGTCGTTCTATCATACCTGCTGCTAATATGCACTGCTCAGCTCGTGCTCTAGCACGCTACTATGCAGCTCTTGTGGATCAAGGAGCTATACCACCACTACACACTTCTCCTGCCCAACCCCAGTTGGGAAGCCACCCTCACATCCCCAAATTTACACCTCCAACAGCCATCAAAAAACGGAAAGGCTCCAAGAACGCACGAGGTCCTGACACTTCAGTCGATGGTAGCTCTTCGAAAAAGGCTAGTGGGGGAAACTACTTTAAGGTCCCCAGCGATGACCTTAACGGCAGCTCCAGCTCTGCAGCTAGAGGTGAATATGGCAACAACCGAACGACTACTAAACTTTTTGCAAACAGTAGAATTCACGATGCATTTGTGGGGACCGGCGAATACGAGAAGCTGACACTTCCTGGTGGGCAGTTTGGCCTTGGTTTTAAAAGATCTTACTCGAAGGATGGTAAGTTAATCGGGTTCGGGCATTCTGGAATGGGTGGATCGTCGGGGTATTGCGACATTGAGAACAGATTTTCTATTGGTATAACGCTGAACAAGATGAACATGGGAGGTGTTACTGCAAAGGTGATGCAGTTAGTATGCACAGAACTTAACATTCCACTGCCGGCAGATTTCTACAGATTTTCGGAGAGGTTAGATGATGAAGAGTTGAATGTGGCGCCTTTAATTAATTGATACATATTTATTTTACTTCGCAGGAATAATGCAATGATACTGATCGAGTTACTTGCAGACATTAGCTACTGAAAGTAATATTCATATTATTTGTTTCTTTAGTCCTTTTATATTACTATTAATGAAAAATATTCATTAGTGTAAATGACCCTTAAATTTTCAAACTTCCAATTATGTTTGAATTTAAACATCTGAATATCTCAACTTTCATTGATTAGTTTTAATCATGAGGAGAATATTCATTTGTGATTTTCGTGACAACTTTATCTCATGATTTAACTGGCAATTTATCTTTTATTACATTGTTTAAGTGAGTTATATACAAGTGTTTAGTTTCACTGCATATGTTATCATGTCGGATATCTAGACTATCCAATCAGCTTAATTATGTGGATAGATTAATCTTATGTTAAAATTAAAATCAATTCAAATTTTGGATATTTGAAGAAAAAATCTTTTGTTGATAGTTAAAATCATAATTGGGTTGATAATTGAATGTCAATTTTACGTACACAAAATAAAAATTAAAGTAATATTTGCCGTTTTCTGATAATTAAAAAAAATCCGAACAAGAAGGTTAGGCCAACCTTATTTTGGATTGATAATGGTTAAGATTTTTTTGTCTTTTATATTTAAAATTAAATAAATCAAATTATTTTGTAATTAAAATCAGTCCGATCAAAGTAATTACAAAAACCAAATTTTTTCAAACAAGAATTTAAAATTCGGTTTTGATTTTCTTTTACCTGAAATTCTAATTATATAAATTTTTCAATAAGAAATTTATTGTAATTTACATTCAAAAATTGATGTTTCAATTATTTTAATTAAATAATATATTCAATATTACAACTAGAACTATCAACACGGATTTTCTTGACTCGCCGGCTTAAGGTATTAGGAATTTGAACCGCGTTGAGTTTTTTGGAAAAAAAAAATCGGATCCAAGAAGTCCACTTAGAAAAACTCAGGAAGCTACCAATGGTTAATTTTTGTGTTTATAATAATAGAAGGATAATTATGTGATTTAACGTAACATATGCCACGGATCGGTTAATCGTATATTTACGATATAAAAAACCCGATGTTCGATTTTTCATCGGTATGGTTAACCATTAAAAAATAAAAAATCAAAATCAAAAACCGTATTAGAGGTTAACCAAAAAATCGGATCGGTTAACCAATTTTTCACGGTTAACCATGATAAATAATAATTTTTATTTTTTGTTATTCATAATAATATGGTAGAAAAATATAAATACCGATAAATAGTAATATGCTAATTATGATCAATATGACAATTAATTTATCATTTTATAGCAAAATAACTAACTTTAATATGGTAAAATGAGTCAAATATATAATTTAGAAATCAAAGAAATAAAATAAAGTTTTGAAAAAAAAAACAATAAAGCTGCAGCTAATATAAGTTTTGTATTCACTAAACTAATTAAATAGTGTTCACTTGGTTTACAAATATATATTTAGTTATCGATACGGGGATGGTCTTCCGTCAAACAATAATTTTCCATAAAATGGATAGCAAAATGAAAATATATTATTGTTATGTATTATATTCTCCTCATGTATTATATTTAGAATACATGTGTTAAAATTTTTAATTATATATTATTTATAAGTATTATAGATATCGGTACGGGTCGGTTAATCACCGGTTTTACATAAATGAAAATAAAAACCGAACCGGTATTATCGGTTTTTAAAAATTAAAAAATAAAACTTAAACTGAACGGTTAGGTTAACCTTATTTTTAGATCAGTTTCGGTTCGGTTTGTCGGGTGGTTTGGTTTTTCGGTCTTTTATGCTCACCCCTACTATGCTGCTCCTCTCTCTCTAGATTACTGTACACACAATATATCACAGCTAGGGCTGAAAGTTCAGATCGGTTATTTCGGATAATTGTTAACCGAATCGAAATTTTCGGTTAACCGATAACCGCAATTTTCTGATAGCAGGTCGATTATTGGATAGTGCTTTTGGTACTTTTAACCGATAACCGATTGGATATAACCGAAAAACCGAAAACCAAAATTTTAATTTAAAATTTATATATTTTATTTTTATAAATATATTTTATATTTTTAATAATTATTTAATATTTATTTTTATATACATATTTTTTATTTCTAATAATTATTCCATATTTATTACAAAATTGAAAAAATAAATAAATAAAAATATAATTGATATTAAAATTTATTTAATTTTAATTTTTTAATAAAAAAATCGGTTATTTCAGATAACCGATTTAACTAACCGAACAGTTAGCGGATAATCGAAATTCGTAATTCGGTTCGGTTTTGAATAGTGATTTTTGGGTAAATTCGGTTCGGGTAACAGTGTTTTGCTCTAATGACAACAGTCTTTGCTCTGTTATTTACGTATACGCGCATACACGATCTACTGGTCGCTATAAATGTGCATTTCTTTTCAATGACAAGAGAGCAGTGTGTGAAATGAAAAAGAATCAGAAAAACAAAGCCGTTGAAGCTCTTAAGGCATTAAATCCAAAATTCAAAGAGCTAAGATCATCGATCAAGGATCTGCGAGCGAGAGCCCAGCAGCAAGATCAGAGGGCGGCCATACTGGGCGGTGCTTACGCCATCGTCCAAGTTCAGATGTTGATATACGACCTTGTAAGTGATTCCTTAGACGCCGCACCTCCGCTCTACCCTTTCTGGTTTCCGGCGTGCCTCTCGGCGTCGGTTTCTCTTGCGTTCTGGCCTGCTTTCATCAACACGGTGAATGATTGCATGTGGACAAGGAGGCAGCAGGAATGCAATTTCATCGAGCAGAACATGGTGTACGAAAAGATACGCTCTCTACAGACGGGTAGCCAACATCATGGCGCCGGCGCCGGCGCAAAACGGAGTCTCGACATGGCCTTCGCCTCCATTGGCCGCCTGCGTCGCGCCTATGTGTGGCTGCTCTACTTTGCTTTCCTTCTCTTGACTCTCTGTGTTCCATATATCGTTGTACCCCTTCCCACGAAACCTCGTCTTATATTACTACATCTTTGAATCTAATTAGCTATAGTTATCGTCTCTTGTGTTTTACTTTGTGTAATGAATGAGTTATATATATGTTTGTGATGTTGCCATAGCTAGCACTCATACTTCTTCAATTATTTTACGTTTGTCGTTGTTCATATCACTAAAATTACAACTTTACAATGATTAAAAGACATGAAATACATTGTTCGGATCACTCAAATTATTTAAAACAATATTTTATGTGATCCATTTGATACTCAAATTCAATGCTGTACTGTTATATTCCCCTCTGTTTAATGTGATTTTAATTTAATTTTTTGTTTAATGTTATTAGTTCATGCCGTCCAAATTATTTTTTAACATTTAATGTTATTTTTAATTGACTTTTAGAGTTTATAAATTAAAAAATAAAATATACTCTCACCGTCCTTAAAAATATACATATTTTGTCATTTTGGTTCGTTCCTCATATATATATACCTTCTATTTTTGGATATTTATTACACTTTTTTGTGGGCCCCAATCTCTACTACCATTCAAATCAACTATATTTTAATATTTAATAACACTTTTTTGTAAGTCTCAATCTTCATTATCATTCAAATTAATTATATTTTAACAATTAATAATACTTTTACCACTCAAGTCAACTACATTTTATTAAAACTCGCGTCAGGTCAAATGGTGCATGTTTTTAAATTTTAAGGAACGGATGGAGTATAATTTTTTATATAAATGTTAATTATGATTTATTATATTTAATAAATATTAACTAAAATAATAAAATATCCAAAGAAATATAAATTAATAATAGTGAAACGCAAAGACTTTTCATGTTAATATACAATAACGAAATATCGAAAGAAAAGGATATTAAATTAATTTATATTTGTTTGGATATTAATTTATATAAATTAAGTTTATTGCAGGAGAAAGTTAATTAATTAATGGAATTACTTGAAGGACATGCTCTAGGGTGATTTGGTTTGTGTTATAAGATTGATAGGATTGAGAGGATTATAAGTTTAGATCTCTAACTTTTTATTCATAATCCTCCACCTCCTTATGAATTCAATCCATTTTTATGTCTCTTAATTACTCAAATGCTTGATTATATAATCATACTAAATTTAACTTGATTATTTAATCAAACATTTGAGTGATTAAGGAATATAAAAAATAACTAAATTTATGAGAAGATGGAAGATTATGAATAAAAAAATGAGATTTAAAGGTTATAATCCTATTAATTTTATCAATAGTATCTGGCAACCACTCCCCTATGTGCCAATCGCTAGCGCATCCAGGGCCCCCCGGCGCCCCGCTCAGCTGGAGAGGCCTAGCCTGATCTGAGAATTGCTAATTTGAAGGGGGAAGGAGTCTAAATCAATGAAGATTAATGAACCATCATTGATGGACGTTGCAAAGAAGGAATCCATAAAAACTTAGGATCCGACACCATGATAAAATACTACCCTCATGATTAGACCATATCCATGAGATTTGATAAAAGAAAGGTGATCTTAGATGGGCCTTAGCGGGGCGTAAGCTCGGGATCAATAGACCAACGCGGGTAGAGAATAGCACAGAGATTGACTCCACGAACCCTCCTCTCATTGCTCCTGTGTGAAAAGTGGAAGATTGCTAGAACCGAAGGTAAGCTTAAACACGGGGCCACAGAGTTTAAATCTTTTTAAAAAGAAGATACGGGTCAATTTCGATTTCTGTAGTGGTGTGAGGTATGTCGCAGGGAGTTTATCTAGACATTGGAAAATGTTGTGTTTGATAATTGACACGATGTATGTATAATCCATTTTTAAAATATATAAATACCAATCAATCAAGCTTAATTAATTTACACTTAAGCTCATTTCTACACAGAAACTCACACGCCTCCATGTGATAGGTAGGATTATTATTATAAATATAAATAAAAAATAGTAAAAACATTTAGTGAAAATTTAATTTAAAATATATTTCAATCATTTTATAATAGACATAATATAATTCATATTTTATGATTATATAAACTTAGTTTTAGGTATTAATACTTAATTACATGCAATATGATCAAAAGATATGACAGAGTATATAATGTCACGGATGTAGTACTATAATATGATACGCTCTGTCATTTACTCTGTCATACTTATAGAGGTATTTAATGTCACGGATGTAGTACTATAATATAAAAAAAATTTATTCTTCGCCTGCAATAGATATTTGGAAAGTTGACTGATGGAAAACAATGGGGGAGGTTGTGGTTCATTACGCCTACCTCTATTAAAATTTTTTAGATCAAAAGATATGACAGACACGTATGGGAGTAATGTATTTTGACTGTATTAAATAGAGTTTGAGATCCATTTAATTAATTTATTATTTTTAAGTATTGTCCGTATTGAGTGGTATTTTGATTTTAATTAATTTATTATTTTTAATTAAATTGTGTATATTAAATATAATGGATTCACTTACTATAAATAAAATATAAATAATTTTTACAAATAAATTAACATGACAAAATATAAAGAATTTTTATGAACAGATGAATTATTTCTTTTATTTATCACAAGTTATAATTCCTTGCTTTTCAATTCATAAAATAATTACAAATTATTTTCTGCTATGTATTCAACTCAACATTATACATTATAAATGTATTAGGGCCAACCACCCCACCTAGAATTTACGAAAATAAGTTATTAGTCATATCCTTACGTCCCACTGAAATCATATATTTTTTAAATGCATCATTTATTAGAATTAGTCACTTCTCATATAAAAAATTGTCTTTCCTAATATCAAATTAGTCAACGCTTATTTTGAATAATTTATTTTTTACTTAATCTTCGTATTCATTAATCATTTATTGTCATTTTTTGTGAGAAATATCTACATATTCTGGCAGAAAAAAATCCTTAATTCATGTAGAAAGCTATAAGTTATACTGCTAAGAAAATTAACGAAGAAGATGTACGACAAAATTAAGAAAGTGCTTTTCGTATGAAAAGAATCCATTTTTAGACGCACCATCTAATAATTCATTTATGAATAAAATATTTTAAGCAACTATTTTAATAAATTAATTATTGTGATCACATTTACAAATTAACTTCTATGTTTTTAAAATAAAAGTAAATATTATATTGAATCTAATTAATCTCAACATGCAATATTTCTATATAGATAGAAAATTTAGATTTATTCTTATTTTTCACGCATACTTTTTTTCTTTTAAGAACCTAAGATCAAGGACGAAGCCAGCCAGGGGCAGAGGGGGGCAATGTCCTGTCTGATATTTTGTTGTAGGGGTATTTTTGTAATTTTATTATATCATCCAGAAAAATCTTGATATTTTTACTAGTAGTAATATATTTTAATTTTGTGTAGTGAGGAAATTTAAAATCCATTTAATTTATTATATTTAAGTAATTATGTGTATCAAGTGGAGTTTGACTTCCACTTAATTTATTATTTTTAATTAAATTATATGTATTAATTGAAGTTTGCTTATTGTAAATAAAAATGTTGAAGTGTAATTTTTTTTAATACACACTGATAATAAAAAAATTAAATATTATGGTATAAATTTCGTGGGCGAAAGAAATTTTAAATAAAATAAAATATTAAAACTGTATTAAATTTTAGTATGACACAAATGACATTGTTATTATTATATTTCTATTAAAGCTATTTATTTTTAATTAAAAAATATATATTAAAAAAATTAATTAACCCCTCTGAACCAAATTTAATTTATGGTTTCGCCACTGCCTAAGACTATATGCTATATATGTGTGTGTGTTTGCCCGATTTGTTTCTTATCACTCTAATTAATTACAAAGTTGGGAGGTGAATATATAAACCTCAATCATCATCGCATATACCAAGTACCAACAAACTCTTGCCAATTATATATATGAATATTAGTGATAACTTCATAACAATCATAACCATAATATATTATATTATGGGGAAATAGGCTAAACTAGCCATTTGTATATTGTAAACCAAACAAATAACCACAAAAATATAAATAACAAAATAGTAGCCATATTTTTATATTATTGACAATAATGCCCCTTGATTATTAAAAAAAGAAAACTAACGTAAAAATTTTCTGATGTAGTGGTCTTCAATTAAAAAGAGGGGTATTATAAGTATAGTGGCTACTATTTCAATATTAATATTATATACATGGCTAATATTTGTGTTTACAATATTAAAGTCGCTATGCTCGATTTACATATATATATATAGCAACTAGCATGCATGCATGCGTATCGATTATATTTGTTAATTGGATTATGAAATTACTTTCTATGGAAGTTGTTATAGTATATAAAGTTGGTGTTGGCCGATGCAACTTCTTAACTAAACGCATCTATATCTTGTATATGTATAAACTCAGACGTACTATAAGCCTTAGCTAGGGACTATATTGGAGTCTTTAATTAACATATATATGGAAAGAAAATAGGCAACAAACTTAGTGAAAAATAATTCTTGCCATGCACTTAGTGAAAGATAAGCTGTATTAAAAATAATATTTAATGAAGAAAATATTAATAAAGGAACATATACTCTCACCCATTGCGGAAAAATATTTTTAATAAAAATAAAAATTATAGTTAAAAGTTTAAATTTTATATATAAGTGACAAAATATATAATTCGCCCAGCATGATATCTCATTACTGCCCCTTTTTTTGGTAGAAAAGTAAATAAATGATCATAATTTTTTATATTCATTAAAAGTATTTTTGTAGTAGGTAATTTTTAGCTCTTTCTTACTAAAAACGCATGACTAAAGTTTATCTTTAATTAGATTTATGTCAAATTTTCGTTTTAATTTCATTAAATTTTTTGGCTATTTTGTGCATTAACACTAATATATGAATTAATTGCCTAAGCTAATTAAGAAGTACTCCATATATATACTTTTATCCCTTAAAGGCTAGCTTAAAGCGGAGATCATCTTTTCAATCAAACCAAACTCCTCCGGAACTCCAATAATAAATTAGTTTTGATTGTCACATCATTTTGATTTTTTCTCTATATCTTTCAATAAAGAAAATTTTATTTTATTTTTTAATCTCTCAATGCAGAGTGGGGTCATGTAAAACTGGGTGGGAAGCTTCCATGACCTGGTTTCATCAATTTCTATTGATAGTTTTTTTTTTCCTTCCTTTTTTTAGAATTGAATAAATTACGAGTAAATGCGCTCTAAAGATTCAGTATCACGCTTTATGCAAGACATAGCCTAAGAGTAGTTTTAGTCAATCATTTTGAATTTGAATTTTGGTATGTATAAATAGAGGGAAATTAAAGCAAAATGTAGGGAAAGGAAATGGCGGGAGAAGGTGAAAGAAAGCGTCATCTGGAGAGGAAAATAGAGAAGAAGGAGGAGGAGATCCACAAGATAGAAGCGAGTGTGTTTCAGTTGGCGAATTACAACTTCGTATTTCAAGGCGTGATTCTTACAGCCATCATCAATGGTACCTCCAACTCAGGCCTCAAATGCCGCCACGTTTGGCTGCCTTTAGTTCTCTCTGCGATTGGGTCGCTCCTCAATTTCAGCACATTAATGGTTCTGATGAGCAAGTACAAAGAGGGGTTGAACCATCTTGACGATAGAAATCGTGAGCTCTACAATTATTCCTACCCAGTTATTGATAAAAATCCCGATCAACTGCTCGCCGCCGATAACTTGCAGAAAAAGAACCAACGGAATAAGGTACTGCGGAAATATGCTGCCATTCTAGCCATGTCATTGTTTCTCATCTTCGGCCTCCTCATAATAGCTGCTACCGTAATTATTCCCTGTCATTAATTATATATTATTCATCCTTCAATCTCTATCTGCTACCTTCATTAATTATATATTATATATCTTCGGCCTCCTCATAAGAACTCATCCCATCTCCTATATATATATATATATATATATATATATATATATATCTAATTCGTCCTTACTAAGTAGTATTAAAACATATTATAAAGAGTATTTGTTGGTCCCGAAACGAGTATACTGAGTGTATGGAGGAATACACCAGTTTTGAATTTTACAAGTTAAAAACTTTGACTGAGCTCCTGTACTGAAGGAAGTAAAAGTTGAATACTTTAGATAGCAATCCTTCAGTCTACACTTAGTGTTTGACTGATGGACTAATATCTTAAGTGTTGTGCGGAAAGTGGTGGTTTTAAATCTTACTCGTTTGTTCAGAAAACTTAATGCAATATTTCTCTTTTCAATTAATCAGTATTCAATGTATGATAATCAATGAAAGATAAATACTGAAAGTAAATGAGAGAGACATGATTTGGTTTGCGTGGTTCGGAGATAAAAACTCCTACGTCCACGTGTCTCGATGTTAATTAGTCAAGGTTTTCCAAGTTAATGGAGAGATAATAGTCTTACAGTGATCAACCACAAGGGGTTAGATAGACAATATATCTGATCACTTCTAGCTTCGAACTTAATCTAATGCTAAACTATTCTTCGGTTACAAGTGTATCACTAAATATGAACACTGGATAATGAAATCTGAAAGCTTTAGTGTTCTTGAGTGAGAGCTTGAAAGCTTGAGTATTGAGAGCGTTGATAGCAATAGTGAGTTGTAAGATTGGGTAACCGGTGTCTTGAAGCGTTTGAAGCAGCGGGGTATATATAGCTCTCTTATAGAATGTATCTGTTGTGAGATAGAACTTCATTTGAATTCTTCCCGTTGGAGTCTTCGTCCTTTTTGCCATTTTAGGTGTCTGCAACAAGATTGTGTTTTACCTACTGAGATTTTTGCCAAAAGTGGTAAGTCATATGGAATAGACTGTCACTCAGTGAAAACTTCAGATGTGAACTTCAATGGCAATGTGACTTCAGCTTCTAACTTCAATTTCAAAACTTCAGGACAAGTTTCAGAGGAATGGTCCTTTAGTTTTGACATAGTCTTGAATCTTCAGTAGTGTCAGTCCTTCAGTGTACCTGAAAAATAGAACTCCCTAACATTTGAGTTCTTAGATAAAACACTAGAGATTTCAATTTTGGACTTATTACATCTTTCAGGGGAGATATTGAGATCTGAATCAAAACACTTATAAATATTTCCCAACAGTATTAACTTTCATAATTAGGAACATTATATATATAAAAATTATATGTATAAGAATATGTATATATATAATTATTTTAAATTTATTAATGTATTATAATTTTTTATATTAAATTTGTATTTTATATAACATATATCAAATTAAATGTATATATTGTCGAAATCTTTAATTTAATATGCATAATATTACAAATATTTTTACGAACAAAATAAAATAATTTTAGGAGAAAAGTATTATAGGGGAGAGAAA
The DNA here is from genome assembly GCA_026898415.1 of Leonotis leonurus. Lineage (NCBI taxonomy): Eukaryota > Viridiplantae > Streptophyta > Magnoliopsida > Lamiales > Lamiaceae > Leonotis > Leonotis leonurus. The sequence continues at coordinate 1,681,160 of JAPKLX010000027.1, forward strand.
ATAAACCATAAAGTTTACAAAATTTAAAAATTAATTTATTCCTAACACGTAAGCTAAACCCTAAAGTAAACTCTAAAATAAAACCCTAAATCCTAAAATAAATATTAAAACCTAAAACAAATTCAGTTTGTACATGTATTTTATGAATTGTTCAATGTTCAACTTATCTTTCTGCTCTATTGGCTCATAGGTTAGTGTTTGAGATGAAAGATATCGAATTCAAATCTTAATAATGTTAAATTTTTAATTTAATAGTTATAGTATTATCTTTGCCATTGAAATTGAAATTATTTACAAATTTGCCATTGAAATTGAAATCAAATTAATTTGCAATTGATGTTAGCTGTTTTATATATATATAGATATAGATATACTCGATCTCCAAGTTCCAACCCATATATTGCAATGATGTACATAAACAATAAATCTTAGATAAAAAGATTACGAATTCTTATTTTTTAATTAAGATTTATTTATTAAGATATAATATGGGGTAAATGCTAAAATACACACTTTAATAATGTATTTAATTATACAAAATAATTAAAAGAGATTGTAAAAGATAAATAATAACAAAAAACGTAAAATTATTTAAATTCTCGCCATTTTGATTGCGAATTATCACAAATGTCCTTCTACTTAAATTTAATTGTCGAATGGTATGAACAGTATGAATGATATTCATTCATACATACATACATTTTAATAAAACTAAATATCACGTATGAATGATATGATTCAATACGATTCACAATATTCATACTCATAAGTGTAAGAAACAAGTATAAAGGTATTTATGTACAAGAAATTTGCAAATGACTATAATTTAATTATTATTTTGTTAGTGCTATTATTTGTCTCTATAATCTTTATTTGACTATTTTGTATAATCACTCTTGAAAGATAAAAAGTACCCATTTAAAAATAAATGATAAAAATATATCCACTTTACATAATAATATAACATGATGAAATTGATGATTGCTCATGTTATTCACGATCCTATACACCGCGCAGACAATAGAGTGGAACTGTTCTGTTGTAATCTTATAATTAATCTTTTAATGAGATACACGAACATATCGATCTTCACCTCTAACTCCTGCCCATTAATATAATTAAGTTGGGCTGAACAATTTATGGGCAGGAGTTAGACACATATTATGATTCGTTATATATATATATATATATATATATATATATATAATTAATTAAATACTCGAAGAATATTCTTTAGACTCGTATCTAATTTCAATTGTGTAGTGTTTGCCATCTTTTCAATTCCTTATCATCATGCGTTTCTCTAGCTCAGTCGTCATTGTCATCTCCCCCACTTTCATAGATAAAGGAGATCAATCACGGCGATCGCATTAATCCTTTGTGGTAAGAAAAAATGTTTACCTTCGTTGAAAACCGAAGCTTAATGGAAGTCAAAATCGTGGACAGGTACATAGATGATCCTGGTAAGAGCGACGGGAATTACGGCATCCTAAAGTACTCTATCCCCGGCGATGGCGGCAAACGGACCATCCCTTCATCTGTCTTCCTTAAAGAAGCCTACAAGCACAGGGGAGATATTCAAGAGATCCACGTCTTGCGTGAGGATGATGATACGCTCGTGCTTGTTCTATGCCATAACCAGTTCAAGACAGATCAACACTACCTTCTTATCTTGAACTGTGAAGACGGAATCAATTTCACTTCCAAGTTTGTTCCTCACACGTGCGGTTTCATTGAACTTATCAAATTATACACCAAGTACTGGATCACTGAATAAGGTATTCCCCCCACTCTCTCTCCCTCTCCCTCTGGGTTTGGAGCAATTTTAGGGTTTTCAATATTATATTGGGTCTCATTTCAATTTCCGCATAAATTAGACAGCATAACCTCGATCCCAAGGTTATCAATTGCAGCATTTGAGTGTTGAATTCTTAAACTTTATGTCTTGCTTGCGGAAGAGAATCGGCACTTTCTTCGCGTGCTGATCGATTTGACTTTAATTTGCCTTTTGAGTTCTATTTGTCACTTTATTCACTTATCATCGTAACTCTGATCGAGTGCTTTGCTTTTAATCTTTTTGTATAATAACTAATCTCACTCTAAGTTCGATTATGAAGAATAATGACCTTGTCATATTTTTGGTTGAACATAAAATTTTCTTGTATAAAAAGTGGGGTTTGTGATTTCCAACAGTACTCTTGTTTCTTTCTCATCTTTTCTATCTTAAGTTTGTATGTTTGTGTGTGTGTTTTGAACAAGCAATCGCTCCTGCATATCTATATATCTCTTAAGAATCTGTTGAATTTAGTGGAAAGAATATGTCTGAAAGTATGAACATTTTGGTTTGAAGGAACTGTGTGGTTGTGATATGAATAATTTTGAAGGAAATTAAAATGTGGTAGGACAAATAATGAAATATTGTTTTCAATTCTGAAAAATGCAATGCACTAGAAATTAGCAACATTATTCAGTTAAAGCAAAACTGCATACCTAGCATTAGCGACATTGTATTAATTAACCGAATGAGATTATCTATTATCTATTATTAAATGGCGTAATATTTTCTATTGTATTAATAAAATCGTGATAAATGACATTATTAAGATTTAAGATTTAAAGTATATATAATATATATATTTTATATCTTAAACTAATATTTACGCTCCATGTCATGATTTTATTTATGTAATATGAGATATCACACAATTATGCATGCAATAGAATTAAACACTTATGCAAATAGCTATAGCTATCTGTTTTTGCTGGTTTTGTAGGGGACAACCTCGAGCGTGTTTTATATATCAAAAGAAAATTTCCATTCATGCATAAAATGAAATAGGATATATAGTTTTATATGATAGTTTCTTATTGACAATATATCTAAATAATAGATATCTATATTTATGTTAGGAGGTTTACATAAGAGTGGTGAATATTCTATGTTTATAATTCCTTTCTTATGCATTGAATGTAATCTTAAAGAATAACAATGTTGCATGGTAGATAAAGGGGGAAGAACTAATATAGTAACTGGACTACTAAAATGTAGGTTATTGAGATTTCTTGAGCTTAATTTCCCCCAAATGCGTGGAGTAGTTTTCTAACCTATTTTTGCGCTTTCCATTTATATGCACAGGGACAGGGTAGATAAATTTGATAGAGAATGATTATGATGTGATATGGTATGTATCTTAAATCTTATATAATGCCTTTCTCCAAAAAATTAAAAAAAAAGGGTCAATGTAGAAAACCTAATTAATGGCCTAATTTTATACGTAGTATTAAAGTTTATCTCATTTAAATAGAGTATATGATTATTTTTTACTCCCTTCGTACACGAATATCATTAACGTTTTGCTATTTCGATCAGTCGACCAATGTTGTTAACACTTAAAACTTTTTCTTTTTGGAAATAAATTTTTACCCCTTTTGCTTTTAAAATACACTTTCTACCCACAAAAGTGGAACCTAATTTCTACTCACTTTATTAAATACACTTTTCAATCTTCACTTACTACATTAAATATACTTTTTACACAAAGTCAAATAAATAAATTAAAACCCGTATCAAGTCAATATGTTAACCACATTTGTGGACGGAGGGAGTAATATTTAACTCTCTCCGTCCACCAAAATGGTTTACGTTTTGCTATTTTCGGATGTCCACGAAAATGGTTTACATTTAAAACTTTCCTTTTATAGCAAGTGGACCCACCACATCCACTACACACAACTCGATTTAAAATAATATTTTAAGTGAGACTCAAATTCCACTAACTACCCACAACCAATTTAAAACAATATATTAAGTGAGACTTTAACTCCACTCACTACACATCCCCATTAAAGTCAAAACACAATATTAAAACCCGTATCGGGTCAAACCGTAAACTATTTTCATGAACGGAGGGAGTAATAATTTTAATTAATTTTTTGTGTTCATAAATTCAAAATTATGGTATATAGATTTAAAGTATTATTTTTTTAAATAATTATTAATTATAATTTATTATATCATAATAATTTTTATTTTTAAAAATATTAATAAAAATAATAAATTTAATTACGGAATACAAATGTGGACACTGAATCGTTTTATTGTGTTTCTCTTTTCTTCTTTTTTCTGTCACCAACACCACAGCTTAGGTTGTTAACTAGAAAATTGAACTAGTAATATTACCAAGTGATTAGACTGTTTATGAAATCAAACTCTCTTCAATTCACAAAATATCTTAAATTAAATTATTTTTTAAAAACATGTATTAAGTCAAAATAAGTAAGAAAATATCAAAATAATGGCAAAAGCGAGTAGTACATACATAATCTTTGACTTATGCAAAAAGCCATGAGCTTCAACTCAAAAGGTCAACCCAAGAAAGCTAACTGACTTTTGGCTCTAAAAACAACTCATAGTACGAAAATGCCCTCGTCTTACCATCGGAAATTCAATTAGCATAAGCACTCAAACTCAAACTGTTTGATTCAAACAGTAACGCGATGAGAACCATATTTATCTTGTTAATCTCACTTCACCTGCCTCTTTTGGTAATTTCATCTCGATTAATCACTCCCCGCCCACCCGACCCGCAATGCACCCACCTTGACCCGAACACCCTTCGATCCGACCAGATGACCGTCGTAATCAACGGCTACTCGGAGCACCGGATCCCCCTGCTCCACTCGATCGCCGCCGCCTACTCCGCCTCGCCTTCAGTCGCCGCCGTCGTCCTCCTCTGGTGCAACCCTTCCACCCCACCCCGAACACTCTCCGACCTCACCCGGAACCTCTCCGCCGCCGTGCTCCGCGCGCCTTCCTCCAGCCTCAATCACCGATTCTACCCCTGGGAGGTAATCAGAACCCGCGCCGTCCTCATCTGCGACGACGACATCGAACCCGACCCGAGATCCGTCTCCTTCGCCTTCACCGTGTGGAGATCCGACCCGGATCGGGCGGTCGGGTTCTTCGCCCGGTCGCACGCGTACGACATCGCCTCGAAGTCCTGGATCTACGTGATGGAGAAGGGCAAGTACTCGATCGTCCTCACCAAATTCATGATCGTGAGCATCGAGTACCTCGAGAGATACTCCTGCGACGCTCGATACGCGGAGGCTAGGCAAATAGTGGATGAGATGAACAACTGCGAAGATATTCTGATGAATTTTGTGGTGGCGGAGGAGAACCAGAAGGGGCCGGTGATGGTGGGGGCGAATGGGGGCGGAGTTAGGGATTACGGCGACGCGAGAAACGACGGCGTATCAGCCGGAATGAAGGAGGTGGGACTGAGCAGTAGAAGAGTGGAGCACAGAAAGAGGAGAGGGGAGTGCATAACGAAATTCCATAGGGTTTTGAGGAGGATGCCATTGAAGTATAGCTATGGGAAAATGGTGGATGATGTTGGAGAACAAAGCTTGTGTGAAAAGGGTGGAAAGCTGCTGCTTTGTGATCATCAACTGAAATAGTTTCAAACTTTCTTAGTATTTCACCTTTTCATTACAGATGTGATTATGTTGTAATTGATAATGAATCTCAGATTTTCTAAATATAGTGTAAAAATTTAATCTTGATTGAGTTCTGTAGTAGTATTATTTTTGGATCTTGATTTGCATGGATTTCATTCATGAGATAAGAGTGGATAGTGTGAATTCCCTCCTTAGATTTCTGTTATACTAATAATATAAACATGTGTCTTTGCAAAATGAGAGGGAACAATAACCATTGGAAACTCTTCCAAGAAAGTTGAGGCAAGTGAAATTAATACCATTAAAGATGGAAGAGTTTTCCTTACACATCTGAATTTGGGAAAAACAGTTAGAGAACACAGAGAGAGAGAGAGATGCAAGGGATGTTCATGTTGAGACAGAAACAGAGTTTAGAAATTCTCAAAGAAGGGGGAATATAAGGTGAAATCAAGCTATTGGTATATTGAGTTAGGAAGAAGAACAAGATGTGGCCACCACCGGCGAATTCTGCGGAGAAGATGACTCCAATGACACGGTTGGTTGCCGTGGCAATAGACAAGGACAGAGGCAGCCAAATGGCGCTCAAATGGGCTTCCGACAATCTTCTTGTACGAGGCCAGACCGTTATCTTGGTTCATGTTCGACTCAAACAATCTGCCACCGGAGGGGCCGGTAATGCTCCATTGTCTACCCCATGTAATGATCTCTTAACTCTTCCTATGTACAAATATGGTTGTGCTGTTTCTTCTATCTGTCTCCATGCTTCCACCTCATTGTGTTGTCTGAGAACCATTTGTGACTGTCTTGCTTTCTGTTCAAAGTTTGCTTCAATAAGATGTTTTCAAGGCCCTAAACAACAGACCATTTTTCGATCTCTGGTGCAGGGCCGAATGCAGCGTCTGATGCTGGCGACGATATATCAGACGAACCGCAGATGAAGGAGCTCTTCCTTCCTCTCCGCGTTCTCTGCACACGAAAAGATGTTAGTTTTTTCCACATTTGAACATACCACCATTTTTTGTGATCACTCTTGCTCTTGCTGTTCGTGATTCGTTCTCTCTGTTCTCAGATACTGCGCCACGAGGTTGTGCTGGACGATGCAGACGTGACTAAAGCTCTCATCGACTTCGTAAGGCAGAATGCAATTGATATGCTGGTTCTTGGTGCTACAAATAAAGGCAACAGCCTCTTCAGGTGCAGTTTCCCTTGATAGGACTAATTAGAACATTTTGCATTTAGTGGTACAAGAAATCTAAGTTGACTACTCTATAAGCAAGCAGATTCAAAGCCAAAGATGTTCCTGGCAGTGTACTGAAAAATGCACCAGATTTTTGTACTGTTTATGTCATCCACAAGGGGAAGATAGCGTCGACAAAAGCTTCATCGCGTCCACCTCCGTCCAGCAATCTTCGTAACCAGATATTGCTTCAAGCCAGCATCAAATATAATAATGCAATGGAGCAGAATTCCTTGCAATCAACCACCAGTGCTAGAAGTCAGTCATCATATTTCTTGTTTCCTATGATATGAATCAGGAGCTCATTTTCGGATGCTTTTACCTGCAGGTTCATTTTCGGTGAACTCACGGGCCGCATCTGAAGCATCTCCACGTACGAGCAGGCTAAGCGACGCGACCTTCAAGTATGACAACATCAAAGCCTTGATTTTCTTTTCATGATGTCATGTTCCAATGAAGATAAGTAGCTAACTGTGGTAACGGCTAATAGGTCTCCGTTCACCTCACGGAAAGGTCCCAACGGGAGATCTTACGACATCTCTCCACCGGATACTGATATTTCCTTCGTGAGTTCTAGGAGAAGTGTAGATGTACTTCCTACTTTTGGTGATAGCTTTGAAAGTGGTCCTACGCCTCCACGGCTTTCTGGACTATCTGATGTAGATTATCAAGGCTTCGATTCGTGGAACCGCAAATCGATAGACGTTTTGTCCCCTCTCGATTTCAATGCTTCCCCTGATAATGATAAAGGGTTAGCTCCACAAAATATGGTAAGGGTGGCTGTTTTAGTGTTGAGACTGGCTTATATAATCAAACACTTGCCTGAAAATGGGATTTGATTCTTTGGATTGCAGGATGATGTTGAAGCAGAGATGAGAAGGTTGAAGCAGGAGCTCAAGCAAACAATGGATATGTATAGTACTGCATGCAAAGAGGCACTCACAGCAAGGGAGAAGGCATGCTAAGCATTCTTCATCTGATCTTGGCTTCTTCTTTATTGCTGTAGCCATTTTATTAACTTGTTATGTAATGCAGGCGAAAGAGCTTCAGCGATGGAAAATGGATGAGCAGAAGAGGTTAGAAGAGGCGCGAATCGCTGAAGAATCAGCCTTGGCTGTTGCAGAGAAAGAAAAGGCCAAGTCTCGGGCAGCACTCGAGCATGCTGAAGCTGCTCAAAGAATAGCAGAGTTGGAATCTCAAAAGAGAATCACTGCAGAAATGAAGGCCTTGAAAGAGACAGATGAGAAAAGTATGGTTGTACAGGCAGATTGCAGGTACAGGAGATACACTATAGAGGAAATCGAGGTTGCTACCGAGTATTTCTCACAGTCGAGAAAGATCGGGGAAGGGGGTTATGGCCCTGTGTACAAGTGTCGTTTGGACCATACTCCTTGTGCAGTCAAGGTCCTTCGACCCGATGCTACTCATGGGAGATCCCAGTTTAACCAAGAGGTATGCATGCTAATGTAGAAACACATTTTCTTGCTTCATATTTTGCTTTTGATTGCATTGGAGGCATGAAGTGAGGTTACATTTGATAGCACTACTTATACTCTTGTTATATATTGGAAGGTTGAGATCTTGAGTTGCATACGACACCCGAACATGGTGCTACTTTTAGGCGCTTGTCCGGAGTACGGTTGCCTAGTATATGAGTATATGCACAATGGAAGCTTAGAAGACCGTTTATTTCAGCTCGGGAAGACTCCACCAATATCATGGCAGAATAGGTTTAGGATTGCTGCTGAGATAGGGACTGGCCTTCTTTTCCTCCACCAAACCAAGCCGGAGCCTCTAGTTCATCGTGATCTGAAGCCTGCGAATATCCTACTTGATCGAAACTACGTGAGTAAGATCAGTGATGTGGGGTTGGCTAGGCTCGTTCCACCATCCGTAGCTGACAATGTTACTCAATATCGGATGACATCCACAGCCGGAACATTCTGCTACATTGATCCTGAGTATCAGCAAACCGGTATGCTTGGTGTGAAATCGGATATATATTCCCTAGGAGTCATTTTTCTTCAGATTCTCACAGCCAAGCCACCGATGGGGTTGAGCCATCACGTTGGAAGATCTGTCGATCAAGGAATGTTTTCTGAGATGCTCGATCCATCTGTTCCTGATTGGCCTTATGAAGAAGCCCTGACCCTTGCCAAAATAGCACTCAAGTGCTGTGAACTGAGAAGGAAAGACCGGCCTGATCTTGGAAAAGACGTGCTCCCGGAACTGAACATACTGAGAGATCTTGCAGAAGATTCGTATTCAGTGCCTTACGGTGGGCATTCTCCCTGCCATAGTCAAGTTTCCCTTTCCAAAGTAAGTCGAGCACGATGCTTGTTTGCTTGCATTCTCAGCTCTAAAATAATGTACTTCTCCATTCAAGTCATGCCATTGTGTGTACTCAAAAGATTCCCAATCAAGATTCTGTCATTTTCTTGTAGAGACACATTCATGCTAACATGTGAACTCCATGACATCCTGCAGGATGATTTGAGTTACCAATCGTCTACGCAATCAAGCATGGGGAGCTGAACGCGTGTAGAAATGTTCGATTCGCCTGAGGAAAAGATCATGTTTAACCGTTAATAGAAGTTGAGCACTGCTCTTTTCATTCAGTAAATACTTTGATTTATGTAAAGATGTTAGGTTTAGGTTCTTGCTTGCTTCACGAACAGGGCCGAGTTTTTTGATTTCATTGTTTTACAAGCAAAGTACATATAGGTCATATGTTTCCTGTACTGTTCTATGCATGTTGTCTGTATTCTGCAAAACAAAAGTAATGTTAGGGAATGAGATAACTTCTTTTCGTGGGTGCTACTTTTGTTTGTGTATTTGTTTCAACTGATGTTTATACAGCAAGCAGCAGAGGAGGAATCCAGTCCAAGAGCAAGAAAAGGACAGGTAGAATTAATACATCAACTCTTGTAAGAGTAGAAACAAGTAAGTTGATTCCATACACAAAAAACTAGACATCACTCATCACACTGCAAATCTTGGATTCTCTCCACTGCCTCCCTCAAATCCCACCTCCTCTCCACATCCCACTCGCAGCAACACATCCCGATTTTAAGCAGCCCGAGCATCTGAGCCTCACCGCGCCTTCCTAAACCGCCCATGTCCTTATCGAGCACCTCAGCCGACCAATCCTCCTTCATGACAGAGCCAACCCATGTAGCAAGATCTGAGCTAGGCCCTCTGCCTTGTTTGAGATAGCTAGCCGGAAACTGCCCCGTGAGCAGCTCGAGTATGAGAATCCCGAGGCTCCACACATCACTCTTCCTCGTCACACCATCCTTCTGCGTGGACTCGGGCGACTTGTAGGCTGCCATTAACTGCTCAGCATGATCCCTGTTCATAACTGGTGCTAAGGCATAGTCTGCTAAAAGCGCTCGGTAGTTGTTGTCTAGTAGGACATTTGACGACTTTAGATGGCCATGAGGTAAGCTTAATGTGGGAAGCTCTTTGTATAGATAGGCTAATCCTCTTGCAACACCTTTGATGATCTTCAATCGCTTTCGCCAGTTGAGCCCAGATTCATTAGAACCCCTCTTTCCTGTTCAGTATGAAACAGATATGCTTAGATCAAACAAGGAAACAGAAAGAAAGGGAGAGAGAGAGAGAGAGGTTGAAAGTGGAGGTGAAGCTACCATGGAGGTGGCTAGCCAAGCTGCCATTCTCAACAAATCTAGTGATGAGAAGCTTATCATCTCTCCTGTAATGGAAAGCCACTAGAGGTACGAGGTTAGGATGAGTTAGCCTCCCTAACTTAATCATGTGCTGATAGAAATCTTCTTTCCCTACGTTGTTCATCTTCGTGAACCTCCGAACAACGTAGGGAGGGCAGCCGAGGAGCGTGGCCTTGTAAGACGATCCGAAGCTTCCGCTGCCCAAGACTTGAGCAGAGGCTCTCAGAAGCTCTTCCAACTCGAATCTTCCAGAGTTGATCCTCACAAAGCATAGGCTTCCTTCTTCCTTTTTCCTCTTGCACTGCTGTGGTTTCTTGTTATGAGTCAAGTCCTCTGTGTCTGAGGGGAAACCATTGAAGGATTTGGAGTACTTGAGTGGCTTCCGGCGACGGCGGTAGATGATGATGAGTGCTATCAAGAAGGATGAGAATGCAGCAGCAACCACTGCAGCTGCAATCAAGGCCAGTTTAGGGTCTGCTTTACTTGGTTTGCATGGGGCTAATGGCTTTCCACATAGCTCCAAATTTCCTGATCATGCAAAAATTTCATAACACTAATATTAATAAAATTCAAGTTAATTAAATTTCCTGATCATGCAAAATTTCATAATACTAATATTAATAAAAATTCAAGTTAAATTCCATAACACTAATATTGTATCCAGCAGGTTTAGGAGATGTTTGACTTTGCATTAGGATTAGGCGACTCAAACATGGCTACCACTTGCATATGTGTCTTAAAGTATATTAGAATCTTATTTAGAAACAATTATGAGACAAAGTGGTTGCCCAATTATATTGCTTCTCATTCAAACTTATATCCAAATTATAATAATAATAATAACAATAATAATAATAATAATAATAATAATAATATGTAAGGCTAGCTAGCTAGGTTGGTTGAATTCTAAACTCTCAAATTTATGAGAAATTTTATTTTAATTGGGTGTTAATACATAATTTTTCTCATAATTTATCAAAATCTTTGTAAATACACAAGCTTTTGCTTTTTTTTTTTTTTGAATTTTTCATAAAATTAAAGATGACATGGTCTGGTGTTTGTATTAACTAATTCTACAAATGATAATTTTTTATATCTACATAAAATAAATTTCAATGTATAACTTAATTATACAAAACATATGATTTTTGTTGTTGTTAACATTAATGTCTAAATTTTTTATTCAAAATTTCAAGAATCAATAATATTTGGTGTCATGCTTTAGACCAGATTAATCTTTTTAGTTTTTAGCAAACTCTATCATAGTTAAATAAAGATAAATGTTGCAAGTTCAAATTTATTCATTTAATTCATATTCACGATCATAATTCGTTTTTTTTTTTTTTAATATTATGACATTATGATAGTTGAAAAATAACGATTTAACTTGTAAGATTCTGTTTGTAATGGAGGGAAAATTGGGAAAGAATCATAAATCCGTTTGATGACGTCACTAGCAAGCTACTATTAACAACTTCACGAAAAAGACTCACCGTAAAAAGAGGTAGCATTCTGGTTGCTGAGAGCCGCCGGAATAATCCCTCCAAGCTTATTATTGGAGAAATTTACCGTCAAATTAGGTTGCCAGAAATTGGGAATATTTCCTTGGAACAGATTATCTTGCAACTGCAAATTCACCAGCCTCGGCAACTCCAGCAGCGACGCCGGAATCTTCCCGCTGAAACGATTTCCGGCGAGCACCACTTTCCTCACCGCCTTCATCCCTGCGAACGCGTCGTCGCGGATCTCTCCGTCGAATCCGTTGTTCGTCAAATACAAGCTCCTCAGCTTACGCAATTTCCTCAGATCCGGAAACGGTCCGGTGAAATTGTTCCCCGCGGCGCTGAAGCTATAGAGCGGAAGATCGGAGAGCGCATCGACGTCGATGGAGCCGGCGAGGGCCATGCCTTGGAGACGCAACCCGATGAAGGAGCCGTTATAGCAGAGGCAGCCGGTCCAGACCGGGGTGTTCCACGAGCAGAGGTGGTTCGCGGCCGGTTCTCTCCAGGCGTGGAGCGCGGCGGCGTGGGTGAGGGATTGTTTGAATTTGAGGAGGGATTTGGCGAATTTGGCGTCGGAGGAGGAGGATGCTGAGGAGGTGCATGCTGATAGGAGACAGAGCGCCAGAAAACAGTAGCGGCGGTGAGTAGATACCATCATCAACGACAATGTGTGTGTGTTTTTTTGTGTGTGATTTGAAGGAAGTGTGTGGGAGGTGAAGGTTTATGGAAGGCATGTTGTGGTTTGAGATCATGAAGATTTACAACAGTCTGTCATAAGGTTGGTCGTCCTCAATTTTTTTTTTTTCAGTTTAATTTTGAAGGTTTTTTTATACTCTTGGTAGAGATTGAAGAAGATGTTGGACTTTCATCCTCCTAAATAGAGTTGTCAAAATAAGCCTATTCGATGAGTCCAGCAGAAAATATTTGTAAAATAAGCCTCATGAAATTGAGAGGTCAGAAAAAATTGGGCCTATAAAATCTGCCCAAATAACTTCATGGGCTGACCCTAAAAATGTCCAGAATTTTGGGCTTGAAAATCCCCGTGGATGTAAGAAATATATTCTCTTCGTCCCATTAAATATGCCATATTTTGATCACTAAAATTGTGAGAATTTTTTGGTCAAGACATGTCATGTTAATGAACATAGGAACTATGTTTTATTATGCATGATACATGTGTATTATTATCCTTGACTAGGCTTGGCCCGATGGTCCGACAACTCATTAGGAGTTTGTCTGGATTAAAAAATTTCGGCCAGCTGGTCTAAAGCAGACCGTAAATAATTTAGCCCGATGGTCTAAGATAGCTCGGTCCGGTCCGGTCCGGTCCATTATAATTTTATTAAAAAATTAATATTTAGTTATGGAGTTATCATATTGTTCGAGAATGTATTAACATCGTTTGAGGCGGGCGAGTGATCATTTTCGATATGTCAATTGTTATGGATCTCTCCACTGCCGGTAGTGGCTACAATTTAATTATCATCGGTTGATGTGATAATGTCATATAATGTCAAATCAACATACAAATAATTTTTATTTTTTTTAAAATTTTGTATTGAATAATATTAAATAATATTATAAATAATAAATTTTAATTAAAAAAAGTAAGAATTAATAAAATAAATTATTAAAAATTAATATTTATTTAGGACGTGCAGATGATTTGCGTACGTACATCCCGCCTGCTGGGTGCATTTGATCATTTTTGTACATTTGAAACGGGTCTTAAAATCATGCTAAAAAAGGATTAAGTGAAATAATTAATGAATGAAGCAGAACCATAGGAAATTTCTTATGCTAAAAAACCATTAATTAATAAATAAAAGGAAATTAACCACGTGAAATTTACTGATCTCCTAATAGACAGTAAAGCGTCCACATTCAATGAACAGTGGTAATTAAATTTGTTAAACGTACAATTTGCATCGCCCACGCGCCATTAATGCTTATGGTCCCTTCCCTTTTATGTAGAGTAAGGACAAACAAGATCTATCGAAACTATGTACGACTACGATTTTACTGAGATTTGAAGAAACGTCCAGGTTCAATGAACCTACACATTTTCATGCCTGATGTACCTTATTCCACACAGTATGTTACATGCCACATATACTTAACTGGTTTAATCTTGACTTGATACGATTTTAACCACTCTAAAATCCCATTAAATTAAACTAAAAAGATTCCCACGTATTTGTTAACTTAAAGGAGATATCACATTATCAAAATTGGCAGGAAGGGATAATTTAAGTTAATATATCCCCATCGATAAATAACCGGTCATTGACTTATAAGTTATAAGTATTCTTGTATGTACTCCCTCCATCCCGCTAAAAGTGGCCATGTTTCTTTTTTGGGCCGTCCCACTAAAAGTGGCCACTTTCCTAAAAAGGAAAAGTTTTTACCTTTAAACTACCTCTCTCCTACTTTATTGATACAACATTTTAGTTTCTTAATCTCCGTGCCGATCCCTTTGTGGCCGCTTTTAGCGGGACGGAGGGAGTAATAATTAATACTTCATCCGTGACATTAAATTTGACACAATTCCCTTATTTAGACGTCTCACTAAACTTGACACATTCTTAAAATTGTAAAAGTTATCCCTTTAAAAAGATACATTTATGACTCTTGCACTACTTTATACACTCTCTTTAATAACCATGCTCAAAAGTTTTGTGTCATGCTTATTGGGATGAAGAGAGTAATAAACTATCATAATTTTTAAAGAGTATTGTCAAATGATCATAAAATAAATAAAATAAAAAATTTCTTTTGAAAAATATAGTTCAAAATGTACGAACTTCTTAAATTGGATAGAATGGGCAAGAAAGACAAATTGGAAAAATAGATACTAAAGTGTGAAAGAATTAAATGGAGACAAAATATTATAGAAAAGGGAAAAGAAGTTGCAAGATTTTTGCAATAGTAGGTATGTATGGTATGTATGTATGTTATGTAATATATGCATGTATGTATGGGTCGATGATGTCATCCACATACAACATAGGAATTCATAACTGTCACATCGAATTCATGAAACTGTGTGTTTTATGATTCTATAAGTAGCTTGCATATCTTTCCTCCTTTCTTCCCCTTTGTGTCTCTCTCCCTCCTAGAATTCACCTACACAATCTCTGCAAATCCAAGAGAAGAGGGAGACACAGAGAGAGAACTCCCCTAATCTCACAAATATCCAGTGCCACCACTTCTCTCTCTGCTCTACCGAGGCTTTACTCGCGCTTTTCCAGAACCTGCTGCCTACGCCGCCCCAAATCTTACCGTGAGTTCCTTTTCTCCGCATTTTCACTCTCATAGTGATTGTCGGGTGGTGATTTTGCAGCTGATTAATTTCTTCGCTGCGCAGGGCTTTATTTAAGAGCCTAACTTGATCCGAAGATGGTGTTCTGGGTTTTCGGGTACGGTTCGTTGGTGTGGAACCCGGGATTCGAAGCCGATGAGAAAGTGATAGGGTTTATTAAGGACTACACGCGCGTCTTTGATTTAGGTGCGCTCATTTTGGGTTTTTTTTTTTTTTTTTGAAATCGATGCGAATGTCATGAAAAGTTCCCTTTTGAGGGAGCTAATTTTAACCTAAAAAGCTTTCTCTCTTTCTAGATCTGTACTATTAGTTAATTAATGATTCTAATCTGATGTATTTCAGCCTGCATTGATCATAGAGGTACCCCTGAGCATCCTGCTAGAACTTGCACCTTGGAAGAAAAGGAAGGAGCTATCTGCGTAAGTTGACAAATTTGAATTTCTTCTTGACGAAGAACTTGTGCATTTTTTTCTATGCTTTGCGAATAAAGAAGTAAACCTGAATGTTGATTCTTTGTTCAGTGGGGTGCTGCATATTGCGTGCGTGGAGGGCGGGAGAAAGAAAAGGCGGTGATGGAGGTGTTTATTGTTCTCAATCAATGTGTTTTAGTTACAGTATAGTCACTTTGCAATTGCTCACAGTAATTATTTCAAATGTTGTATCAGTATCTCGAGAGAAGAGAATGCGAGTATGACCACAAAACCTTGGTTAATTTCTACAAGGTAAGCAATCTTGTGTTCCAACGTCTTTTGTATGTTGCACCTCTGAACTCTCCATAGTTGCAACTTTCCAACATAAAGCTCTGGTTTTTCCTACAAATGCAGGAGGGTGATGATTCTGATCAACCCTTTGTAACTGGGATGATAGTGTGCGTAGTTTCTTTAATTCTCTTAGAACTCAAATCGTTATTAATTAGTACAACTCCTGGTGCATTGTTGCTGAATGTATTGCTTCCTTTCTGACTGCAGATTCACATCCACCTCCGACAAAATATCGAACAAGTATTATCTAGGGCCTGCCTCGTTGGAGGAGATGGCCGCACAGATCGCGACGGCCAATGGCCCCTGCGGCAATAACAGGGACTACATTTTCTTGCTGGAGAAGGCCTTGTTTGATATCGGTAAATATACTTGTGTAGTGTCCCACTTTTGATCTTGGATTCGGACACGAGATTGTGGTTGAGTTTGAGTTTTGAACGCATTGTTGTATCCGAGTAGGTCACGAAGACGACTACATAATCGAGCTGGCAAACGAGGTGAGGAAGGTTCTTGCTAGCCTTAGCGATATGCTGAATGAGAACAATGTGTCCAGTTTGTCGCCAATGAAAATGATCAAGGCTTTGCCTGAAGCAATCGCCATGGATTCTTAGGTGGTCTTTAAACAGAAAAAGATGGAAGGAACAACATTTTCTCTGACTGAACAACATTTTAATCTTGTGTTTTCACTTAATTTAGTTGAGACCAGTGCAGACTGAAAGCATTGATATCTGATTTACCAAATTGTTATCCTTAATAATTACTTTTAACCGAAATCATATACTATTACAGTAATATTTTCCACTGAGTCTGCAGTTTCTTGGTTTTTTCTATTACAAAATTGAATCATATTTGCTCTGGTAATTTGAAAGTATTGATATCTAAAAAAGAAATGTAACTATGTTTGTGAACGAAATCAAGCAAAGATTACACTTTTTTAGAGCTTTCTGCAAATTGTATATTATAATGGAATATTCCATTAAATTGGATCTTCTATAAAGTTATCCCAAATTCAAATCGCAAGTTTATTGATTTCTCACTTGATTTTTTATTTTATTTTATTTTATCTATATCCAGAAATTGGAAATCCATGTTTGTTTTTCAAGTGACAGAGTCTGTAATGAAAGAGTGAATAAATTTGACCAATTTCTCTTTTCTAATAATCTTCCTGTAATGGAATGGCAAGAAGTTCGTTACATCATAGCAAGAACCTCTCCCTCACCTATTCATCTTCATCTTTCGCCAAACTCTTGGAAACCTGCACCAAATCCAAGTCATCATTCGACCTGCGCGCAACCCATGCTTGCATTCTCAAATCCCAGTTCAGTGATGAAGTCTTCATCAATAACCGGCTCGTTGATGTATACGGGAAATGTGGGCATCTCAAGTACGCCCACAAAGTGTTTGATAAAATGCCCGTTAGAAATACCTTCAGTTATAACTCGATAATTGGTGCGTTAACTGTATCGGGGTCGATTGACGAGGCCGAGAGGGTTTTTGTTTTGACGCCTGAACCCGATCAGTGCTCGTGGAACTTGATGATTTCGGGTTTTGCCCAGCTCGAGGTGTTCGATAGGTCTTTGGAGCATTTCGCAAGAATGCACAGTGGGAACTTTGTGTTGAATGAGTACAGTTATGGTAGTGGGCTTAGTGCTTGTGCTGGCTTGAGAGATGTTATGATGGGTAGGCAAATCCATGCCTCGTTGGCTAAGTCGAGGTTCGTGTCGGATGTTTATATGGGGTCTGCACTGATTGATATGTATGGGAAGTGTGGTGATGTGGATTGTGCTCAGAAGGCTTTCGACGAAATGAGGGTGCGGAACACTGTTTCTTGGAATAGTATGATTACTTGTTACGAACAGAACGGGCCAGCGAGTGAGGCGCTCAAGGTTTTCCTTAAGATGACAGGATGTGGATTTGAGCCGGATGAGATGACTCTTGCTAGTGTTGTTAGTGCTTGTTCGAGCCTCTGTGCGGTTAACGAAGGTCGGGCCATTCATGCTCGAGTAGTGAAACTCGACAAGCTGTGCAATGATCTTGTGATGTCCAATGCACTAGTTGATATGTATGCTAAGTGCAGGAAGATAAAGGAAGCAAGGTGGATATTTGATAGAATGCCAATAAGAAATGTCGTCTCTGAAACATCTATGATTAGTGGTTATGCCAGAGCTGCTAGTGTCGAATCTGCAAGAAGTATGTTCTCCAAGATGATGGAAAGGAATGTTGTGTCGTGGAATGCGCTGATTGCAGGGTACACGCAGAATGGGGAGAACGAAGAAGCATTAGGTCTGTTTCTTCGATTAAAGAGGGAGTCGATATGGCCTACACACTATACATTTGGGAACCTTTTGAATGCTTGTGCGAATCTTGCCGACTTGAAGCTTGGTCGACAAGCTCACACACATGTTCTGAAGCACGGGTTTCGGTTCCAGCATGGACCGGAGTCTGATATCTTTGTAGGGAACTCTTTAATAGACATGTATACGAAATGTGGGTCGACTGAAGATGGGAGCAAGGTGTTTAAGACCATGATCGGAAGAGACGCTGTTTCGTTCAATGCCATGATCGTAGGATTTGCACAAAATGGCCGAGGGAGTGAAGCTCTTGAGTTGTTTAGGAAAATGATGGAATGTGGAGAAAGACCAGATCATGTGACCATGATTGGAGTTCTCAGTGCTTGTAGTCACACAGGACTAGTTGAAGAAGGCCGTCACTACTTCGACTCGATGAGGAAGGAGTACGGTATAGAACCTTCGAAAGATCATTATACGTGTATGGTTGATTTACTAGGTCGAGCTGGTATGCTTATGGAGGCGAAAAACATGATACTCTCCATGCCAATGCCTCCCGATGGAGTCGTGTGGGGATCGTTGCTTGCAGCTTGTAAAGTTCACCGCGACATTGAGTTGGGTAGTTTTGTTGCTGAAAAGCTTGTGCAGATCGATCCTAAAAATTCTGGGCCGTACGTTCTGCTGTCGAATATGTATGCTGAGGTTGGGAAATGGAAGGATGTGACAAGGGTTCGGAAGATGATGAAACGGCGTGGTGTCGTTAAACAGCCCGGTTGCAGCTGGATTGAGATAGAGAGCCATGTGCATGTTTTCATGGCCAAAGATAGTAGACATTCGGAGAAGAGGGAGATATATTCATTATTGAGAATACTTTCTAAAACAATGAAGCTTTCAGGATGTGATTTTGATGCTGATGAGGAATAGAAGAAGGTTAAATTTGTTTTGTTGGAAGGTACTTTAGTTTTGCTTGGCACCACCTATTAATGTGATTGTTCTTGCCTATGAGACTCATTCAAAATCAATACTACCTCCGTCCCGTTAAATACGGCCACAAGAATTTGACACGGAGAATAAGAAAGTAAACTGTTGTGTTTTAAAAAATTAAGAGTGATGTTTTTTAAAGGTAATTTTTCGTAATTCTTTTTTTCTTTTTGAAAAATTGGTCACTTTTAATAGGACGACCCGGTAAGGAAACATGACCACTTTTAACGCGACGAAGAGAGTAGTATATAGCTGCAAGTGGGATTTTGTCTTTGTTGTGAAATGTGTGTTTTAGGATCACATCCTACCCCCTTTTCTCACTTCTTTTCTGCAGAAAATGTTCATACTTAGTGATGGAAAATGGCATATTGTCATAAGGTAAAGAATTGCATATATTTGGTTTCTTGATGAAGATATTCCATATAACAACAAAGCTACTCTAACCTAAGTAAAACGTAAAACAATTTTAAGATTCTTTCTCATATATATCCCAAAGCTTTCTTTTTCATGCTTGAACAAAATTAACCAAATAGAAGGAAAATAAGCTCCAACTCCCCCTTCTCATGGAGGACCGAAACGAGCTGTTTGGAACAATTGAAACTGCAAAAGTCGAGAAGAGTGCAGCGCGAGAACTTGGATTAAAAGCGCTATAACAGAATCTGTGTAAAGACTATCTTCTACTCATCTTCAATGGCTTATAACTTGCAGCAATGGTTTGATTGCATGATGTCAATATTGACAGAACAGAACATATAAAAATGCAATTTCCACATCCAACATGCTCAGCAGAGCTAAGGGGTGGACTGAAATTACATTACCTTGTGGGTTCTTGACAGATGATGGTGTATATTTGGAACAGTATCTAATGATGGTATTTCTGGCCTTTGAGAATAGTCCAAGCCCTGTAAACCATGTCATAAGAAGTCAAAAACTTGTGAAGATAGATGATGGAGTTTGATTAATGTATTTCCCACCTGTAAAGTTGCTCGGCCAGTACAACCAGTGCGATTTCATGATTTAAGACCAGAGATGATAACCGGATCGAAACATCAGCTCTCTCTCTTAATTGCCTTCCATGCCCATAAGGCCCCCCAATGCAGAACAGTATGCTCGAAGCTCCCTATCAGAAGCAAGAAACCCGCCCGACCTATTAGTTCCAATACGAGATGATTATATCCTATTCCTATCTACATGTGGCCTTTATCTACATAGATTATTTTCTGTTATTTCGCTTCTTTAAGTGGTAATATGCAGACGTGAGTTGCTGAATAAGCATAATAATTCACAGGTTGGATCATTCATACCATATAAAGACTCGGGCTTTCAGTCCTTGATTAGTGATTATGATATTAAAAACAGAAGTACACGTGATAAGTTTGGTCATACTGTGTTTCCAGCGTCTGCAATTAGAGACGCCACTTCTTCCGACCCCAGGCTGAGCCCACGCTCATCCAACATCACAACCTACGTTCACATGATGAGAACAAAAAGGATTCAGAACTGCAATATACTAACATGAAGGATACAGTTCAGAATAACAATCCTACACTAGACAAGATTTTTGATAGATTACAATCAGAACAAGTACTGAGGTGTACCCATTCATTCGACTTGATAAGCCCCATCACGGCCGTATCTTCATGTTCAATCTGAGCCGCTGCATCACTGCGAAGAGGCAAAGAATACAGTATTAAGTTATTTCTCTGTCAACATGTACTTTTTCAAGATCTGAGCTATTCATAGATAACGATTAGAAAGCATATCGTTACTCATTAGTCATCTTTCTGCCTATATTCAATGAGCCACGCCTCAGTATACATGATATGGGTGCAAATAAGTTTACTAAGAGAGAGGGAACACTAAAAGTTCAATCTTTTAGCAACGAGAGATATTCATTCATTCAGAATGGTCTCACATTTTTCCACCCAAGGAGAAAACGAATCATTCACATAACTGACTTCACATTACAAACATGTCAACAAGTTGCTTCTTACATAGACAAAAAAAAACATAGGACATACATAGTTAGCATTAATGTAATCAGACCAGGCATTGTGCAATAAGATTCAACATGTCACAATCACAATAAGCACAGCATTGCAGTTTGCTGTATTCTTTGAGAAGAAGATGAACTTAATCAGTGAACACACCGAGCATTTTTAGGATTGGACTTTATTCGAACATCTTCGACGGGGCAGTAATGCTTGAGCTTCTGAATGTAATCATCAACAATGAGCTGAACCCCCACCGACCTCTTCTTCCCCACAGTCAGAATTCGAATCGGCAGAGCTCTCTTCATACATATAACCAAAAAGAAAAGAACCTTGGATAACTAATCGAATTCAAAATACTATTTTGAAATTGAGAAGGTAGAATTTACCACAGATTGGCCCGCAAACTTGGACCGATCACCTGAAGCGAGACTATACAATTGAGGTAATCGGAAAAAACAATGGCGGAAAATTGAGGGAAGAAGCTAACCTGAAGCGAGAAGTGTGTAGCGGGTGGCGATGACAGTGGATTCCATGAATCACTCTTCACTGTTCATACAGATTTCACTCACTCCACTGCCGAAAAAAAGATTGAATTTTTCCTATTTCATCCAAAAAGAAGAACAAGAAACATATGAAATGACAAAAGTGTCCTCCATCCAACCTCAAACTTCAATATAATAGGGTGAGGAAGACATAGAAGTAGAAGCTTCGCGAGATTATGAGACGCGGTGATCGTTTCCTGTAAATATTTTGTGTGTTCGAGTCAATTCAAAGGTTATTCTGTGCTTCACTTTCGCCTCATACGTGATTATTCAGGTACAACCAACAATTGCTCGCTCTCAAATTTTTGCATTCGCGTTTGCTTTTCCTTGTTTTTAGTTAGTGTTGGGATTGAATTTATATAACTCGTCTTCATTGGGATTTTGTTGATGATTTGTAGCCTTTGAAATTCCTTTTGCTTTTTGTGATTTTGTCTGGCTTTCGCATAATCAATTCAATAGGGACTTAGGTGATTCAACCAAAGCCGTTATTTCCTCTATTGCAAAGATAATTGCTCCCACAATGGGAGAACCTATACTCCTGCTAATTTCCGAGTGACATAGCCTGATAATAGTAGGAACTAAGGGCAGTGGGTAGCTTATCTCCTGAGTAATGATATGTTGACATCATTCTGAGCATGTCTATTCATGCTTGAAACAGATGCAGACCTGGCTTCTATAGAATAAAGTTCGTGTACATGTTTGGAGTGTTGTATATTGGCAGATAATGAATTGTTTGTTTGTTGACAGATTGAAGATAATGTTGAATGAAAGATATGGATAAAGAGATGTGCTGAGAAGATAGATGTGTTTCCATGTATCTCATAGTCCAATACGAATGAGAGATAGTTAATAAGTTGCATATCGGATAATGTTGCCACTTATTTATATATAGTAAATCAGAGTAGAGACTGATACTATGATATTAGGTGACACTCGGTCCTTGATGCTGACCCTTAAACTAATAGACTCATTTCTTAGTTGAGACCTGGTGCACCTAAATTCTTTCAATTCTAAGTCTTTATTGTTCCATCAGATTTTCTGCACCTGAACTCGGTCAACCTTGAAGATGAAAAGAACATTTACAGATTAGTTTGAATGTTGAATGTACAACTACGTTCACCCGAACTTTTGCTTCAACTTCTTCAGCGTCTCAATGTATGTGCTAGTAAATACTCAAAACAAGCTGTACAAGTTCATTCCTTTTTAACCACCCATGGTTACCTTCTTATTGGAGATCTATGGGTTAATACTCTCTTATATAATACTCTCATCAGAACATATGTGAATCTTTCCAGACCCCACACAAGCTTCGCTCTTTTCAGGGAGATGCTTCACAATCAGGCCCCTCCTAATAGCTATACTTTCCCATCTGTTATTAAAGCTGTTGCTTCTCTCCCAACATCGTATGGTATATCACGAATAGGTTACTCCTTACATGCACAATGTGTTGAGAGAGGCCTGCTTGATGACCCTTTTGTCCGTACATCATTTCTTTCTCTTTATTCACAATTTGGTGATATAAGTAGTGCACATAAGGTCTTTGATGAGATTCATCAACCATGTATTGTTTCATATAACGCAATGCTTGATGCATTTGGAAAAAATGGCAACATGGATTTGGCTAGTTTGATGTTCTTTAGAATGCCAAAGAAAGATGTTTATTCATGGACAAGTATCATCAATGGGTATGCACAAAATGGGTGCTATAAGGAGGCAATTAGATTTTTCATGGATATGATGGCTCATGAGGATGTGATCCATGGCTTTGTAAGGCCAACTGAAGCCACCTTTGTAAGTGTCCTTTCGTCATGTGCGAATTCTGATGATGGTTATGCATTGCGTCTGGGGAAGCAAATTCATGGATACATGATTAGGATTGAGGAGTTGAGTGTTTTTTGCGTAACTGCATTGATATCATTCTATGGGAAAATGGGCTTCTTAAATTATGCATTTGATGTGTTCAACGGTATGTCCGTGATGAAGGCATGTGCTTGGAATGCTATGATATGTACACTGGCTTCAAATGGCAGGGAAAGTCAGGCTCTAGAGATGTTTGAGAAGATGAAGAGCATCAGATTGAGCCCCAATGGAGTTACATTTGTAGGTGTCCTCTCAGCTTGTGCTAGGGCAAAACTCGTGGACACAGGCTTGAAATGGTTTCAATCAATGTCTCGTGATTTTTCCATCACACCTGCAATGGAACATTATGGATGTGTAGTTGATCTCTTAGCCAGAGCTGGCCTTCTGAAAGAGGCCCATGAATTTTTGAGAAGCATGCCCTTTGAGGCCGATGCCACTGTCTGGGGTGCTCTTTTAGGTGCTTGTAGGGTTCATGGGGATGTTGAATTGGGGAATGAAGTTGGACAACGGTTGCTTGAGTTGCAACCTGACCACTGTGGAAGGTATGTGCTGTTGTCCAGCATTTATGCTGGTGCAGAGAGATGGGATAATGCTGCTGCATTGAGAAAAGCAATGGTGCATGCTGGAATTCAGAAGGTTCCAGCAATTAGTATGGCTAATTGAAGATAAATGTGGGTTTGGTTTGCATGCTGTTCTCTGCACAAATTTTATTACTTTTACCAGTTAATGAAAGAGATTTTCACTATTTACTCTAATCTTGAGATTTCATATGCTCTTATAGTTTGGACCTAAGAAACTCCTGCAATGTTGTCAAACTTGTCTAGATAAGGAGAGATGTCAGCTTATGAAACTGCTGTTGCCGGCAAGCTTAAGCTGAAGGGCAAACCATTGGATGTAAGGAACACTGATATCAAGAAGAAACGGAAGCACAAAGAGCGAAATGTCCTATCGAATCATGCTTCGGAGCACAAACAATTCACAGGTTCAACACAATATTCATATCTTTCTTCTCTTTATCCTTCAGTTACTTTCACTTTGATATTTCATAGTGAAGAGGCATTTATTCATGCTATCCGTAGCCCGTGTATAGGAGGGGCTTCGGTATGGAGTGATGATATTTTCACAACTCTGCTAATTAAGTTTGTTGATTTGTGGTGCAGATGAAAACAATGCGCTGGTATCGTATGCCATGAATAAGGGCGTAGAGTACGAGCAGGATGAGAGGCTAACTCCAGCAGAAAGGCGCCACATGGAGCAGCGGCAAAAAATCGAGCTGCAGAGACTTGCTAAGGCTGCTAAGAAATCCCACCGTGATCGCATCCAAGAATTCAATCAGTATTTAGCTAATCTGAGTGAGCACTATGACATCCCCAAAGTGGGCCCTGGCTAACCACCATTTTCTCTTGTTGAAGAACACACTTATTTCTCTGTTTTCTTCCCATTTTTGTCTTGTGATTTCTGCAAATTAAAAACCAGTGCAGCTGGTTTTATGAAAGTAGGGTTGTATTCTTCACGTTTCACAGAGGAGAGTGCATCTAGATACAAGAACAGTAAGTGATTTCTTGATTTTGGCATGAATCTCTCCCGAGCACAGCAAAAACATAGCAAAAAGAATTAAGTATAGCAGGGCAGCATCACTATCTAAATCATTATTCATGCTCAAACAGCATAACCTTATAATTCAGTTTCATGGTCATTATGATTACATGGAGTTGGTTGAAGCTTCATCAACTACTACACATTACAAAGCACCTTAATTTACCAGAAAGCTAATGTATTTAATATCCCATCAACCTTAGGGAAAACAAAAGCATGCATCTTTCATCTTCATTCATGATCACATTTGATCAGACTGTGTAATGTTGTTGAATGGTATCAATATCCAGTCCCTTCAGCTTCACGACAGACTCGACGTGCCCTTTAAGCGTATGCAACTCTCTCAGCCTGCATCACAGATCCAATGCAATCTCATCAATACATTTCATATCTTTCTATACTCTATAGTCTATAGACTCTACTAATTGCAGTGTGATTATGATGTGATGAATTTTTGGGCTAATGTGTGTATGGTCAAGGATGGATTATAGTACCTTGCGACCTCTGCTCGTCGTTTGGCCTGTTCAGCGATCTCCGATAGCTCCCTGTAGCTGTTCTTGTCGGTGAAGAGATTGTTCGTCTCCGGTGGCTGAAGGCCGTGCAAAGTCCTCTGCGCAGCAGCCCATTGAGCCTCCCTCTCTTCTTTCCCATAGTTGGACTTGGTGGTGAATGCAGTCTATATCAAGAATCAAAGGATTATACGATCGAATAGTTACCGGAACACGGAACACCCTTTCGTGCATTAGTCCATTCAAACTTGACAGACAAATTGCTGCATTGAAGTAAAATGTACCTTATTCTCCAAGAGATTATCCCATGCTTTCCCACTGAGCATGTAGCGAATACCGAACTTGAGGAGGTCGAGTGGGAAGTACGTGACGATGCTGTAGAGCCAGATCACGCCGGCCCAGCCCCACCCGCAACCCTTGATCTTTGCAAAGGACCAGTTAGCATAAACAGCTATGAGGGTGGCAACCTGTTAGCACAAAGCTGGCTCACTCAAAACAAACCATCTTTTCTTGATCAATGTAGCATTTGCACAAACTAAGCAACTCTCTTACCAGCTGAGCTATGAAGAAGGCGCTGAGCAGGAACATTCCCGGCCTCTCAGCGAACGACCAGCTACGAGACCTCGTCACGAAAATGAGTGCCTGGCTCACAATGCTCACTTGCAGATACAGCACGGCCATGATCTCCTCAGGGCTATCTTTCAAATGCCTCACACCAAACTTGTCCTGTATTAGAAAGGGGTAAAATAGGAAATCAGAACATGACTAGACAAAGTACTTATTTCTTGATTCTTGATCTATATATATGTATGTTCTAAGAATCCAATCTCACTGAGAAGAAGGTGGTGTCTTTCACAATCCAGAAGAACAGTACTGTGCCCAATGCTAAGTACCCTCCTAGCACGATTCCGGTGGCGAATATCTCCTTCAGCTTCCAGCTGTCCGGGACCGGAGACGGCTTCACCCGGTCCTTTGAAATAGTCATGATCGTCCCTGGAGACGAACATATGCAACGGCGTGTTACTTATAATCGAGACCACGATGTGTATGCAGTGGTTCGAGCTCGACTCACCGTCGTTTAGTATGGCAATGATCAGAACCATGAAGGGAGCAAAATCAAATTTCCATATCAGTGCTATAAGCATGAATCCAAACTGCAGTTTCCAATTCTCTATGATCAGAAGAAGCTATATAGTGACATTTTCTTGAGTGTTTCTTGTTACACTTACCACTATTCGGATTGTGATCGAGACGGCGTAGATCTGTCAAGAGACAGTTAAGATATAGTTAGTTAGTTGAGAGAGTTTATCAAAGGCTAAAGGGTAAAAGGTTAAAGGATATATATTCACAGTGTAATTCTTCATTCTTTGGAAAATAGCTCTACTAGTGAGCACTGCACTGATTATAACACTCAGCCCGGGTTCGGTTAAGACGATATCCGAAGCACCACGAGCAGCATCAGTCGCGTCTGCAACAGCAATCCCGATATCCGCCTTCTTAAGAGCCGGAGCATCGTTCACACCGTCTCCGGTCATGCCACATATATGCTTCCTCTCTTGCAATCTCTTCACAATCTCATATTTGTGCTCTACATTTCATATAAAACACAATGTCACTCTCTCAAAGTATATGCAAATGGAGTTTCTTGAGAAGAACAAAATTGAAAAAGAAAAGGTCACCAGGAAAGACTCCAGCAAAGCCATCAGCCTTCTCAATCAGCTCATCAACAGGAAGTCCTGCTATGGATTCATCTTTGTCTTGGCCTAGCAAAGACGACGACGGGTACATGTTCGTTCCCATTCCAAGCCTTCGTCCCGTTTCCTTACCAATCGCAAGCTGATCACCGGTGATCATCTTCACATTCACACCAAGGTTCAAGGCTCTCCTGATAGTCTCTGCACTGTCGTGCCTAGGTGGATCGAACAACGGTAGCAAGCCCACGAGCTGCCACGGCCCTCCCGGGCTCTCTTTCGTCTTCTCCGGAACTTCCTGCACGGCTCGACAAAAAGGGACACAGATATGAACTAATGACAACATCAGGAAGAAGAGAGCAATGTTGTATGCAAGAACCTGTCTAGCAACTCCTAAAGAACGAAGCCCGCGTTCTGCGAACTTCTCTATGACGCCGTGAACTTTCTTCCTCACATCTTCCTTGCTATGACAGAGCTCCAAAATCTACACAATAGAAACAAGTCTTTAGTGTTTCGGACACTTGAAACTACACGCTTTTGAGTATGCATTGATGCATACCTGCTCGGGAGCGCCTTTGCTAGCACGATGCCAGTTCCCGTTCGAGTCTATGTATGTCAAGGCAGTCCTCTTATCCACAGGGTTGAAAGGCAGGAAATGAACCTCTCTCACACCAGCTCTCGCCTATCGAACCGAAACAAGGCATCGAATTCGCATCACAACAGCATTGGAGTAACATAGTGAATTCCAATCAAGAAAACTCTATTAGTATTCATACCTCCTTAGGGTCAGCAAGCATCCCTACAATGGCAGCATCAATAGCATCTTGATTCTCAGTTCTTGAAGCCCTTGCAGCAAGCAAGATCACCTGCTCTTTATCCAATCCCTTAACAAAGACTTCAATGAGGCTCTTGTCAACAGTCAGCTTATTCAAAGTGAGTGTCCCTGTCTTATCACTGCAGAGCACATCCATGCCTGCCATTTCCTCGATGGCCGTCATCCTCTTCGTGATGGCGCCTTGCTGGGAGAGCCGGTGGGACCCGATAGCCATGGTAACGGACAGCACCGTTGGCATGGCAATCGGGATCCCCCCGATCAAGAGGACGAGGAGGTTGTCGATCCCGTCCCTGTACTTACGGTGCTGTATGGGGTACATGACCACGATCTCGATGAGTATCCCGACGAAGATGGAGCAGATGCAGAAGTTCCCAATGGCAGTGAGCACCTTCTGGAAGTGGCCAACCTGGTTGGTGCTGTCCACCAAGTGAGCAGCCTTGCCAAAGAAGGTGTGCACTCCCGTTGCAATGACCACGGCCTCGATCTCTCCCTGCTTGCACGTCGACCCGGAGAAGACCTCATCCGAGGGGCTCTTGGTCACCGGAAGGGACTCTCCGGTGAGTGCAGATTGATCGATTTTCAAAGGATCGCCCTCGAGGAGACGAGCATCGGCCGGGACGATGTCTCCTAGCTTTATGCTTATTATATCACCAGGGACAAGGATTGCTGCATCTTGCTCACTCCACCTTCCATCTCTCAGTACCTTAGTTTTAGGCGCGAGTCCGGCCATGAGGGCTGCAGCAGCATTGCCAGCATTGTTCTCTTCGATGAAGCTGATGGTGGAGTTGATGAACAACAAGGCAACGATGCCGACAAAGTCCTGCCAATCGGGAGGTCTCCCGTCCCCGTTGGCAAGGACTATAGCCATGAGGGCAGCAGCCTCCATTACCCATGACAAGGGGTTCCACATGAAGCCTAAGAACTTGAGTAGCTTGCTCTCCTAATGCAAAAAACCATAACTCATTTCTTTTCAAACATGACATTTATGAAGAAACAAGACAACAGTGATGATGATATCAAACCTTTTTCTCCTCTAATTTGTTTGGACCAAATATTTTGAGCCTGTTTTCTCCTTCCTCTGAAGTTAGGCCTTCTCTCGTACATTTTAGCTGCTCGAATACTTCGTCTACTGGAATTCTTTCCTGGGAATTAAGCATTCAAATTGTTAAATAAACTTAAATGATTACCAAATATATAAGAATAAATAGAGCACTCTCAAGTCTCAGAATATCCCATTCTTGTATGCAAGTTATTTCTTGGATTTTTAGCATTTTCTTGAGCTCCCAAAATTAACAACTGCTTCTGACTAACATACTCTTTTCTTGCAGTAGGTGATGTTTATACCCTTTTGTGTTCTTGAGCTCAAGCTTACTATTTATCTTATCAGCATTTTATTTTTAATCATGAGCAAATCTAGCCTATACTCCCTTTTATCTTCTTTAACACGTATTATACACAAACAAAAATCACCTTTTTAATATTAAATAAATTAAGTGTTAATATATAGTCTCATAATTTATATATTCTCACTTTTTTCTATGATTTTTCAGTTTAACTAGATTAATTTATATAATTAATATTTTTCATATTAATTATAAACTAATATATTTATTAACCAAATTAAAAAATAACAACTTAAATATACAATTTTGTAACTATTAAATCATAGATTAATACATCACCTTTATTTCACTTTATATTTATTTAATTTTGTCTGAATTCTCTACTGTCTTTGAGAAGACAAAAGTCAGTGGAGGTGATATGCATGTGACGAATATAAATGATAAAAACTAACTGCAGAGATGAATTTATGTATATATATATGAACAAAATTAATCAAAGCTCTCCAAAAGAAGAATTAACATATAAAGTATATAACAAACTCTGTAAAATCAATTTCAAGCTTACAAGAAAGAGACTTTTATGAATCCCTTTTACGTATAAAATCCATACATAACTTAATTAAGTGGAATGAATACAAATCACAATCAAAACCTAGGAGATGGGAAAAATCTTATTTCTTACTTTTCCTAGGAATGACTTTTGTTTTTTCACTATTTTGAAGAAAATAAAGTGAAATATATTCCCAGTGCATCAACAAGAATTTAGCTTTGATTCCAAGCAAAATAAGAGCCACAAATACGAAATAATTAAATGCTCCTACTCTCTTATTTTTGCAGACCTACACTGGCAGTCACATAAATAATAAATACATCAATTAAATTAATTTAAAAAAGAAGAATATATCTATATTTATTATTTTCATGGTTTTTAGCATCAAGGATGATACTGGAAAGTACATATAAACATGCATCTAATTAACATCAATTGTGAATGTATATATATATATATATATACACACACACATAGTACTTTCTCAAAAGATCAAAATTTGCAGAGATAATAATAAAAGAAAGGTGGCAAGAAATCTTTAAGCCAAAAACACACACAGACACACACTAATATGTGTACATAATTCTAAAGTAAAACATGGGGACCAAGAAACATGAACACAGACCCTGCTAAAATTCACCTTTTCAAGATTTTGACATATTTTTCTATATAAATATACACACAGAAACCGTAAACTCAAGAAAACATAAACCCTTATATATATAAATATAAAAACAAACTCCCACCACCATGCAAGAATCTAAAGCAACGTTTTGTAAGTTGTAAAACTATACATAATACAGAAATACACAACACATGCACGCACACACACACACATATACATACATGTATGGGATGAATATATATAGATGTATAGATACAAACCAGATCAACAGCTTCGTTCTTGATCTCCTCAAGACTGAGACCCTTTGTGCTGCCCATCTCCAAAGAGCAAAGAAGAAGACAGTAGAGAGGTGCTTTGTAAACTCAGAAGTTAAATCAAGTGGACGTAGAAGAGATCAGCTAGTGAAAGGTGTCATGTTATTAATTTGTTGTTTAGGGAGAGAGGGAGAGAGAGGTGATTAATAAATGATTTGGTGGTTAAAGGCAGAGAGGAGGAAATGAATTTGGAGTGGAATGGGAGAGAGTCTCGTCTCTCATATAAATCAGTAAAAGTAAGACGATGACAACACACACACACACAGCTAAATAACATAAATGAGTGAGTGTGTGTGTGAAGAAACAGAGAGAGAGAGGTCTGAGTCAGTCTTTGTGCATATGTGGTAGCTCTAGAAGGCCACGTGTGGGGCCATTTGTATGCACTTTGTATGCCCTTTGACCCTAGCTAGTGTTCATTCACTCTTACTTTGATAAAAACATTCTCATAATTCTAATCGAAGTGTGTCTAATTTAACGGGACAGAGAGTGGAGATGATTTCGAATTCATTTCTTTCATCTCCTTCTCTTCTTTCTTTTGGCTCCATATCACTTCAATTGCACATACAGATCTATAATCCCAATCTCAAATAATTAATGTTTAAGTGTTACATCTTCATCTTCTCTTGCTTTAATTAGAGATTGATATGTATTATATATGTGGGATAACATCTAATGAGAATCAAGTAATTTAGATAAGAATGAAAATTTATGCATATTACATTGTTTTAATGCATTAAATATAATATTTTATTGCATAATATGATAAGAGATTTGATTAGGATATGATTTTGATGATTAGATTCTTTTCAATACTTCTATTTATTTGTGTACATTGTAAAACAATATATTTATTAATTTGAATTAATTATTTTCTTGAAATTTGAAGGATGGTTGGCAAGTAAAGAAGAAATTTTGGATGGCTAAAATTGCTTAAAGGGCACAACCAAACAATAAGAAAAGACTACCAACTTTTAAATTCACATGCATATATAATTGATTCCCTATTTATGTCCCTCTTTAACTTATTGAGATAAATAATGTAATCGATCAAATTGAGCTGAAAAAGATAAGACTTAGGAGGGCATCAAAGAAATATATAATTCAACATGATTTCTCTTAGATTTTTGGTAAATTTAATTTTGGGAAACCTAATTTCACCTTTAAGATGCCAACTTTTGTGCAAATATAATGATCTAACTCCTTTATTATCAAATGGAATTTGATATATCATTTTTGTGCATGCTTCATGTTTTATTATCAAATGCTAATGATTCATCCACCTCTAATAGAATAATAAAATGTGATCACATCCATTCTTATTATTGCAAAATGGACGCCATATTTCAAGACAAAAAAAATCTATCGTAAATACACATATAAGATTTATTTGTTATATTGTATTTCCATTAGGGTTTATATATACTCATAAAATAGTGATTTGATATAACGGCTGATGCAGAAGTGTGAGTGATTGTCAGTAGAGATGAAGAGATAAAAGTGGCTCTTATAAGGTTTTGTTGGATCGGGAGCACCCATCAGAATTGACGTACTGGCCCCACACACCAACACTTTCTTTCCCAGCCTGCTATTGCTCCAAGCCAAGCACGCTTAACCTTGGAGTTTCTACTAAGGAGTCACCTGAAAAGATGATGCACCATGTTGGTATGAGTAGTACTAACCAATTCATTTAACCTCTCGTCAACAATGGTAGTGCAGGCCCTTTTCGACTGAGGCAGGCCGCACTCCTATAAGTTCTCTCGGGTACGATACACGGAGGACCCCCTCCGGGAGGTGCTGGAGTCCACTTCCCAACAGGTTTTAAGGCAAATAATTATATAATGAACCAGCTAACATAAGAATGAGATATTATAAAAATATGCAGATATGAGACTATATTTTCAAACAAAACTTAAAGAATTTAATATTAATGACTCATACTATTAAGATGCATGTACTTTTTTTATACTTATTTAATAAAAGTTCTGAAATATGGTGTGCTTGACTTGAGAGTAGGAGAAAATGGATGACCTCCCGAATTATTGGTGGTTTGTGGATGAGTCGTGAGATTAATTATTGCATGATTTTCTTGAACCTTCTTTGCCCAACCTCCACTATATGATGGATTAGGTTTTGCACAAAATAATCCAAGGAATTTCAACTTTTAATTTGTCGTTTATTATTTTTATTTATTTAATTTAAAGACGTGATCTTTTTCATGTGAATAAGCATGGGCTTGGCTTTTTGGATTAAAGAACTTTAGTTACACTTTTTTGATGACTTTTCACATGGATCTTACCCTCTTCATATATACATATCACAATCATGTGAAGTGGTTGCTTTTTTCCTTTCTTCACTAGAAAATAAAAACCCCATTCATTTCCAATCATCTAACTCATTTCGAAGTATCGTATATTTGTTTAGTTATAGCAATGAAAGTTGTTATTAATATAGGAAAATTATAACAAATGTAATTATCATATTTGAGTGGTCCTAGATAAATAAATATATCTATGATTTCTAAGAAAAAATCCTTTTAATAAGATAAAAAATCATATCAACTGAAAAAAAATGTCCCGAATGGTCTCGAAATTCCGAAGGAGACCAAATTTCCCAAATTTTAAAATTAATTTTGAAAAATCGGGAGTCCCGAAAATTTCTAAATTCTCAATTCCAATTCCAGTCCCGAAAAATTTGGGACTCGAGTCAGGACCAAAAAGTCCCAAATTCCTGTCCCAAACTCTCGGCCCTCTCCACAACATTTGGAATTTGATTTGTTTCAACTGTAATTTTCAAAGTAAGCCAAAAGAATATTATAGTATGAGTATAGGGAATCCAAATTGAACTTGAATTAATTAATTTATATACGCTGTGGTTATGGTTAACTTCACTACAGAAACAAATTTTGACAAAAATTGATGGAATGTGTATCTCATTAAAAATTAAAACAAACTTGAGTTTTTGAAAAGGAATAAGATAAAGAGGATATGATTGAACAATTTGAGAAAGAAAGTCCCATTATTCCTAACTTATAAATAGAACAGAGAAAAGTCATGTGTGTGTGCAGGTTTCAAAGTAGAAGGTTAATATTCGATGTTAAAATATCAATTTCGAATCCTACAATATTTAAATTTCATATATTTTCAATACAAAAAAGTCATTAATGTCAATTTAAGAAAATGGGTATGGATTCGTTTGTTTTCTTTCTTGGATGTTAAAAGTTAAATGTTTATTTGACGCATTTACTAATACAATCCTAGACTTGATAAGTGGAATGTCACATAGAATAAATATGATTATAATATTATTTAATATTTCATATTAAAATAGTAAAAAAATATAAATTATAATAATTCGTACACTTATACATAACATAACATAACATTTTATATTAATTACGAGCACATTAAATTATGTCTAAGATAAAGGGAGGGGTCCTAGGTATAATTATACATAAAACATGCATGTATGTTTCATTTATTTATTTTCTTAACATTAATGTATTATTGATTTTGAATAAAAAAAATGGAAGATATCTCTTCTATAGTCCCAAAAGAAAAGCATTGGTCAATAACTAATTGGAGAGGGTCTCAGGGAATCGTGTTCCTCTAATCTTAAGAAAACTTTTATGTCAATCATTTTAATATTCCATCATGCTTAAAGCCTACATTCCAAAAAGCTATAAAGTCTAGTTTTGTGTTATTCTTGGCATATATCCCTCACTAATTTTACTAAACATTAATTAATTTTCATTACTAAATATGATGGTTAATTAGAAAAAAATGTCTTAAACTTTTCATTAATTCCTTTTCATATTTTATTTTACCTTCATTAATCCCTATTGTCTAAATCATATAGGAAAAGGAACCATATGGTGACTCTTGGAGATGACCTCGTCATGAAGCTATCAAATCTATAGCTAAGTTACCCCAAGCCCAAGGCATAATTAAATATGGTGTTGGGACGCGAAATCTGACACTTGTTGGAGGATGAGTTCTTCGTTTATCGTACATAAGAGAGTTTATGAGATTGAAGATTGTCTCAATTGAAAATGATTTATGTTCATATTAACGCATCAACTTTTCATATGATCCAACGTAGAAATTTCAGTGTTACAAATTATGATGGACGACCTATTGAAAAATGTCTCACATCAGCCCTTCAGAAGAGTACATTATGTTAATGAACATATATACGAAAATATGTTTTTTTTTTCTTTTTCTTTTACCATTGTACTATATATAAGATTGTGATGATAATATCACATATAATTGGGAGGGTTGGGGGAATATATGCCAAGGAACACATTCTTTTCTAGCTAGTACGAATGAATGGTGCATTGTATGAATGATGTTTTCTTTTATATAATGCTCTGAGTTTATTCTTAATGGTCACAACCACTCAACATGCATGCCACTATAGATTAGTCTCTTAGTGTATGTCCTTTATTCACTCATAAAATGACACGACCTCAGTGTAACTCTCAAGCCTTCAAATGGTTCTCCCTATTCCCACTTTTCATGTCCTCATGTTTGCTTATTATTATTGTCCATGTGTCCTCAAATGTCATGTTTGATTTGATATTATGCCCCTTCAAAGAATCTCAAGGAGTTTTATGCTACCATTATATTCTATCTTGCAAAAATCTTTACTTGCTTGCCCCTGAGAATTCAAGTTTCAACAAGGTGACTAGGAATATGATGTAAACCAATCTCACCTAGAAAATGCTTGGGTTGTAACCAGAGCGAGTCAATCTAAGCCGAATACTAATCAGCTCGAGTTCAGCTTGTTTAAAAATTAGAATGTCCAAGTTTGACTGGAACTTTTGACTTGTTAATCAGACTCGGGCTCGCCAA
This sequence comes from Leonotis leonurus, assembly GCA_026898415.1. Taxonomy (NCBI): domain Eukaryota; kingdom Viridiplantae; phylum Streptophyta; class Magnoliopsida; order Lamiales; family Lamiaceae; genus Leonotis; species Leonotis leonurus. Next base: position 1,717,109 of record JAPKLX010000027.1, read on the forward strand.
CTAATTATCAAATTCAAACTCAATCCTAATTAGACTCCTGCTTTACTTAATAATATTATTCTCAAATTTAAGCTTGAACCCAACTTGTTTGATATTCATATTAGTCATTTCTAAATTAAGACAATTTATTTTTTGTATCATTTAAGACTCATGTTTTGACTCGATTGAAGATTCATAAACAAACTCAGGTAACATGCTTGTGAACAAAGGATCTCGAATAAGTTTGCGAACTAAACTTGCCGAGCATTGCCCGACTCAAACTTGATAAAAGTATTGAGTTCAAAATTGGGTTTGAACCTGGCTCGTTCGAGCTCCAAACAAGCTTCATTTGACCCAAGCCTCAAATAGCTCACAAGTGGTTTTGTTTGTTTTACAACCCTAGAAAACACCCAAAAAGCCTCATTGAGTTCTTGGCCTCCAGAAAAACAAAATCAAAAAGAAACAAAATCAAGTATAACATGTTAATAAGAGACGTGAATATTTTGACAAAAATAATCTCAAACGATATCAGAGCCTCTAAAGCAGGTAAAAACAGCAAAGAACAATTTGGTCAGAGCCATTTACAGAGGAGAACGGCCAAATGTATCATTAATTTGGATAAGATGCAGTCTATTCTATCCCAATTTTCCCCAGGCAGCACCAACTCAAAATTTATATTCAACTTCTATACCAGAGAGTGAGGGAACGGAGCACAAAGTCTGAAAATTAGAGAGATTTTTATCGAGCCATTCACTCAATTTTCAGTCATTGCTTCGGGACCATTTGGATCAGCTTGAGATCGACTGGATTTGCTAACAGAGTTGAATAGAATATCCTTGATGACCTAGGATAGTGAAACAAACAAGGTACAGATCAGCACAACACAAACCCTCTATGTTCGCCTTTTGTATTTATGAAGAGATGGACTTTTTAATTGTGATAAGAGAGAAACAATGCAATTACCTGTGACATTAAACCATGAACCTGCTCCACAGTTATCTTTGCACTATCACGGGTTATCTTGTTAAGTTGAGACTCTTGCTGAAAAATAGCAGTAACAATAAGTGATAGATAGAAGTACATGACAGCAGGCAAGGAGTTTGCTTTCGGTAAAGAAAATTTTGCATGGCATATGATCAAGAAAATGCACATTCATGCTTCATGAGACAAGAGAATGATCTTGAAAAGAGTACAGAATCAGATTAATTATTAGTGTTTAATATGATCAAAGCTAGAGCTGCAATTTGGGGAGGGCTAAAGAGCTCCATGTTTGAAATCCAAAGAGAGAAAACATCAGATTGGAAATAAAAAGGAACTCAAAATAGTATCATTACTATTACATGATAAGCATTCCGAGTAAGAAAACCCCTTGAAAATCCATTCAAGGCATCTTTTTTTAGTGGACAACTATAGAATTAAGCACATGCAGCCTTGAACAGTTTTGAAATCTTAGTAGGTGAACAATATTAAAAATGAAGTAACGAGTTCACATAAATTTTATCATGTCCAAAATAGGATTGGAAGTGTGCATTTCATCGAGTATAATAAAATCACTAAAAAAACATGTTTTCAAATGGAGATAGTGAGATGGATTATGATTTTAAAATAGTTAACGTCTAACAAAACGAGAACTGAAAGAGTTCTCACTCCATCTTGTTTTTGAGGACTTCAAAGATACTGAAATGTCGGGATGGGAATTAGTCACTGACCTCTTTCTTCCTTTGAGGAGCTATCAACAAGGAACCAAAGCTTGAATGAGACATTTGATTTTCAGCTTGCTCAATTTTCTCAGCTGTATAAATCACAATCATAGCTTATTACTATTACAACAAGGAATGACTACTATCTGAACCCTACTGGCTAGAAGCTCAGCTTCTTATGCCATCAACAAATGGGGCCAAAAACAATGATAACAATTTCCTGGCAGAAGCTGTTACCTAAATCTGAGATCTGACCAGCAACAAAGTCTGCATTACCAAGCAAAGGTGAGGAAGATAGGGTGTTCACCCAATACTTGTTCCACAATAGATCCAATAGGTGAGAATCGAGAGCTGACTTGAAATATGTGATGTCCAATGAATAATACTGTTTATAAGAAAAATAAATTCAGAAAAATCACCCATGCAAACACACACATATATGTGTGTATATGTTACATAGATATGTATATAAATAGTTTGGGCCAAGCACCTGTTTACAGTGCACACCAAAGTCTTCAATTTTGTTCAAAGGGATGGTCTGATACTCAGAGACTTGCTCATCAGCAGGAATGTGGCCTTCAGGGTATGTTCTGAATGCACCAATCTCCACTTTTCCAGCAGAAACAGTCCTTGTTGGATCAATAACAACTGCTAGAAAGGGCTCCTGGTATTGCTGGTTTAGCATTTGTGTGGAGACATCTATACCTGAAAGCCAGCAGCCATAACCAGGATGGGAGTGGTACCACCCAACTACATTCTCTACTCGGCCCGCCTTCATCAATGGATGAAAAGTTGAAATGTAATTACAAGAATAAACTAAGAGCACCAGTGAGAATAAACTATCAGCTAAAATATCCACAATAAGATTTAAATATCATATAATATCTTAGCTTTTGCCAAAACACCAGTATGCACGTTTACACCTTCTATACTAGCAAACATCGTTTCTAATAAGATCATCTCCAAAATTCTTAACCAAATATAAGATTAGATACCATTTTGCACCCACGGTGATTGAATGCTTTCATTTTCGGAAATAGCTTGTAAAAAAAGCTCGTAACTCATAAAAAACACTCTTCAACAGCAATGCCATAAACATCGCTGTCGATATCAAACACAACAACTGCAAATTATATTCTCATACATAAACAAACCTCCTCCCCACCAAACTAATTCTCAACTTATATTCGGATCAGCATCGGTACTCCATCACACAATACTAAAGAAATCAATTTAACAGCATACGAGAAAGAAAAACTGTAGGGTTACCCGTTGGTTAGTCTGCGAATAATCGACCATATACTCATACGCATCGGCCTGCGCATTAACCCTAGTTTCAGTGCCCTCGACAGGGAGGGCAAAAGCGTCTATTACGATAATAGTGTCGCCGTCGGTCTTCCCCTGCATGAGTCCCATGACCTCAATGGTGCCGCCGGAGCGAGCGTGCACCACCATCTTGAGCAGCGCTAGGGCGGATATCTTGACGCGCTTGAAGTAGTTAGGATCGTTGGCCCAGGGTTTCTCCAGCTGGACCCTAGCCTGCGCCGCCCCGTCGTAGACGAAGATGGCGTCGGATTCGGAGGAGAAGTCGGCGTCGGTGGTTGGGACGATGTTGTTCTCGAGTTCCCATGTCTGCCGTGCAATGGTCGCCGAAGCGAGGGGATCCATTGTTTTATGTAACAGAGCTAAAACCCACCGGCGTTAGGGCGGAAGGAAATGGGTTTATTCCTTCGATTTCGTGAAGAAGAAAATAAAAAGTGAAACTTCTATTAATATGGGTTACTGTAACATTTAACTTCGTTTTACATTTTGCTAACACAAAGGTTTTTTTCTTTTAAGCAGAAAATTGAGATTTCATTTCTTGAAGGTAAATTCCAGCCAATTTTATTTTGAAGTGAAAAAAGAAAATTAATTGAAATTCGCATTTTGGGGTAAATGATAGCACAACTTTTGATTTTAATAGTGGCATTTTTTAAAGAAAAAACATATAGAACTCCAGAATTCTTTTAATTTTATTTGAAAACTGTTAAAACATAAAGTTTGTATTTTTTTTAGAGATAAATTTACGCATCTATTAAAGGTTATAAGTATAAGCATTTTTTATATATCTTTTTTATGGATGCAAATTTGATAAAATCGTTAGTAATTAGTACAATTATTTTTTCTCGGGTACTTATGAATTTTCCCAGGAGGAGATGCAGTTATGTCCTCAACTACGGGCTTGACTCTTAAGCGCCTTCTACTCGTGTTGGATTCTTGTCACTCAACCCGCACGGAATTAGAAGAAAAAACCATTATTCCCTTCAAATGAAAGTCTTGCCAAAATCTTACTAGTTTAAAAACACAGTAATACAGGACAAAGAAAATCATAAACTTAGCTTGCTCTTGTTATACTAGTGGTAGTGGAGTTAATGTCCAAGGTAATGGGTCTTGAGTTCAAGTCATCCATGACACGACTATATAAATTTAAATTCAATATAATCGAATTAAAAAAAAAGGAACATAAACTTGCACCAAAGAATAATGAGGAATCATCAAGTCAATGTTTGCCCTCAAAGCACAAAAACTAGAGTGCTAAAATACATCAATTCGCTAATGAAATGATCGAGTTATATACCTAGACAACTCAGAACAAAAACAAAACAATCCTAAGCCTTTTTTTTACTTTTCCCTACAGTAATCAATGTAAAGCTTAAGTATAATGCAATAATGCACCCACCATACTACGTCTACTTACCTATTCCCCCTGCCTCTTCTGTTGTATTTAATTGTCCTGCTTCTTTGTTGGTTCCCGTTCACGACGCCGTGCTTTTCCATGGGAGATGGCTGAGCTATAGACAGTGAACGCTCTTTGTATTGCACGTCCAAACTATTCCGATAACCAGTCGCCTTACTGTTGGTTTCAGTTATGATTGAGACTTCCATGCAAGCTTCGGTCAAAAGCTTACAACCTTCTGCATCCATGATATTGACAGGCTTATCATTTGAGGTGGGATTTTCCATTTGCTTGTTGTGATTGGCCACGCCTCTCAGACAAACTGAAAAGGAAAGAGAGGTTTGTTTGGATACAAGAATGATATAAAGGGAAGGAAGGGAAGGCAAGGATAGTGTATACATGAATTTACCTGACTTGAGATGATGACAGACGATTTGCACTCTCCCTTACAACAATTTTAGTCCCCTCCGGTGCTTGAGAGCTATTTACCTTACTGAAATGCAGATCTGAAAAAGAAAGATCCAGTGAAGGTGCAAATGGATACATTTCTTCCTCTCTCATCTACCGTGCAAATTGTAAACATAATTAGAGAAATAAATTGGATTTATAAGGGAATGCAGCAGAGGAAATGCATGAGAGGATAAATCGATACCCATCCTTATATCCACACAGGAGGTAGCGAAGCTAAGCACTCGTCGTTATTTAGCAGTTACTCTAGTCAAGGCAAATGTCTACTGATACCAAAATGTCAGTATTTGATGTAACAGCAGAACCAGGGATAAGTGGAGTGATTAGGAAGGAATGGGACAAGGCCACACCACCCTACAGTAGCAATGCTGCATCTAAGGCTTTTAAGCTAACTACAATGACATCTCAATGCAAAATAACTTTTCCGTTTCTTACAAAACACTACTGTTTATCTTTTTTCCTTTTCTCCCACTGTAATTTACTGAGCTTTTCAGTCTTTTTAGTTCACGTTCCAGCTTTAAAGTTGCCCCTCTTTCTTCATTGTTGTTGTTCTCTTTGTCAGTCTGGTCAAGCCATCTTCGAACATCAGGAAACCAGTAAAAAGCTGCTTGTGGAAATAATAAGTCTTGCTCAGTTCCAAAAGAGCTTATATTTACCCCATTTTGAGACAGTCATTACATTTTTGGCCACAATAATAGGCAAGAACATAAATCAGCGGTAAAGAAGATAATAAGGGCTACGTACAGCAGTAAAAATTTACTCAAACCAAATTGACAGGCAAAAGTGTGGACTAAATTGCATTAAAAATTCAAAAGTACTAAGACAAATACTAGTAGAATGTTGTGATCGCTGAGTAAAGCAGGGGCAATTATAAAATTATTAGTACTCATCATGTAGTAATCTAGCACAAAAAATATAACCAACTAGGACAGTACAGATAAGAACGCGTCGATTACCAGAATGTGGATCTTCAGCATTGTCGGGACTTAATGGGTGAACGAGTGTCTGAACAACTTCAGGGACCATGGATGACTACAGAGTACCATAGAAAATGCCCAAACATAGATGTATATTAATGTAGAATTATAGATATTACAACTTACACTCCCATTGAAGAGAGGGAAGAAAAAAAAAAAGAACACATTCTTAATGCAGTACCTCATTGTTTCCAGAAACAGAAGTATCTGGCAGGGATGACACTGCTTTACTTGCCATACTGTCTTGCCTTGACTTTATATCTAAAAGATCAATTCAAAAATAATTTGTTACCAATAAATGGCTTTTCTCTTGTTCACCATTCATAGCATGAGGTTATCGGATACAAATAATAGAGAGCAACCCACCTCCTAGAGTGCTGACTGCTGCATCTAGCAATGCATCTATTGGCCTATGTGGGCTTGAAGACTGTGGCTCAGTCATTCTCTCTCCCATAGAGAACACTTCTTCACCAGCTCTTGCAGACCCCATTGTCAGGTTTGATGGATCACTTTTAGTTGATGGAGTGCAGAACATATCTTTTGTTGCATTTGACCGCAATTTCAGTAGTTCTTCCGGAATATAACATGATCCTGATGCAAAAGACTTCTGGTTCTAGTCGTTCCAATTGCACAGCAACACAACAATCGTGAACAGGACAAACTAGAGAAGGGGGTTCCTCTCACAAAAATATTAAAATCAACATTCTATAAAAATTAATTGCACAACACACAAAAAGAGGAACAAAAGATTGATGGAAACTAACGGCGGCCCGGAAGAGTGAACCACTTTGCTGATACACTAATAAATGAGTAGCAAGAGAATAAAAGGTGAACCTCTGAGGAAAGCACATAATATTGGCCATCTGAATATAACATTCCTTCCAGAGAAAGCTTCCTTGACATTGTCGAGGGTGTTTTGAAATCAACATCTCTCCAAGAAGACACCCAGGGTGACCTAATCGTCATGTAAGATCGGCCCACATCTACTGGAGTACATCCTCCGGTTTCCACCTTGGTTCAGTAAAAATGCAAAGACATCAGAACAACTTATCTTCATGAAAAGATGCACTGTAGATCTTGAAAGATTGTAAAACTCAAGAGCCAGCAAAGCAGAAAAAGGTAATCCCATCTGAGTACACAACAGGAAACTACAGTTGATCAGAAAATAATTAAATCGTAAAATAATAAATGCATAAATAAACATACAAATAAAATCAGTGATGCAAAATGGGACAAACACTCAATTTCCATCCTATTAACAACACAGAAGCAATAAGAGGAAAGCAAAGAATCACCAACATGTTCAAGCGTTATCGAGTTAAGGTTAGAGGACCCCTGTGGAAACTCCATCACTGAACTCAGACCTGCTTTCTTCTCTTGAAACCAGTTTTTAGCTTCCTTGACAGCTTTATAAATCATATCAGCACTTTTAGTCCATGAATATGAATGTTGGATTGAATGACAAGATCACAGGAAGAGTTTCTAGACTTTTGTAAAGCAATACCATGATCAAGTTTGTTCACCGGAGAGCCAGCAACATAATTTTTCTCTCCTGCTTCGAAAGACCAGTCTATGACCCGTGAATTAAGAACTTTTATCATCCTATCATACTCTTCACTATAAAAATTGAAAATAAAAATTGTCAGTGTATATATAATCTATTTATAAAAAACATTTTTTCTTTGAACACAAAACTGTAAACAATTCATAATAATCAGAATACACATGCTGCATTTAATATTCTTGAAACTTTTGTCATGTTCAGAGAGTATGACAGATAAATCATTTGATCAGACATATCATATTGAGATTATTATAAATTTATAACATAACTAAATAGGCATCCATCACTGTACAATAGCAAAAATTGAAGTTTTACGGATTTATCTACAATATTTAGAAGGATACTACTTATGAATACCAGTTTAGCTACCAATCCCAGATTTGTCATTGACATGAACTATTTTAGTTTTGGCACTTCGTTTCAAGTAAATACTTGCATTGCAAGCATAATATGAAGGGTATGTATTAGAATTTAGAACTAAATTATCAAAACATTCTCTATTTATTCAATTCAAGTATAATAGTTCTAATTACATTGCAGTTAGACTCGCATACAGTATTCATTTAATTTCTCCACTTCTTTTTCACTGCAAGCTTCTATGCAGAATTTGGTTTCTCTGACAAGAGAAGTAAATTAATATCATATATATTGAGTGCATAAGAGTGAAGATTACAGAGAGAACATTGGTTCATTTTAGCAACCACATTATCAGAGGATAAGAGCCAGAAGCTGTATGTAGTATGATTGACACCTTGAAAAGGTCTCCGTCATTATGAGCTGCTCAATTATCTTTTTGGTTTGATTCCTCCACACACTCAGTCCAGACTCTTGTCTATGTTGCATCATCTCTGAAGATTTCATTATCTATACATAACATGAATAAACCATCAGAACATTTTATGCCAATATACTAGATTAGTTGCACATAAATGTGCAACAAATTACCTTGTTGAAAGTGATTTCTTGATTACAAAGGATCTCAGGGAAATTGTCATTGACTATATCATCTTCTGCCCAAAAGAAAAAAGTAAGTGAAATATCAATGAAAAGAAGTAGAGTTTTAAATTACTGAAATAGCGTGCAAAAGAGAATATTTGAAGTATAGAAAGAAAAACATGGAAAATTGTTACATGTTCATATCAGTCAAAATGAAGGCAAATAATGCTGCTAGGAGTTAAATGTGCATAAAATGATGATAATAAGATCTAGTGCTTAAATACATTATGATAAATATTGATTCCTGCAGGAGTCAATTACATTTTCCTTAATTAGAAGAAGTGCTGAAGTTATTTAGGACGGACCAGGATTTTCCAAGATCCCAAGTGCTTTGTTATTTATCTCTTCATTTGGCTCTTGACTATCAAATTATATTAGATAAAAGCATTTTGGTAAACTTTGAATTGTAATACTTCAGCACATAATGGAAACTCAGACAGAATGGCCTTCTGTATTAAGCGTATCATTAAAATCCTTGTGGACTGATCAGTCTCAAAATCATTTTGATTTTGCAACTTCCATATCCTAATAATAACTGCATACTGAAATCTTAGAAGTGAATCAACATAATTTTTCAAAATAACAATACCACTAACCAGAAGGTGGAAAAGGAAAAAAATAAAAAGTAAAATCTAACTAACCACTTAGTAAATGGTTTCGGCATAGGAGCTTATCTAAACCTATGCCTATAAGCATAATTCACCGAACAATACCTTCATCAACCATCTTTATTTTATGGATTTTTTTTTCTATAGTTTCTTCATTGTAGCTTTTTATTACCGATTTTCAGATTTTGTCAACTCCTAATAGAATGATCAGAAAACAAATAAAGTAGTAAGCAGAGAAGACATCACAGAGGAGGAAGATAATTAAAGTAGAAGTGTAGATGCTATTTCGACCAAACTAATCCAAAATCATCTACACAGATCGACTCTGCCTACACATTTCACGTAGTACACATCTATCTCACACCTCTCTCTACCTAGCCTGCATCACTGGCTTGAGCACATCAACTTCCAACCAACCAGACTTCCTCTGGAGGAGACGATATGCAAGACGAAAGCTGCGCATGCATTACGCACATTGAGCAACAAAACTTAAATCAAAACGCAAAGTGCAGCCAAACAATGGCGCTCGTAGCAATTATACCGGAACATAAAACTGCAGAGAAAAACAAATAAAAAGAAATTTAACGCAGCTGAAGTTGAACCTGAAGCGTAATCCTCGTCCTCAGAAGAGGAGGAGCCGGACTCGGAGAAGATGGAAGATAAGATTTTCCCAGCACCGGAAGCAATTGCGCGTGCGGAAGGAAAAACGACGGATGAAAACCAGTTAGGACTCTCTGACTGCGTAGGACGGTAGTAGGGGGTAGAGGCGGTCCGCTGCTTCCGGCGCTTCGTCACGACCTTCCCGCCGCCGCCGGATCGAATAGTAGCCATTTTATTAATGCAGTCGATATTACTCAAAAGAATTAATTAATATAGTGTCAGAACTCAGAAGAGCGAGTCCTTTGATTAATGATTATTTAAAGTAAATGCATATTATTTGACCTCAAAAATAAAGTAAAAAAGGAAATGTGTAGCAAATGACAGAAAAGCCCTCCTCACCCACCCTTAAACTTCAGCTGCGCTTATATAAACAGACGCCAATCATCATCTCAAGTTTACTTTTCCATTTCCAAGCACTGTGTTTTGAGGAGCTTTTAGTTAACCAGGTTTCTCTCTCTACATCTCTCTATCTCTCTCTCTTTACTGCTCGCTTACGCATACACAAAGCACACGATGTTTTGTTTTGTGGGTCGTATGTTCAGTTGTATGGTTGACTCTTGGGCAACTGCGAATTGGATCGTTCGATTCTTGGACGGATGCGTATCATTTCCATGAATGGTTTTGGTCAATTAATGTGGTGCTGCTTAGAACTGAGTATGAAGCTTGTGAGTGATTTTTTTTGTTCTGGGGTATTGAATTTCTTGTCCCCCTTTTTATGCGAATCACTGAGAACCGAGCACCTTTAGTCTGAACGATTTCTTGTTTTATTTGATAAAAATGAAGTATTATTTACATCGTATTTTGATGTTTATTGAAGCGAGCAGCTGAAAATTGTGTTGTTCATATTGAATGAAAAATAGAAAATTATGTTCTATTTTGGTCCGATGAGCAGCTATGTATAGTGTAAGCTCCTATTCTGTTTGAAGGGGAAGATAAATTCTCTCTTTTTTTCTGGATATGTAAAGTTTGAATTGATGACAATTGTAATGTTGTCAGTTTAGGGATGTTAGTATAAATAATGATGGATTTTGAAGTTCTTCCTGATGTCTGTTATTTGATTGTTCTTAATTGAATATATTTATCGAGTGCTTGTTTTGGGATGAGGTGCTTTCAGGTTTGCTTTTGTTTTTTATTGATGTAATGTTTTGTGCTTCACTTATGTGGATAAGTGATGATATAACTGAAGAATAGTTGCATAAGTATGTGGTTAATCCAACACTCTGTAACATACTGAGCATTATGGATGTGAAATTTTTCGTATTCGCATGAATGTTGGATTGAGTTTATGCGTGATTTTTTGCGTGTGGCAATATTGGAGCTACTGGAAAGTAAGCGCAAAAGTAAACTTTATTGCGAAAATAGAGGCAGAAGACAAATATTTTTCAATAAGACCAACTGTGTGCAATACTAAAGAACCAACAAGAAGATCCAGCAGTACTAATCACCCAATATTATGTTATATAAAGTCCTAACCCCGTCTGTTTGGGTTACACCTCCTTTGTTTGTGTGCATTTTAAACTAAGAGTTTTGGACTCCACACTTGCATCATGTTTACGGGAGCTTGATTTTTCAGTCTCTGATACTCATGGTGGAAAAGAGCACAATACAGAGTACACTTGTGATGGAGGAGATTCAGTTGTTTACCAACTGGGATGATATCATGTGTCCCATATGTTTGGACTTCCCTCACAATGCTGTTCTTCTCCAGTGCTCATCATATGAAAAGGGATGTCGTTCCTTTGTATGTGACACCAATCATTTGCATTCCAACTGTCTGTATCGCTTCAAACAAGCAAATGGGATGCCATCTGAATGCAAATCCCAGAGTACTGTTGAGAGTCTACCATGTGCGGATTCAGGAACTGATAGCAAACCAGCTTGCCCTTTATGCAGAGGAGAGGTTACTGGATGGATAGTGGTGAACAAGGCCCGTAAGTATCTGGATGAGAAGAAACGCAGTTGTGATGAGGAAAAATGTCGATTTACAGGTACCTTCTATGAGCTCCAAAAGCATGCACAGGTAGAACATCCTCATGCTTGCCCTTCAAAAATAGATCCTGCACGCCAGCTTGACTGGGAGAATTTTCAGCAGTCTTCTGAGATTATAGATGTATTAAGTACTATCCATTCAGAAGTTCCACGTGGAGTGGTTCTTGGTGATTATGTGATCGAGTATGGAGATGATAACTCTGGAGATGATTATGATGACTTTCCTGGGGACGAAGGGAACTGGTGGACATCTTGTATACTTTATCAAGTTTTTGAAAATTTTAGGACATCCAGAAACAGAAGAAGAGCAAGAGTCATTGATTCCAGAAGAGGAAACCGCCGTTTGAGCTTTGATACCTCAAACTCTGATGAAGGTTCTGTATCATCTGCAGAATTTGCAGATTACAGAGCTGATGAGACTGATGATGAATATATGAATGCAAGGGCATTATCCAGACGAAGAGTTGCAGAACAGAAGTGAGCATTTATTATATTCCATTTGTTGACATAAGTAATTCTATGTTCTAAAGTGCAAGGTTGATTATTCTCAGTGTTGTCCAAAGTACTAATATTTGCCAAAGAAAGAAAGAGTAAACTGTAAAACTTTATTGCTGCATGTATTAACCGTCTATCAGATAGCATGTCATGTGCTTTTTGATGAGCCAAAATTGTTAGTTCCTCACATTCACTTCATCTGTTTTCTCACAGCTCTCGTAGGCGTCGCTCCCGCTTCTTTGACAGCTAGGGTAAGCAGGAACACTCCTTCCTCATATTCTTGCAATCTACCCTTTAATGTATTATGCTCTTGGTAATCCCTTGTATTCATTTTGCAACAGTTTAGAGTTCATCATATATCTGGAATGGCAAGTCAAATCTCGATGGGACGTAGGTGAACACCAGATGCGTTCCTCCTAAGGTCACTTGTTACCTATACTTGGATTGCAGGAGTGTTTGGTGTTAGAACTTAAATGTACTCCTCTTTCTAATAATTGTTTGATTCTACCCCATGTTAATATTTCTTGGATTGACTTCCCTAGCTTCTTAGATGACAATGTCAAATTCAAGAATTTGTTCGTAATTTGGAAGAATGTCTATAATGCCTTCTTGATTCATGAGTTGACTAGAAATCTTTGTTTTTCTTCATAATGTGATCTTGGCATTGATTTGATGAGTCCATACATTAACATTCTAAGCAGTTGAGTGCAAGGAATACGAATTAAAGATAGTTGGAGAATCAATGGAGTGCAAGGATGATAAATTATATTTTAGCCACTAGTTTTGAGATATATTTCTTTTTCTTTAACTCATGAAGGCGATATGGATGTGGCTACAGAAGGAATATGTTTGATTCTCTGCATAATATAATGATATATTCTATTACAGGTGGGGATGATAGTCCCATGTCTCTCTCTGGCCATTTGACATTTTCTTTCTTTTCTTTTTATATCTAAAATCAGTTTCTTGATTCTTTAAACACGTGATTGCATCAATTAATCACTATATAATTGTACTTTCACACGTATGGCAAAGTCAAATTATTGCTTAGTCATGCAAATCAAATGTAGGTTAACACTACTTAGACTAGTTGCACACTCCATTAGGTCGTTAAAATTGTGTTTTTCAACGCAGAAAGAAGCTTGAAATGTTATTTGACCAACCAATTCATAGTAAAATTCAGATAAAACAGTAAAGATATTCATTCCATAGTCGCAATCAAGCCGTATACCCAAAAATCAAAAACAAAATACTGAGTTTCCTGATACAGCATAAAAATCGTAACTCTTTCTCTCAGAGCCACTTCTTCCAGTCCCTTCAACGAAGTCGACACACGAGAAACCAGTTTCGCACTAGAGACTACGGGTGGTCGTTGAGAACTAATACGTACAGTTCTTGGGAAGGTTACGAATGACATTACTCTTCATACCCATTTTAGAGCGCATCGCTTCAATGCCAGACAAGTTCATTGCCTTCATTACTTTCATCCTCACTACATGCTCTCTTGACTGCACTGTTGCTAGGCCCATGCTCTTGTACCTGCAAGAATAAATGCATTTTTATGACCACAAAGTTCCGCATCAACATGCTCAGCCAATTGAAGGGAAGTGTGCATCTTTATTTCTTGTACATCTCATAATCCTCAAACCAATACTAAGATGTTCTTTACTATGTGTGGAGTATAAAAGGGCCCGACGGACATACCTAGCAGCTACTGCAGCGGTGATCTCGCTGTGTAAGGCTGTGGGACGTGGTTTCTGGCGGTAGTATCTCAGATAGTCTCGAGATCCAAGACTTTTGGTTATTTTTGTGCCATTATTCCGGCTGGTGATGAAAAGCTCAGAGCCACCACGACCAAGTGCAACAGCATTCTCCATGTCACCTACTGCAACTGCAACCAATTGGTTTCCATCCGTGCCCACATAACTTTGATACGTGAATCAAGAATAAGTTAGATATAAGTCATAGAATGAAGTGGTAATTTAGAGTAACGACCTGTCAGAAGCCAGATGAACTAGTAGAAGGTCACAAATACCTGCTGCTGTAATCATAGAAATCTTCAAGGTCCGCTTCCTCATCTTCACTTCCATCACCATAGTGAACTTTGCAGTGATTTTTTGCCTCCATATGCTTCCGAACTGCCTCCAAACTACTGAATGGGTGACATCTTTCATTGCAGTACAAACACAAGAAATCTCGTTTCACCTGAGGATGTGTCACGGGTCAATTGGAAGTCACAATGTGCAAAGGTATACTTGGTGGCACTAAACAAAGTGACGTTATTATCCATGCCAACGAATATCGATAATACAAGGAAATCATTACCTTCAAGCCTAGATATGTGAGAAAACCTTTAGGATCCTTCAGATACTCGATATCCGGAATGAAGAACCCATGCTGCTTGTGCATGTGTACCATACAGTTCTCTATTTTAGCATGCTCCAAATCACACATAAAGCAACAAGATGGGTCCAAATCTTCAAATTTATCTTCATCCATATCATCATTAGGAGCACCGTCATTAACTTGTAAGTGCTTCAAAGAGTCACTGGCTTCTCCAAGCAACTCTTCATCAGGATCAACCTCTTCCCAGTCACTCTCTTCACTTTCTTCATCATCCTCCATCACATGATGCAGAGGTTCCTTCGGGGTACGGCGTGTAAAAGGTCTGATTATCGTACTCCCTTCATCTCTGCCAGTTGTTTCAGAAACCTTTATTAGGTGACTCTTAGAATTCAGGTGTTGTTCATGAGCTTTTGAACTTCTGTACCCCTTGCCGCACAAGCCACAACTGTAAACCATGGGAGTCTCATGTAGCTTATTTTTTTCATCCGCAAGAGCAGATTGTTTAGCTTGGAAGAGTGTTTCGGTCACTCCTGGTACACCAGCAACCTTCAAAGAGAGAACGAAAGCCAACACAATTACATATAGGTAAATCAAGCTGCATGCTACGAACTAACGTGGGCACAAATAAAGGAGCCTAAATGAATTCAAAACACGAACATTTCCATTCTGAGAAAGAAAAATGTAAACTCAATTGATGAAGATACAAGATGAAGAGTTTCTCGAATTCAAGACTAAGCAAGGACAAGGAGCTTGATGAATGAGCTGAATCAGTTTCAAAACAAAGAATGACTCAATATAAACTCATGAGCTAAATCTTCTTATCAGTATAAGACCATCAATACAAATGGGCATAATCCTAACAAATTCTCAAACATTACGTAGTTACTTACACAATATCGATTTCACCCGTATTGAAAACTAAAAAAAATCCTCCAAGCACTCTAGCATACTCCGATTAACCCATGCTACCAAAAATAAGATAGCAACAGATATCGCATTGGGGGTTTCATAAACTTATTCTGAAAAAAAGCTTAATAGATAAACAGTACATTCCCATAAGAGCCAAAATCCCCAAATCTCTTATCCTA
The DNA here is from genome assembly GCA_026898415.1 of Leonotis leonurus. Taxonomy (NCBI): domain Eukaryota; kingdom Viridiplantae; phylum Streptophyta; class Magnoliopsida; order Lamiales; family Lamiaceae; genus Leonotis; species Leonotis leonurus. The sequence goes on from JAPKLX010000027.1 coordinate 1,732,695, forward strand.
ATCAAGAAAAAAAAAATGATATCGATGACCATAACCTAATCATTGAATAACATAAAACCTTGCGTTTGAGATTGTAGCGGTGCCACTCGGACTTGTAGTGGAGCTTTTGCTCGACATCGTCTGTAAATTCTTTGTTGCAAGCGTTGCACGTTAATCCCGGCATCTCTTCCTCTTCTTGCAATTATTCCACCCTTTCCCCTGGATTCAATGGCGGTATATAATCAAATTGAGGTTATTTTCAGCTGAAATGTGCGATGCGAGGGTTTTCTTTCTGCAGCCGCTTTCCAATTTCGTCGCAGATATTTCTATTTATAGTGGAAGAAATCTACGTATGCGCTTGCGATAGGCATTCTGAGACACAAGTGTCGTCGTCTTGGGCATTCCTGTAATTTACTTCTTTTATAAGGTTTGAGTTCTAATTTTTTTAACCGACTGGCACTCCAGCGGTTGACCAAAAACAATCTTTGACTCGTTTGTTATAAGCTGAAATAAGTTCATTAAATTAAGTAGTCAAAAACTTCCATCTTCAATAAATCAATTTGGTATATTGCACATATCTCACTTTCATTTTATTTTGTTAACATTGTTATTACATAAAAAATTAAAATATAAGATTATGTCATATTAGACTCAAACCGAGACATATTACTCCCTCCATTCACTAAAGAAGTTTCTAATTTGACCCGGTGCATGTTTTTATGTAGTGCTTTTGATTTTAATGATAATATATAGTAAGTGGAATAAGAGTCTCATTTGATATATTGTTTTAAATTATGTTGTGTGTGGCTAGTGGATTTTGGGTCCACTTAATGTATTATATTAAATTAAGTTGTGTGTAAAGAGTGTGGTGGGTCCACTTACTATAAATGGAAAGTTTAAAGTAGAAAGAAGTTTTATGCACGAACGAAAATGACAAATTAGAAAGAAGTTCCGTGGACGGATGAAGTATATCGTATATTTTCTTTTCTTCCATAAGCATGTCGTTTCAAAATTTTAGATTATAATTAAAATATAATTTATAAAGTTATCCATTTAAATTTGTATACTTCTCTGGAATATACCGTATATTAAGTGGAGTTTGAATTTCATCAATTATTTTTAACTAAATTGTATATATTGAATAAAATAAATCTCATTTATTATAAATAACAAATTTGAGTGTTACATATATTAGTGGACTGACCAACCTGACAAAAAGTTAAAAATAAATATTTGTATGCAGAATCAATGCTTCAAACTTCTATTTTTAGCAATAACGTTGCTCCATTCATAAAATTGGTACTCATTTTGACCGACAATAACATAGAAATACCACAACATTCACAATTTACATTCATTTTGTACAATTATCACAGCAGAGACTGGAGATGTAATATTTTGACCAACTGAGGTATATATACATGAAACAAACCAGAAAACAAAACAACCACAAGAAGAAGATTCAAGAAATGCACATCATGTGGGAGAATTCTTCACAGATGCAGTCTATTTGTGTTCGTCGCTGTAATGATAAATGAGATTTTTCACGAGGAGGAAGATGATTTCGACGGTGCTGCTGAGGCCTTGCAGATGGGGCACCAATTCTTCACCTGCAGCCACTGGTTTATGCACGTAGCGTGATATCCATGCTGGCATTCCACCAAGTTCCCGATCTCGTCTCCAGTTACATATTCCTCCTGCGAAAGATGCATTGCTTCGTCACTCTCTTGAACCAATAACGAATGATACGATACGATACGAAATGATATTCAACGACGTGGACACGTCCGAGCTGATAAAAGAACACATTAGTAATCAAGATAAAGAAAGATGACCTGGCAAATACTGCATTGGATGTCATCAGTATCCTCGCCTGATTCAGTGGTTACTGTGTTTGATGGATTTGCCTCGTATATGCTTCTCGCGAGACACTTTGAGAGTGCTTCTTCCGAGACAGCGGTACTTACAGAACCCATCCTTTCTTCTAGAGCTAATAATTCCTGTTAAAGAAGAGACACTACTTGATTTCATATACAACATGAGAAGTGCAGCATAAGAAGACGTGTGTGGTACTAGGTTGTCATCCATCAGAATAAGACGATCATAAACAAGAAAGACAACCTCGTATGACATGTTATCAATGTCCAGTCTCATGTCCCGGTGTTGGTCGTAGAGGTTGAGGCCACTGAGGAACAGTCTGGCCTCAAGTGCAAGTATTTGCTGCATTTATAAAGAGTGTTGATTACAAATTAGAAAGCACCATTTGTTGATAACAATGGCAAATAGAGATGATAATACCTCGTGTGTCAGTTCTTCGTCTTGCTCGATTCTCTCAAGAGCCATTAATACCTGCAAAGAAGCACATTGCCCAACTTAGTCCAATCAGAAACTCTAGCTGCAGTCATTAAGTGCAGCATAGGGAAAGTGAGTACCTCAGCAATCCCATCCATGTTAAAATGGCGTAACACATCATGATCCGTTAAATTTGTTAATCCGGATTCAGCAGAGGCAAAAGAGGTTCTTGAAGATGAATAATCACCATTCATGCCGGAAAGACGGTGAGATCTTGAGCCACTCGCTGAAAACTGCTGTAAATTACTCTCATCACCAACATTAAAAGGTGTCTCGTAGTCGTTTCTAGAGAGATTAGCAGAAGGTTCCCTAACAGAAGAACTATTTCTTCCATCTTGTCTAGTGGAAAACCTCGTTCTACTATTTATGTTCGTTGATCTCCTGTTCCACGTAGAGCTAGAGCCGGTGGTATCCTCCTCAGAAGCAGAACTATTACGTCCCGAATCAGAGATGGAGATACCACTTGTTGAGGAGGTATGCCGATCTATGTTTGCAGCCGTATTCTTTCTCCCCCTATAAGAGGAACTGCTTTCTCCTACAGAACTTCTATTCTTGACCAAATTCTTCCTCACGGATTCGGACTCTGATTCTGGTTGCGAACAGCTAGGTGGTATAGCGTCCGACATGGAATTGCATCTAAGGTTCCGCAAGCCATACCTGCTCCCATTTATCCTATTAAACGGTCCTAGTGGAGAGCTACTAGAAGCTGATGGAACAGGGGGAACTGGTGAAGCACTTTGGTTACGCAATCTTGTTTTTCGAGGACCAACACTAGACGATGCATTAGAACTCCCAACTCCAGCCATATTAACCTCTTTAGACTTGGTTGTTACATTACTCTCCATCTCCGATGAATCAGATGTCGCTTGAGAAGACATTTCTCTCTTCGAATCACGACATGACCTTTTTGTACTGGCCGTGGTGAGATCACTGGTAGAGGATTTCCCAGTTACTTCATTTCCACTTGAAGAGCGAAAAGAAGGCTTGGAATGTTTGCACGTATCCGAGATTTCGACCCTAGCATTCTGATTGAACTTAACTCTTCCATTGCATCCAATTCGTTTACAGAATTGAGCACTCTGATCCCCTGCCGCGGCTGCTTCTTTAAAAGGTGCTGGTTTGCAAGCCTTTCTTGGTGTCACACTCCCACCTGCTCCTCTTTTACCCAAAGATCGATCCATTAATACTCGTCTCAAGCTTCGTATTCTGTTCGACGAAAAATAAACGTTTTTGTCAGCCTCAAACCTTTCATTCACATCCCTAATCTAGATGGACAGGAGAAGGCAATCCACCTTATTGAACACAAGCAATAATAGCACTACAAAGGAAATATCCCCAAAAATAGCGAGTATAGAATCTTGGACATATTGCATAAAGTAACAAATAGCCACACAGCTGCAAAACTGAAAGGATTCAACGACAAAATTGACAAGCAAAGTTATGTTCCTTTCCGACCAAAACAACCGCATACGAACTAAAAAAAGTGTATGAACCCCAAGACAAAAGAACACGTCAGCACAATTGAATGTAAGCATACGTCTGAAATAAGAACAAAGAAGAGACACTCATATAGTCTGTCAAAGTGCCGCTTAGCTTATTTCATTGCTTTCACACTTCCGATTGGCCAATCAATAAATACTTTACACGATAACCACAAATTTCATTACGACACAATCTGCATACTCAAAGTAAGAGTCACCATGCCTCTCTCTGTGTATCTAAACCCAGGGATTGAAGAGTATAACAAACAACCTTCCATGTTTCAATCACAATTCTGAAAAGAAAAAAAATAAAACATGAACAAACGCATAAACAAGCATCAGACAGCAGACCTGTAAGAATCGAAAGACAATCAGTTTTCGATTGTCTCTGGCTTGCTCCAAGCTGGGGTGTTTCTTTCTGTCTGGCAACAAAAGGGAAAGAAGAAAGGTTTTCAACTACTGCACGATATGCAGAGGCCTTTAGGCTTTTGTATAGAGAGAGAAGAGAGGTATAGATACGTGCGCGTGCGTATTTGTGTGAATGTAATAAGAGGTGAGATTATAAAGATTATTATTGATAATATGGAGTATAAAGGTAAGAAAATTAACTTAATTAAGTAGTAAATCATAAAATAAATTCGAATTCATTCCTTATTTGTCGTCGTCTGCGTCTGTGACTTGATCTCATCCGTTGATTCCGCTTCCGTGTTTCGACGGTCAAAGATTGCGAGCGGTGGGTCCCACCTCGACCGCCGCTGACTTCTTTTAAGGCCTGTCAGTGGTTTTGGTAATATCATATAAATATTTTATTCCCTAATATACCAATATTCCGACCAATATAAATATGATTATAATCATTTTCCACGAAAAATATGTATGACATAAATTTTAATTATATATTTTTCACTTTAATGTAGATATGTAATAAGTTAAGTTTAAATTTTACTTCATGTTTTATTTAAATAAATTGTTTCGTAAATGTGAATAATTCATTCAAATATATGACTCTTTAGAAAGTGATACTCCAATTTAGTAAATATTCAAAATTAACCTAACTTTCTGTATATAATTACTTAATAAATATTGAAAATTTACTTTATTATTTGCATTAATGCCGTCTTGATTTTCTTGCTTTTTTGGAGATTTTTTATATGTGTAAGTTGCAAAATATTTAATACATGTACATTCAACTTTTAGTTTAGGAAATACCAAATAAATATTTGTATGCCTAACTTGTAATGAATAATAATTAAAGTTGGATATATCCATATAATCATATTTGGTTCCGTATTAAGGGCAACATAAGACACTGGCATCAATCCCACCACCACATAATAATAATAATAATAATAATAATAATAATAATAATAATAATAATAATAATAATAATAATAATAATAATAATAATAATAATAATA